>JAECWM010000224.1:3237500-3270000 GCA_018150695.1 Drosophila oshimai
ATTCGATTGGGTGCAGCCGAAGGAATTAATGGCAAGGATGTAAGTATATTTCAACGTATTTACGTTTATTTAAAAAAATTAGAAACTTATAAAGAGTTAGAAATTTGAAACTACTCGCTTTTTAAAGGACTTGACCAAACTTAAATATCATTTTAGTATTAGGTTACTTAGTACTAGAAAAAGAATAAAATTTTTAAAATTGGTGTAAACAACCTTTTGTGTGAAATTTATACTTTCAAAAGGAATATTTTGACATTTTCTGTTGTTAATTTGAAAACGTTATTAGGTAAAGGTAACATAATACTAAACTATAGGTGTGAAAAATCTTTATTATCGAATAACATCTTTAATCTTCCATAGTTGAGCCTCTGCTTCACCTCCGAAATGGTCACCGATTGCGTACTGGGCCTGAGTGCCAAAAGTTTCTCGGACACACCCACCCCCATAATGGCCAACATCAAGGACCTGTTCAATCCGAACTGGACCTTCATGCTCCTCTTTGCGCTGGTGAAGACCTTTCCCTCTCTGGGTAACCTGATTAAGCTGCGCTTTGTGCCGCTCCATGTGGAGCGGTTTTTCATCGGTTTAATGGGCACAGCGGTTCAGGCACGAAAATCCCAGCTGGCAACTGGTCACTCCCAAAGGACCGACTTTCTGGATTATCTGATGCAGTTGGGCGAGAAGAGGAACCTGGACAATCGTCACCTGTTGGCCCACACCATGACCTTCCTCATAGACGGCTTTGAAACTGTAGCTGGAGTTCTGTCCCACATGCTGTTGCTCCTAGGTCGTGATGAAGTGGTGCAACAGCGACTCAGGGAGGAGATTCAGGCCCATCTGCAGGATGGAATCATTCCCTTCGACAAGCTCAACGATTTGCCCTATCTGGATGCCTGCATGCATGGTAAGAATATATCTTATTTATTATCCTGAGACATAGATATTGACTACAATATGAAATTTATATTTGCAAACATTTGAGTAACAACATTTTGATTTTTCTCAAAAAATTTTGATACATTTTGATTTAAAATGTAATTTAGAATTTTAAAAATCTTTATTTATTAATTTTAAAAACATGAAGTTAATATTTTTGGGATATTCTGTTTGTTTATAATAAATTTAAATAATATCAGCTTCCTTCATATTTCATATCAACATTGTGTGTGGAAATGGAGAACTACAACATCATATTAAGTTAGAGCTGCGATTATATTTTAAAAATTAAGATTGTGTCTTCATGCTAAAGAAAAATTTTTTTATTGTTTTGAGTTCAAACTCTATTCATCGTTTTATATTTAACTTAATTTTACCCATATCGAAACCCATGTGGTAAATTGCAGAATCGATTCGCTTATTCCCACCCGGCTTTATGAGCTCCAAACTATGCACCGAATCCTTGGAGCTGCCCAACAGAGATGGCTCCAATTTCACTGTGGAAAAGGGGACCGTCGTTGTGATACCCCACTCCTGTTTTATGATGGACGAGGAGTACTTCCCCAAGCCCCAGATCTTTAACCCTGAACGTTTCATGGATCCGGAAGCCGCAAAAGATTTCCGCGAACGCGGTGTTTACATGGGTTTCGGAGATGGTCCGCGTATTTGCTTGGGTTGGTATAGATATTTTACATACCAAATTTAAACTTATGTAAATATATATGTAACATCCCATAGGTATGCGCTTTGCAACATCCCAAGTTAAAGCTGCCATAGTGGAGCTCATCAGCAAGTTCAATATCAAGGTCAATCCCAGGACCCGCAAGGACAACATGTTCGACCCCATTTTGTTCGTAGCCAATCTTAATGGAGGTATTTGGTTGGATATGGAGGTCCGCAAATAATTACGTTAAAGGTTTTCATCACCACTCCCCCAATCAGTTAATCAGAACTAATTTGTTAAGGGTACATTATCTGTATGGGTGCCCTTATCATTTTTATTTCAACTAGTGCCTTTTAATGTTACATTACTTAATTTGTATTTATGTATTAGGTGTGACAAAATGCTATAATCGGGGGTGCCACAGAAACCGTTCCGCCCAAAGAGGGTTGGAATTTACATAGAGAAGGGGTTGGACATTCGGTTGGAATTTGGGCGGAACGGTTTCTGTGGCACCCCCGAATAAGAACAATTAAATTGATACCAAAGCATATATGTAAATTACCAAACCACTAATTCGTATTAATACAATAAAATTAATGTATGATTTTACCACTTATAACTAATAACCTAATGACAGTAAACCTAAGGAAAAAACAGAGGCATTAACCCATTTATACCAAAGGTTCAAATGGTTTCTAAAAATTACAGGTAAAAACTTAAAACTCCTTGCTACTCACCTACGTGAAAGTCAAATAAGAAAACGATTATGTTAAATTATTACTCAATTAAATTATACAGTTTCAACAAGTATTAACGTTTTGTTACCCCAAGCTATCACATTTAGTTGAGATTACCCCTTAGATCAAAGGTTAAATATCATTTACAGTCATAGTAATGTAATTTTAATTATTCCTTTTATGTATACCTACAGTCTTATAAAAAAATTATAATGTAAGTCAATAACTGTATGAAACCACTTAATTCATAGCACTTTAATTCACTAAAATATTCTTCGAAGAGTATTACAATTTTGTTATCCCAAGGGTAAACTCCGCTAACGCTTTTCTTTCCCACCTTTTTGGGCCAACTTGCCGCCAAACCAATGAATTTTTATGCAAATTGCAGTCGCCTTGCAGTTGACAACCAAGTCGCAAGTGAAGCTGCCGACGCACTCCCAAAAACTTTGCGTTTTCCCACCCCAATGAAAACACTTGAGGCAGAGCCATAAATCTTTGAGCAGCATTTGCCACCCCCTCGACAAAAAAAGGAGGAAAACTGGAAAAGTCTGGGGCTTGTTTACCTTGTTAGCCGGAGACTCGGGGGCCCTGTTGAAAAATACTCGAGGCAATCAGACCGAATTTGCATAATTTGACAATTGTTTTCAAATTGCAATAACAATTTTAGCTTAATTGTTTTGCACACGCCAGCGAAAAATATTCTTTGCCGGTTAGTGACTCTGCTGCTGCTGCTGCCTTAATTTCCATTCATTTGATTAGTGGGCCAAAGTTGCTCCTTTCTATGCATTTGCGTTGGATTGGACTTCGTACCCAACTGCCACAGGCAGAAACTTTTTCAATTCAATTGTAAAATAAATATTTTACAAATAATTGCAGGAGGACAACCCTGAAAGAAGAATATATATTTTGAAAAAGTTTCTATTTTAAGGGCCATTTTTTTAATGGCCACACAATTTGCTGCGTTTAGCAGTCGCCGGGGAAATGGGAATGGAAATGTGGAATGGGAATGAGAATGGGTATCCCCTTCCGATGAACCGCAGCTGCTGCACAATTAAAATGCATGACTATTGTCAGAACCAAATTGCTTGGCTGTCTCTGTGACAATGGCAGAACAATTGAGAGCCAGGGCCAAAATGGAACGGAAGTCGCATCGCCATCGTGTTGCCAGTGGTGGAAATTGCTGATGTGATTGAGCCCTATATGTTTATGCAAACTTTTTTGGGGCTTTAAGTTATCCTCACTCGCCACAAAAACTTTGCCATAAGCAGCAGCTGCGTTTCCCAATTTCATTGTTATTTTAGGCAGTTCGAGCTGTCACAAAGTTTCTGGTAAAATGGACAAAACGAACTTTCAAATATCCAGTGTGCAATCGGATCAAACAAATTTAAACCTCAACAAAGTAGAGAAAACAAAAAAAGGAATTACGTTACCTTCAGCTACAAAGTTACAAAAGTTGTAAAATGTGTGTCAAAGAGTTCGATTTTATCAAAAAAGTGAGATATATGTAGTACTTACATCTGTACGGGATTAAAACATATCATATAAAGGTTTTATTTGACATCAATACATTTGATGGACTTTTCTGCTAGATTAAATTGGAAATATATATCATATAACCTTAAGAAAGTATTAATAATTTAATTTAAAACATATCGTTGACGATTTGCTTTCACAGCGTAAACATATACTTTTATTTAATACAAACAAATTCTCCGCTTCTTCAATTGCAAACAAAGTTTTGAATATTACCTCATGGTATTAAATATAAGCAAAATGTGGAAAATATATTAGAAAATGTTCTTGAAACAAAACAGATCTAAAAATGGAGGTACACATATTTACCAAAGTCCGAGTTGTCCGCCTTTTTTTTTAGAAAATAAGCAAGGCAGTTTATTAACCCATTTCCCCGTAAAAAAATATATGAATGAGTAAGTACATGAAGTTCCTTACTTAGCCATTAAAATGCAATTCACAAGTGCGCAGTCAAGTAACACATCAACCTTCTTATTGATTGTACCCCAAGCAGAAGTCAACAATTTACATACATAACCACACGTCAGGAGGGCAGAATTCCAGAATGGGTCAGGAGGCAGCAGTTAAAATGCTTCAAAATCATACATTAAATTCCGAAACTTGGCAACATCCGATGGCCAAACAATGGCCCCAAACAGCTGCCAGTGCGATGCACCTGAGCAAGGCCAGTCAAACAGCAACAACAGCAGCAGCAGGACTTGTTGGCTGAATTGGTTAGCTTGGCTAGCCAACCAAGCCAACCAGCCACTTCCTGTTTTCCAGTTTAAGCCGCCAAACCCACCGGCACGCACAGAGCAATATCCATATGCATATTATGCATATTCCAACCGACGAACTGAATCCACGACGACCCATGATTTTCACAAATGCGTGCTAGAGGTGCGAGTGCGATGAAATGGAGGAAATGGATGACTCTTAAATAAACTACTTGAAAAAGGGGCTTACCTACAATATTCCCTAAAAAACAGTATGGAAATTACAGCGCAAGCTTGTTTTAAATTTAAAAGTCTGCCATAAAATCTAAAGATGCACACAATAATTTAATAATAAGGTGATTTCGAAACAATCATTATCAATTAAAATGAAAACTTAATTAATTAACCTTGTTAGTAAATAGAAAATTATGAAATTCAAATGGAAGTGTGACATAAAAATAGTCAATTGAGGGGGAATCGCATATTGATAATTCAAGTTATTGTTTAATTTAAATTCGAATAGGTTTAAATCGCTTTTTTAATACATCTGGCATTGAACAATTTTATATTCAATAGTTTATAATTCAATTTTCTATTTAAAATATTTTTTTAAATTTAACTTTTGATTTGTTGCAAAAAATTAAGAAGATATTGATCCTTTAAGTTACTTACATTAATTTTCCATATCCTCTTACAACGGGTTTGTAGTGTAAACGTTATGTATATTGAGAATTCTCAATTCATGTAAAATAAAAGGGTAAGGTAAAAATAACTTTAAATTTTCGAGTATTCTTAATACTTAATTCAAGTAATGGGGTAAGGTTAAACATTATAGTTTTCTAGAATTCTGATTATATGCATGATAGAGAAAAAATATGGGTCAAAAAAACTAGAGATCTAGTGTTAGAAATGGGGAAAAAAGTGTGTGTATAAACACCATTGCATGTATTCGGCAACACACGAAAGTTGACTATGAATTCAGCGTCATTGCGTGAAATGGAGAGGCGCTACCAACTTAACATTGTATAAGTTAGGTGGCAACGCCAATACAAATAAAGTGAACGAATTTTACTTAAATTGTTTGCCAAATTACACTTCTGGCAACTCTGCATTTCATGTATTCGATAGGTATGATTGCATGAAGCAAGTAGGCTTTGCAAATTTGATTACATGAAATGATATAAATCCAGTAAGTCAGTCAGTCAGTCGGTCGGTCGTCATGTCGCAGCACAGTCACACAGCGATTGAAAACTGGAGGGAGTTCTTCCGGGCGTACCGCTCGATGCCTGAATTGTGGCTGGTGCGGAGCAAGCTGTACCGGGATCGAAGGCTCAAGCAGGAATCCTACGGCCGTTTGTTGGAGCTAATCCCGGCAGTACGATGTCCGGAAATTGTAAATTTGCGTTTCCAATTAATTTTCGTTCTGTTGCAAAAGTTCCGGGGTCTCCTGCTCCCTTGCGTCTTGGTCTTGGTCCCTTTCCATTTCGTTGAGAAAATCGAGCTCTTCGAAATACCAAAGAGAGGGCACATAGGCATTGTTACTGTCCAAGACCTTTCGTAATTCCCGGCGGTACGTTGACCGGAAATTGTGAATCTTGCTTTTTAGGGTGTGGATATCTGCAGAGCGATAGCCTTTCCGATCGCCCTGCATATATCCACACCCTGAAACGCAAGATTTACAATTTCCGGACATCGTACTGCCGGGAATTACGAAAGGTATTGGACAGTGATAATGCCTATGTGCCCTCGCTTTAGTATTTCAAAGAGCTCGCTTTTCTCTACGAACTGGAAACAGGGGAGCTGCAGTTGTCAAATGTGGTTCAAGAAAAGCACCCGGATCGCGATATCATTCCGGTACACCAAGACCAAGACGCAAAAGAGCAGGAGACCCCGGAATTTTTGCAACGGAATGAAAATGAATTGGAAAACTCGGGCACGGGCATTGTTTTGACCACCGAAGGATCCGACAACGATAATCCGGTCCACCGTATGGACAGCGAAGTGAGTCCATCATAAAAGGGAAAAATATCTGTAAAACCAGTTAATCAGTTTTAGAAACCCATACCTTTTCGATTTAGGTTTTTTTCAATGCATTACATTTAACAAAACGGTCTCCTTTTCAGAAGGTTATGACTGAATAGTGTTTAGTAAAGTATTTTATTAATCATTATAAACATACAAACCTTTATGTTTTTTGACTTTATGTGTTCAAAATCCTTGTAACGTGTCCTTGCTTAAATCTATTTTAAGGACGACGACATCTTTGCGGAGCCCTTTCATACCGAGGAGGACGTACTGCGCATCGAGGCTGTGGGCGATGGTGATGGTGAGGCGGAGCCGGAACCAGAGCCGCATCATCAGGAACCCGAACCGGAATCCGTAGCGCCGTTGTTGCGTCTTAAATCGGAACTCAAAGCGGACGATTATCAGGCAATTTCATCGTCTTCTTCGGCCATGATACAAACAATTCCGTACTCCACCGTATCCCATCCATCGAGTTCCAGGGAATATATTATGGATAATAAAGCTGAAAGGCGTCTCCGTGTCCGCGCGTCGAGTCGAAGAGCCTCTTCCGGATAGAGAAAGAGAAAGGGAAAGAGAGAGAGATAGAGATAGGGAAACCGAGAGTGAGAACGAATGCGAGATGATCGGGAGGCGGATGGCCACCCACTTCCGGCATATGCGACCGGATCAGCGGCTCTACACCGAATGGATCATCACCGATGTGCTCGTCTACGGCCGCATGAATCTTCTCTCCTTCGAGTCCCGGTTTCTCCCGGGCGGAGAACAGAGAAAATACAAATAAAATAGGGTCTTGTGAGATAAGAAATAAAAATAAAAATCAAGTACATCTAAATACATACATATATTAAACAGCCTAAAATGGTCTCTTGTTTCCTTGTTATATTAATTTGCTTCAAAACCAGAGTTTCAGATTCTAAATATAATCTTACGATCCTAGACATGTTTAAAATTTTAAAATTATAAATAATTAAATTCAGAAAAACCCCCATCAATAAGTGGTATTTTAAAAAAGAATCCCCACAATTAAATTTTAACCGCCTGCATCGCGACGCAAAAATTGGCAAATGCAATAAATTAAAATGTTTTTCTAAAACTTAGGATCCCTAAACATGGTTTTATTCTGGCTTTTAGCTCACGCACTCATCCCTACTCGCTGCTCACTTTTAATGGACTTTGCATACATTTGCTTAGCCCTGTGGCCCTGGAAAACACTACGAGGAGGCGGGCAGACACAACTAGGGTTTTTGGGTTAAACTGCATGTTTTTGTTGACATTTAAATTTGCATAGCAACATTTTGGTTGCAGGCAGGCGGCTGGCCTGTCATATTTGATGTTTTCGCAACCGAAGGCGGAAGGGCGCTGCCAACTGTCAGGCGGCTGTGTGCATATGTGTTTTAACTGGTTTTAAAATTGTTTTAATTAAGCCTTGCATTGTTGCTGCTTTTATTTTTTTTTTTTTTGCCTTTTCCCAGCATTTCCACTCAGCCGGGACTCATTCAATATTCAGCATATTTTTAAGTGCTTGGGCGCGGAAAAATGCCGTGATCCTAAAAGTATGCAACGCAAAAAAAGGAAAGAAAATGCAATACGGAAAAGTTGTTGCCGTGTTATGCTTGAAAAGAAAACTAGGGGGTAAAATGGCCAAATGCCTTGCTGCATTTTTACTTGGCAAGGGCCCATCAACATAAACAGCTGTTTCCGCTAAGTGTACCTGGACACTCGACTCGAGCGCAAAGGAAAATGTGGGAAAATGACAGTGCGCTGCTGTGTGGAAAATGGAAGGAATGGACATGCACAAGTGGACAGCGGAAAATCGGAAAACGGGATAACAGCTGGTGGCTCAGTTGGTGGCGTCGTCAAGGAAACGACGATGGCATCGTTTGGTGGCCTGATGCCATTTTTCCAGCAAAGTGGGGTCAAGTGTCACCAGCGGAGAAGGGGGAGTGGGAGAATTTGTAGGTAAGTAGCTTACAGCAATTTTAGCCCAACACGTAAATGCGGTACTTATCGTATCGGACGGATAAGTTGAAGTTTTCTAAATTGCTCAGATCAAAATTTCTGGTAAAATAATGGAAATTGTCATCGGAAAATATCGAAGAATTATTTAAATTTGCATATGACAATTACCATTGACATCTTGACTTATGTATATTAAGTTACCGGACTAAAACTTTCATTCAAATTTTTAAATAATTAAAATAAACACATTAAAACGCTTTATAAAAGACAATAGTTCAGAACTCCAGTTTTTGGTGACAAAAAAATACAGAAATTTAAAACAAGAACTTAATATTTATAGTTCGAACATTTTTTTAAACTAAGGTTTAAAGTATTATACTAAATGACATGTTAATGTTTTAATTTGAACTGCTTAATGACTAAATGAAAGTATTTTTTTAATTTTAGTTCAGATTTCTTTTTAAAAAACAATACAAGGTTCGTTTTTTTTTTTTTTTTTTTTTTTGCTAATTTTAATACATTTAATTTTTTAGAATATTTAGAATAACCAACACTCATAATTTATTTGGCCTAAGAACCAGAAATGTAAATGGAAAAAAAAAAATATATTTTTAAAAGTTTATAATTAATTTTAATTACGCCATTAATCGCTATATATTTGAATTTGTACAAAATCTGCCACTTTCAATAGAATAACTCCTTTAAAAATGTTTTTTTCTGAGTGCAAGAATATCTCAGTCACGTGCATATCATCCACTCAAAGAGTCGACTTCCTAGTGCACATGCAACCTAAGGCAGCCCGATCTCTGATCACAACAAGTCCAAACAACTCGAGTGTTTATTTATAATTTACACCTCAACATCAACAAGTTGCCCCAGTTACACACGTTGAACAACACAATATAGGCCCTAAGACCTTGCCCAAAAGTGCCGGTGGCGTCTAATTTTAAAAAGCGGAAAATGAAAACAACAGAGAGGATCGGAATCGGAGTCACAACAGTTGCCATATATCTCGGGCATCAACAAAAATCAACAAAGAATAATAACCAAAATACATCGGAAGCGCGATGAAGAGGAGACGTAAAGTAAACGCAGGTCTTTGGCAATTGCGAGACGCGAGAACCTAACAATTTCGAACACGAGAAGAACTGAAAACAGTTTTTCAGTTTCAGTTTTCGAAAATAGCCAAGCAGAGCGATTTGAATATGTGAAGGAACAGAAATCACACAATCTATTTGGGAGACAGTCGCTGGCCAAACGCGTCGCAACTGCGAGTGCAGCGGACAGTCGGTCGGTTGGTCCATCCAACTAACTAAATATACAAAAATAAACCCAAACCGAAAGCAAGAAGAAGCCGTCATAGGAGGCTGTGCCAAAAAATTTCAAAATTAGAGTACATATAGGGCTGTGCGGTCGTTGTAAATAATTCGTTAACCCACCAAATAATAACAATAATACGCCACCATGTCCGCAATGAGTGTGGGACGCAAGGGCAGCGGCCAGCTGGAAGTTATGCAAAAGGCTGGCTGGAAAATTGATTCGGACGAGAAGGGTAGGCCATATCCACATCCACCTGACAATCGCAAAATAATCTGAAAATCCCTCCAAAAACACATACTGCCCAGCCTGCTACATAGATGTGGAAGAGGATGACGACCAGGACACCGATGGAGTGGAAGAGTACAAATGGTGCTACCTACCTGACCTGATACTAGAGCAGATCTTTACCTACCTCAGCCCCAAAGAGCGCTACTATGCGGGACTGGTGCGTACATGTCACAAACATCACAAAAACTTTTCAAAATGTTTTTACTTTTTCCCTATGAACTTTTTTTTTTTTTGTCGTTTATCAAATTATTCGATGGGATATAAGACACTTTAACTTGATCATTTTGTCTTCTTAAAATTATAGAGCATAAACACTGTGTTGTACTTCAGTAAATTTTTAAACTTTGAAAGCTTTGTTTGACTTGTAACCTAAACACTTCTTTTGATTTCTAGCAATTTCAAGCTACAAAATATAGATTTAAGGTGCTTCCTGTTATAAAAAAAATTTAATGCTTTCTACATACTGAGGGACGGGTATCTCGTCTTTCTTTTTTTACAAATAGAGCCAACTAATTCCATTTGTTTGTCAATTAAATTGCGTATTTTGTCAGATCCTGATAACACTTTAATTTATTTTAATATCAGTTTCCCAAAAACTCTATTTATAGATTTTTGGTAGTGCACCTTTAATGTTATGAAAATATTTTGGGAACTAGTTTGTCATCAAGCATCGGTGGTTCAGTGGTAGAATGCTCGCCTGCCACGCGGGCGGCCCGGGTTCGATTCCCGGCCGATGCATAACAAATATTTTTTATTTTTTTTATTAGTTTTTTTATTAACAATTATTTACGAAGTCTTATCCGAGCCCCACCCAAAGCATAAGTTACCAAATGAAGTTAAAATAAAAATAAAATTGTGAAATGGTTTATCGATCGCAAAGAACACAAAACTGTATTATCCCTAGATACAAAACCTTGTGCTCGAGGAGGTAATTTTTTATTAATGCTATTCGCCTATGGAACAATCTACCTCATGCTTTTAAAACCATCAGAAACGCGTCTCAGTTTATCTCTAAAATCAAAGACATTATGCGTTCTTAAAGATATTTGCAACTTAACTTAACCTACTTTATTTAATTTGAAATCAAAATGTCATGTTCCCAAGCTAAAACTTGTTTGTATTGTAAACTCAATTTTGTTTATGTTTAAGTAGTACATTTAAGTTATTTATTCTATTTAAAAATCTTTACTGAAACCGTTGTGACTAACGCAATAAATATAAGTCTTCACTTGTAGCGTTAGGATATAAATAAATGAAATGAATGAAGGTGTCCCGTAAGATAACAGTTTTTAAATAAATTAACTCAAGTTAAGGTTGTAAATAAGCGATTAGAATAATAATACATAATAGCACCTGTAAAAATACATATCTTAAATCTATTGCAGGTTTGCCGCCAATGGTATAAGGCCTTCTATTTGCCAACTGTGTGGAACAACTTTGTGTTGGATGATCAAACTCTCACTAAACCGAAGTACAATTACTACTCCGGATGGCAATATTGTCTCGATCACATGAGAGCCCAGTTCTGCCTGGCGAGGATCGGGAAACATTTAAGAGGCATTGAGTTTCGACCATGGCACAGCTTCAATAATGTCTTTCAGTTTATGACCATGTTGTCATGGAACATAAGCAAGGTATAATAATAACAAAAAAATATATTGTACCTACATATATTTCAACTAGTGTTTTTAAGTCACATGCTAAATCTTTAAATTAACATTTTTAGTTTGGACTTTTTTATTTCTTTTGATAATTCTTATAATACCCAATAATACAATACTTTTTAACCCAAATTATAAACTTTCTTCAACGGTTTCAGGGCCATGAGTTGGATCCTTCTCCAGAATTTATTGGAATGGGTCGTCGGATCCGTTCGTTGGTCTACCACTTTCCCTGCAACATGTCGCAGCCCAACGATCCGGAGGGAATCAAGCTCTTTGGCACAGGAGGCCAGCTGCTGAAGACTCTAAAGGAGTTGCTCCTCCGATTGACGGATCTTCACACACTTAAATTGGTGGACTTTGTTTTGGAGCGATTTGAGGCGAATCACTTGCTGGACGAGGTGGTCTGCAGCTGCTGCACCAAGATGAGGGTCCTGAACCTGGTGAATGTGACCACAACGCACTGTCCCATCATGCACGTGGGTCTGTTTCTCAACCTGCAGGTGATATTTGTTAAATTTCATTATTTAAATCACTGTAATTTAATAGAGATACATTTCTTTAGGTGCTCACCATATCGCCCCAGAACATAGACGACGATGTGCTGTCTCTGTTGGCGGATACGAAGCTGCGACATTTGTACTTGCTGCAGAACTGCTACACACCAAACCACCTGACAATCAGTGCCTGCGGGGTGAAGGCCTGGCGCAATGTTAAGCAGACCAATCCTCGCCTGCGCGTCCACCTGCGAGTGGAGAATATGGCGGATGGAGATGTGGTGCTGCAGCCGGAGGCTCCTGTCCACAGCATCACGTACTGGGCTCCGCAGGCCCGGATACGGTCCGACTTGCTGCTCCGCATGGTGGACCACTACCGCAATACACTCGCCGTTTACGGCCACGAGCTGCTCCCCCGCTTTTCCAGCCCCAAGCCCTTTCACAGCCGCATCGACGGCCTGATGTTGCTCATGTGCCGGCAGTGCTTCAATTTGGACACTCTGGTGAGTGGGTTCGTTACTGGTGCCCCTATATGCATCACTAACAAAAAAAAAGGAAAAGTGTATGGAAAGCTTTGATTATGGCCTAGAGAGGCTTAAATATCCTTCAGAGTTATAGTTTCTCCATTCAAATCATTCTTCACAAACTTAGTAGGGAAGGGGTTTTTATTTGAAAACATAGTTTTGATTTTGACTAATGTTATTATAATTTACTTAGTTAACATGACTTCAGGCTTAAGTTATAGTTCCCTGAAGAAACATATGTTTTTAAAATACAATTGAAGAAAAGTTTACAGAAGTGTGATGGCTATTGATTCGATTTTGCATTTTTAAATGTTGAAAAATTTGGGCACTTCAAAAACCCTAAAATATTAAGCAACAAGAAATTAAACCTACCAAAAAAATTTTAAAAACGTTTTCAATATTAGTTTGTGCAAGATGTAAGAGTGTTTTTGAAGGGTCGCCTAACCTAATTTAACAGAGAACCTATCGCTTCGATACTCACATTTTTATATTTACACCCAGAAAAAAAAAGGATTCCTTAAAAATTCAAATTTGGCAATGTAGTCCTAATTCCTAAAATTTAGGAATTTTTTTTTTTGTGTGAACTAAGACAGTTTTTAAAGTTTCCAAATAAAAACTTCTAAAGAAATTACACACATCAAGAATTTATTGATATATCACAATAAGACTAGGAATTAATAACCTTTTAAAAACAAATTACTTATAGTCAAGTAACAACAATTTGTTTCTGAAACTTTTAGCCTGTAAAATGCAAGGTCTTAATAACATATAACAGCTTGTCAAGTACAAACAACTTGCAATTTAATGACTCGTCTTTGGGTATTTCTTTAATATGTTAACACCTTATCTTCCCCCAGGTTATCCGCGAGAAAGTCTCCACTTCGACGCTGTTGCTCATTGCACGAACGGCCAAGAATCTACAAAAGCTCCACGTGCGACGTTTTGCGGTAATTTTGAGATGTGACTGGCCAAGACATCCGGAGTGGAGTGATGAGTTCCATGCCTGGCTCAAGAAAAACTCCCAATCCTATGAGGCCGTCGAGCGGGAAATCTCCCTGATCCTGGGGTACAAATGGAGACTTCTCAGCGATCGCGACTTCAAACAGCTGACTGTGAATGTCAAATCGGGAGCTTAAAGATCAAAAACCCCTCAAATTCTCTATTCTTCCCCCGTCAGGGACTTGTGATAAACGGTGTAGAGCTTTAAATAAATTAACAAAAAAATATACTGTGCAAAATAATAAACAAATAACGAAAACAATAAATATTTTGCACTGAGGCTGTTGAAATTTACTTGACTTTTAATTCTGTTTGTCCACTTTGCTGCGAGATTCCCAAAATTCAGATGCCAAAATCATTTAAAAGGCGATGCATTGGGGCAGATGCATCAGTTTATTGAAAAACACCACCAGAAACATGAAAGCTATAATTGCCTTTATCGGTCTTCTGTTCATCATTGCCGCCGCATTTGCTGCACCTCATTTTGGAGGCGATCCGCACCACGAATACCACTACGATCATCACCACGATTCTCACCACGATCCTCACTACGATCCGCACTACAATCCACACCCACATCATCACCATCATTACTAAAGCGTAATAAACTTAAATTTCTTTAAAAAAATATATTAATCTACGTTCTTTGAATTTTCAAATTTTATTATTGTTTGTCTAAAAGAAAAATAAATTAAAACGAATTTATTATAACAATTTAAAACCCTAGTGTTTGGAACTTTAAATAATAAACTTTTATTTTGATTTATGTAAAATGTTGTATAGCTTCACTTAACTTCCCAAATCTGTAAACAAAATAAAGCAAATATCGTGAACAATTACCAATTTGCTTTGGGGGATATACATTTCTTTTAGCAATTCGCACCTCTTGCCAGGTGAAATTTAATTTAATTTGTTTGACCACGTCGAAAATCCCCAAGTCGTAAGTAAATCTGGTTTAAAAGCCAACAGCGTAATCTCAGATTTGTCAGTTTGTTGTTAAATCTTGCCAGAAACATGAAAGCTGTGATCGTATTTATCGGACTTGTGTTTTGCATTGCTGGAGCAATGGCTACACCAGTTGTCGTGGGTTTGCCTCTTCCGCTGCCAATTGGAGTGGGATTCGGAGTTGGTCCACCTCCGCCCTATGGATACTACGGATACGGGTACCCCCATCACCACCACCATCATTATCCCCACGGCTATGGCTACGAATATGGATATGACAACTATGGATATTGAAGAAACTAATGCGAGGGAGAAGAAACTATATTTAAATATAGTGAGGCACGCTTTAATATGTAAATAATATTTATTGCGATATAAACTTTATGTATTATATTATTAAGTAAAATATATATTATAAAGTAAAAATAAAATAAAAACTTTTTTATAAAAAGTGTTGTTTGTCTGTTTTAAATAAATTTCTACTTAATATCGTTAAGCCAATTTGCATTTGAGGGGGATATACAACTCTCGGATCAATTTGCACCTCTGGGCAGGTGAAATTGATTTAATTTGTTTTGTTAACTGGGAAATTCCCAAAATAGTACGCACTTTTGACTTAAAAGCCAACAGCGTAACTTCAGATTTGTCAGTTTGTTGTTAAATCTTGCCAGAAACATGAAAGCCGTTATCGCTCTGATTGGACTTGTGTTTTGTTTTTTTGGAGCAATGGCTAATCCTATTGTGGTTGGGCTGCCTCTTCCGCTGCCAATTGTCGTGGGATTCGGAGTTCCGGCAGCCCCGTCCTATGGATATTATCCCTACCCTCGGGACCACCACCACCATCACCACTACGACCATTACCACCACGATCATCACCACTACGATCACCACCATCACGATCACCACCACGATCACCACCACGATCATCACCATGATTATCATCACACCCATTATCATCATAAATATTAAGACTATTTAAATTTAAAGATAATTTTAAAAATTGATATCACGTTTTATAAAGCGCTTTAATAACATAAATATGTTTAATAATAAGTTTAAATTAATAAAATGTTTATAAATAATTAGTATTCTATTATCAACAAATAATTTAAACATAATAATTTAAACATTTTGGTGCACGTTTAATTATATCTATATTTTTTAATAGATGAAACCATATCAACCATATATGGTTTCATTTCATTTCATTAATCAGAACTCTAACTGAATGAAGATTTCAAATTCTTATAACAAAAATATATTTGAAGGCAATAAAAAAAAAAAAAAAAAGTACATTTTTGCCATTTTTAAATTCGGACAAATATTTTTTAGGTGACTATTGATAAAAAAGCCATCAAGTATTAATCCTTTTAAACAATGAAATTTTTAAAGAACATTTAGTTACAAATATTTTTATAAAACTAAAATAAAAAGAATAAAAAACAAAACTTTTTAAGTGTGTAATTTTTGAACATGCATTGTACCTAGGTATTCTACATACCTCTGGTTTTTCCAAATGGTTTTTCCAAATGGCTTTTCATGAAAGCTCGGCTTGAATTTTCCCAACCATGTGAGCTTCCTGCTGACCATTTTATGGCAACTTTCTGTCTTTGACCAAATAAAGCTCACCCTATGCCAAAGCTTTGGAAGCTTGCCCTTTGAATTTGGCTTGCAGCAACGACCTTGAGAATGCAGCGCAGCAATCAATGCAGCAGGAAAATTCAATGTCAGTGCCAAAAGCTTAAAGGCATTAGCCGCCTACAAAAAAACGTTGCATACTTTCCGGCAGTTCGGCCAGCACACATTACGTATACGTCGGGTGGTCAGCAGTGAAAGGCCAGAAAGCGACGATGAGTGAGCGGTATTGCAGCAATAAATATATTTAAATAGGAGCAAAATAAAGATCAAGGGGAGAAATGAGGCGATGCTCTCGAGAAATTGCGAAAGGCAAGTGAGACAAATTTAGCCAACCCCATCGAAGAGGATTCTCTGCGGTGGAGAGCTGAGCAAACTGTTGCTTCTGGCGGGGCTGCCACTGGGCCTGAGCCACTACCTAGTGGCGTTGGTGGTGCTAGTGGTTGCTTCGGCAGTGGCAGTGGTGGCAGTTTTCGTTTGGCGGGCGGCGGTGCCAAATGATGATCATGACCGCGTAGAGACGCAAATAAATATAATTGAAACACCAAACTATAAGCAACCCGACGAAATCAAAACAACATTGTGCGGATTGTGTAACTGCAGCAACGGCATCGCAATGAACAAAACGATTCTGCACTGGAGCTACCTGAACTTCAAGGATGTGCCCATGGACCTGTTCCTGTACGAGGATCTCGAGGAGGTCTACCTCAAGGAGAACTTCATCTCGGTGATACCCAAGTGGCTGCTGAACATCACGACGCTCAAGTTTATCCACCTGGCTGGCAACAATCTCAGCGAGCTGCCCACAGACATCTATATGCTGGAGAACCTGGAGTTCCTGGATGTCTCCAACAATGAGCTCAAAGAGCTGCCCCCCACTCTGGGTCTCCTCTTGAGTCTCCAGCAGCTGAATGTGTCGGGGAATCAGCTCACCGAACTGCCAGTGGGTAAGTGTGGGATGGATAAGTAGGAGTCCTCTTGATTACCCTACTCCTCTTTCAGAGCTGAGCAGCTTGCGCAATCTGGAGCACTTGAACATTGCCAAGAATCAGTTTCGCCGACTGCCCGTTCAGCTGAGCGAGTGCGTCCGGCTGAACGAGCTGAATGTGAGCGACAACGAGGCGCTGGTCCACATCCCCGAGCGCATCTCCAACCTGCCCATGCTGCAGTCCCTCGCCGCCGATCGTGAGTTAAGTTTTTGGGGATTTAGAGAGCATTACACTCATGGATGATTTCTCTTCTCTGCAGGCTGTGCTCTCGTTTATCTGCCGGCCGCCCTCTCCAAGTTCATGAACCATGTGCGCATCTTTCACAACACAGCCATCAACTATATACCCATGGTCTACGAGAGGTTCTACCAAAATTTCTACGACAACCGCCAAAAGATCACTCCCATGTAAGAATTCTCATTTGTTATTATATATTTGCTATGCACTGCTTACATATTTTTGAGAGATTTTAAGGGTCTTCCAGATTCGTTTACAAGTTTGGTCAAGGTTAAATCTCATATACGATAACATATAGCTGGACTCTGTTTGTTTATGTTTGTATAAAAACAATATTACTATTTGCTTGGCAAAATGCCATTTGACATGACTTTCGAAAATTTTAGCAAGTTTTGCCAATACCAAATATAGCTTTCACACAAAAGTAAAGTAATCGAAAAGAGTTAATGAAAACACTTTAACATTATAATTTAAAAATATACATAAGTGTTGTCAAGCTTAATTGATTAAAAATATATGGAACTAAAATAATTTTAATCGTACATACATATGTATATACATATGTTTGTAAAATTTTTCCTTGTCGTTTTCTAATTGTGTTCTATTTTATCGTAAAGCTATTAAGATTACTTGTTTGATAGAGCTGGAATTTCAGGTCCTTTTCAAATAATATTTTTTGATCCGTCTAAAAACCTGTATTTGAGGATTTATAAAAAAATTAGCCAAGCAAAACAAGTGCATTTTATATTTGCTAAGATTTTTCAGACAAGATACAAATTTAAGGATAAATAAAGTAATGTGCTTTTTTTAATAATGCAGTTAGTAAATACAATTAGTAACGGACATCTTATAGTTGGGTCACCTATTCCCTTTATAATTTTCTACTAACTTCTCATCTCTTTTTCTTAGCGCCGTTCGTCGCCAGGGTCTGTTTTGGGTTCGGGAGCTAGAGACGAACGCCAGGTTGGTGCTTCCGGTGGGCACCCGCACAGTGTTTCCGGTTCCGTCGGCGGAGAACCGCGTCACGCTCTACGACGACTGCCTGCACACCCTGCAGTCGGTGAACCGCTCTGTCCCGGTCTACGAGAACACAGCCCTGCACAGGTTGCTGCCAGAGCCCTACATCAGTTCTCACCTGAACAACGGGCCCACTGCCCGCTGCACGACTTCCACCTGTTCGCGGTGTTTATACACCTCGTACTACTTTATGGTCGTGAAGAGGTGGGTCGGATCGGAGTTACTACTACCTTTGATTTTATTTGCTTTGCTTTGCGTCAGTCATGTGGTCATTGTTTTGATACACACGTCCGAGAACCAGTCCGCTTTCTAATTGGGGCACATGGACCTATCACAACCACAAGAAGTACAGTGAAGACTGACTACGTTAAAATATTAGTTAACAAGACCATTTAACAGATGTTATTAGAAACTAACCATTTGTTTTAATGTTTCATGAAATAGTAGTTTGTTTAATCACTTTACTAATCACAAACGATTTTAAACTTAAATTTTACAAATTCAACAATCAAACGTTTTTTTTTTTGAAACTTAAATACTTATTTTTTCTGTTAAATCTCAATGTTCCTCTAAGGACATAAACATTTTAACGATTCTGTTATTTGAAACAATACTTATTCTGTTTCTGATTAAATGTTAATGTTCCTCTAAGGACATCAACATTTTATTTGATGCTTCGGAAAAGTTAGTTACTTACTTTGGATCTTTCATTGAGGTTATATATAGACAAACCGTTTTAAACCGTTCCCTACATTCGGGTTTGTTTTTAAGGTAACTTGTAATGTTTCTACTTTATTAAAATAATTATTTATGTTTTTAAACACAATAATTCAATATAAACCTGGGAAACATTAGGTCATCTTTTTTTTTTTAGGTGAACAAATCCTCCTTGGTTTTCTTCAAAAATTCTAGGTTTATTTCTCAGAGTAACCAGTACTTCTAATTCCCAATTTCTAATTGTTTATTTTCAACAGACGTGGCAGCACATCCAAGCAGCTCTTCACCTGCAACTTCTGCACCAACCGATGTGCTCTCCTCTGGCTGGCGAGCAATGAAAAAAAGTACTACCAATTGAACTGGAGGGTGTCCGATGATGATGACGATGATGATGGACACGTGTCCAGTGGCTCTAAGTAGAGCCAGTGAACTTCTACGCCTGACCTCGTTGTAAATAGTCATACATGTATAAATGTTTAATTATTATCTTTAATTACCATTAATTAGTTTTGTACATGTTATGTAAATGCTATTGAACCTCTGGCAACCGGCGCCATGTGTCCATGTCCAAAGAGAAAGCTCCCTTAAGATCTAAACCTAGGCCTAAAGAAAACACTTTGTGTGGGTCCCCGCTCGTGGAGATGGACGTAGTCGTCCAGAAGGCAGTGATGGGCCTGTGGAAAGGCTGTGCGGCAGTCGACGCCATGACGACCCATCTTAAAGGCATCCAGATACCTCCCATCTAGCGTTCGATGGGGCCTGACGGATTCATTATAGAGTTACCTTTTGGTCTAGGTCCAAGTAGAACAGATCTCACCTTAACAGTCTGTGCAGAAGTTGAGCATACAGCCCACTGTGCTCATGCACCTGGCCATTTTCACAGATCAGACGCTCCATGCAGGCACTCCCGTTCTGACCCAACTGATTCATATAGCCCTCGGCGAACTTGAAGAGCAACAGCTGCGGTTCATCCACCAACAGACGAGCAGGTGGCACCGGTGGAGTCATCGATGAAGGTCCCTTGAGATCGCGGGAACTACCCCAGAGTTTCCACCAGTAGATGGGAGTCTGCGGTTCACTGAACTGGTAGTGGAAATTCATCAGCCAGACCAACTGACGCCAGGCCTTCTTCTCCATAAAAGGAACTGGGAATGCACAGCCTCCAACAAACTGTAGAGTTAAGAGATTAATAAGTGTTAATCATTATCCTCAATAAATATTTGATGTCTAACCTTGATCACTCCGCCATTCTGGTAAATCAGGAAGCGCTTCTGTCGCCTGTGATGTCGCCAGGTTGTGAGATTAGCCTCCAATGCGTTCACAGCCACCAGTGTCAGGAGAAAGAATATAATCTTGGATCTAAATTACAGGTTAATCTGTTAGATTCACACAAATATCACTTTACGGTTCATCAACTCACAACAGGTTCATTCTGCCGCTTCTTGTGCTGTCCGTTCGAGCTCTTGACAGCGTATACCGCCTCGATTCTTGAAAATCCAGTGATACAGCATCGTTTTACTACAGTTTGTAAGCCAAAAGAGATGGAGATAGAGGTGAGAAAAAGCACGTGCTTCGATGGGTTTCCAGACTAATTAGCAAACACTGCGTCTGCGCCACCAGCTCATATCCCATATCCCATATATCTCGTATGGCCGTGACACTAGAAAGTCATTAGACTGCGACACACATTCAATCAGTAATTGAAACGCGCTCAGGTTCATAGACAAAAATGTCGGTGTGACGTGAGTCAACCACAGGTGGGGCTGTCACTTGAAGGCTAAGTCTTCTTAGAAGAAGAGTTCTGGGACGGCAGAATGAAATACAACATTTAAAAACTCTGTACGACATTTTTTTGAAATCAAGAAATATCTACTAAATATTAAACCTTATGAAGCCCGCCATCATTAAATATTAACATTGAAGATATCCGTTAGCAAATAAATCGATTCATTTAAATAAACTATAAGCAAACTCATATAAACTATTGAACTATATCTAAATAAAATCACATTTGTTTCAAAGCTGTTTTATGTTTGAAAATATATCGGAAAGTAAACAAACATATTTGAGCTTTAAAAAGAATACGTCAAAGAGCAATATAATACCTTTTAAATATTTTACAATATAGTTTTCAACTATATAGTTAGGATAACGAGTTGGTTTCGAAATAGTGTGTTTTTTTAAACCAGACTTACATTTCAATAACTTAAGAACAATATGTAAGGCAATGTGAAAGTAGAAGCTGTTAAAAACTCTCCTTGGAAACCGCAACCAGTTGACTTTTCAGGCTGCCATGGTGAGTTTGCATTGCCATAGTTCCGTTTGTTCCATTTATCGAATAGCAGCGGAAATGTCGAAACACTTCAGCAGTCCAGAATTCTGCTGCAAGGTGTAAACTGCCACACAACTGATTTTAGCTCAGAGATAAATGGTTTGGCAAAGGATTTGGCAAGAAAAATAAATTATAGAAATTATAAAAGTTATATAAATTATCCGTGATGATGATGCGACTACCAGGAATGCCCATGCTGCCGGGAGCGCAGTTCTACGATGTGAGTTGTATTATAAGGTAATCCCTCAAAGTAACAAAGGACTTTTTTTCGTTTCCAGCGAGGCAAACGTCGCCATCCGCGTCAGCAAACGCTGATGCACTACCAGGGCATACAGATGTTGTCCGACCGCAGGGAACCGGAGCTGGTGGAGCCCAATGGAATCGTGGCCGATCCCAAGTGTCCTCCAGTTCCAGCCCAGCTCAATAGCTTGTGGGCACCGAAGGCCACCACCAAGTTGCCACCCTGGCTGGCCTACGACAAGCAGGTGCTTTGCTTCAGCGCCTACTTCCAGGAGAACCTGACCGAGGTCTACCACGCCCCCTACCAGGTGCGCAAGGTGAAGATCTACTTCTATTTGGAGGACGGCACCATGCAGGTCACCGAGCCAAAGGTGGAGAACTCCGGAATTCCACAGGGCTGCCTCGTGCATCGCCAGCGGATCCCCAAGGCACCACCCACCGATCGCGAGTTCATCTCCATCTTCGACCTCAATGTAGACACTGATGTCCAGATCTTCGATCGGGTGTACCACATCAGCGGTTGCGACGTGTTCACACGGCAGTTCCTCAACAGAGCTGGCATCTATGTGCCTGAGACCCAACAGGAGCCAAGGTATGATGGGGTTCTTATTTCTACTGTAAGTTAGTTTAAATTCGAACTTATTATTAACTTTATTGGGAAGAATTTTAAGCATTGCTAGTTTTGTTTCGAAAATATTTTAAACCTTGTAATTGTTCCTAAAAATAAAGTGAGATGATTTACTTTTAAACGAATAAAACAAGGTCACGAGAATATACTCGTACACTGGCAAAAAAAAACTGTAAAATTGGACAAATTCAGGCCCGAATCAACTATTTTTCCTAATGAAATGCAGTCAAGTCTGAAAATAGTAAATATGAATATGCTTTATTATTGATTTTTGATCAATTATGCCCATAGTTGATTTAAATATGTTCAATGTTAGAATCGATTATGGAGCAACGTTTTTTTAAAAATGCTCATTATAGATTCAAACACCTAAAAATAATACAAAAATAGTTTATACGAATACGTCGCATAATAAAACCGCTAAGTTTTTTCTTTTGATTTCAATACAGTCCGTACTCAATACAAATATGCTCCGTATGTAAATCAAATACAGATTACATTTAAAACTAATATAATCCATAATAAATGTTAGCGCAGGTATGGTTGATTTAAATACATGTCATATTTAAATCAAATAGAGAATAAATTTGAAATGAATATGATCCATAGTAAAAGTGAGCGAAAAAATGGTTGATTTAAATCCATGTCATATTTAAATCAAATAGAGATTACATTTAAAATGAATATGATGCATAGTAAAAGTGAGCGCAGGAATGGTTGATTTAAATACATTCTGTATTTAAACCAAATAGAGATTACATTTGAAATGAATATGATCCATAACAAATTTGAGCATTGGTGTGGTTAATTTAAATACAACCCCTATTTAAATTGAATGCATTATACATTTAATTTAAATACATATAATATTTAAAATAAGTATGACACATATATTAAATAAAGAAATTTTTATTAAAATTAATGAAATCATAGCTTTAAATTCTGATTAAACATTCTTTTGGTCTTAGTCTTACGTTTCAAATACATTTGTACTTAACATAGCTTAACGAGTTTATTTTGTATAGATGCATGGGACAGCTTGTAAAGTCTTCAATGTTTTTAATTGTTACAGATTTTTGTGTTTTTCCACATTCGTATGCCTGTACATGTCTACATAACATTTTGATTTCAATTTTATTACACGCTACATAAACAAATTCTTCTTTCACAAATGAAAACATTATTTTATATAACTCAAGATTTTGTTTTTTTATTCCTAAGCAATAGTCTTTCTTATATAGGCCTTTATATATAAAATTTTCAGAGAACTTAACATGTTCAGCGTGTACCTTAAAAGAACTATTTTTTTTTAAACATTGTGTATATTCGGCGTTTGTTTTTGAAAAGCAAGATAATTGAAAATGAGGGGGAATCCCATTCTTGTGCTTAATTAAAAATTAAAGAAAAATATGTTTAATATTACCAAATCAGGCGCACGGCAATCAGCGTATTTTGGCCACTCCTTCATAAAGTCTGCGCCATGTAGCGATTCTGTTTCCTTTCTGCGATATAGGTGTGTTTTACGCCAGTTTTCACACACGGCATCCCAGTCAGAAGTTTCGCGCTTCAATTTGGCTTTCAGAGCTAAGGACGTCACGTCAGTAAGGTCATTGACGGGAGATACAGGACTTGACTGAAATGACTTATCGGCGCGTCCGCGCCTCAGCAATTTAGAACGTTAGTTTGTGTACCTTATGTACAATTTTCCAGCCGGGTTGTGCTGTAGGGCGCTGCGCGGTCTAAAGTACACCTCCTGGAAACAAAAATGTTAGTTTAAGATGTTAAATAACAGGTACAGTCTTAACTTACTCTGCTGTTTTTCTCCGTGGGAAATATGGCCACTATTTGGTTGACGATCTCATCAAAGTCTGTTGGCTTTAGCAAAACTTCCCTCGCTAGGGCGTCCTCAATAATAAGAACTACTAATTGCTCCCTGTCAGCAATTGTTAAGTTCTTATTTTCCTCGTACCGCTTCCGAATAAGCCTTCCTCTCGGATACGACTGCAAATACAAAAACAAAAATGTCTTAAAAAATTCGAATTTCTTGTAAAAGGTTATAAATTACCGAGAATCGCTGTGACAATAAAGCACCTTTAGGAGACTCGCGATCTTGCTGTTGGGGTTGACCTGTCTCTTTTGATTTGCGCCATGCAAAAAATTTTTCACGAATTTCGGCCCTTATGCCAATGTTTGGTAGAGCTTTCCGAATATCATTTTCGTTGAGAAATTCCAGAGATTGTAACTTTACTCCTTTACCTGAAAAATTGTTTTAGATACGTACACAAAATATAAATATTAAAACAAAAACTTACAACATAAATCTGTGAAGACGTCAAGGAACCCGAAAGTAGAAAGCAAGTTTTTGAGCTCTTGCTTGTCATCCATTCCTAATAACAAAATCAAAAATGAGCACAAAAGCGAAGGTAAAATAGACATGCACGAACAGAAACGAAAAAATTCACAAATGAAGCACAAGAACATAAGATGCACACAGAAACAAAAAAAAAACTGAAGGAAATGATACATATGTATATATCAGCATGCCTATTCACATTCACTCATAAATATTCATAAATATTCAAACAAAAAAAAAGGGATAAGTAACTACGATTTTGTAAAAAAAAATTGTTAGAACACTAAAACGCCTATTCGCGAATCAGCTTGCGAAAAAAACAGCACAAAAACTTAAAAAAACATGCATTTTATTTGTACTTACTGTTTTTTGTTTGCTTCACTTCACTTTTAACTTTTGACCCGTTCGCGTTCGCCTGCACAATTAGAACTGATCTCGCTCGCGTCACAAGCGTTTAACTTTGCACTCACATTTGTATGTGTGTGCGTGCGCAAAAGACCGGACAAACACCATCAAATGTGGTCGCGTGCTGTACAGTCATATTCAAAAATAGCACGTTAAAGTCGCGAGAAGTTTACAAAAATATACGTTTTAATACTTTTATGTATTTATGTATATTAACTACATTATGATAATATGAAGAAGATAATATGATGAAGATAATAAAAGTGAGATTAAGTCACTGGGTTGGAATATGTTTTAATATATTAAGTACTACATTATTTATTAACTAATTAATAATTTTTTAATAAGAACTGTCTTTTTTTAACCAAACATATTATTGAAAAAAAAACAAAATGTATAGTGTTGACCAGCGGTGTACATATTCAATTTGACGAAGCAGCAGCTTCTTGCATTTTCTGTTATGTGTCCATATGTATGTGTGTGAAAGGCGAAGCGTAAAGAATGCCAAAAATTGATGCGAATAGAGATGGACATTGACCGAGTTTCCTCTGACACATCGAGACTTTTTCCATAGCCTTACGTTTCGATCACCTTAAAATTGCCCCGAAAAATAACGACACAACACACGCATAAGTCAAAAATTATAAAATAGTGCAAAGTTTACTTACAAACTAATTACTTTGACTATTCGATTATTTTAACATTTTGAACAATTTCATTTTTGTGCTGCGGGCTGGGTCGCGCCGATATTTTTGGTCCACCCCCACCCCTAACACGAGCCAAGATCCCGTTTGTTTTTGCGTTACTCTGCTTACACACATTTGTATGTGTGAAGAGTGAAGCTAAAACAATGTCAAAAGTGAGGCGAACCAAGAACCGTTAGATTATGTTCATGCATACATATGTATGTATGTGCATACATTTGTATGTATGCATGCAAAGTTTTACAATTAAATTGTGGCTTGCAATTTAACATAGTTATGTACAGCGTACAATGTACACAAAATACTTTCATACATGTACATATATAATTAGAAAATGTACATTGATAATTTATTCTTCCATTTATTTTATTTCTTAATGTATTCTATAAACTTCATTATTAAATAAACGTTTTTTTACCTTTAAATTAGATGTATTAATATGTAATAAAATTTTGTAGTATTTTTCCTATTTAAAACAATGGTTTCATAAAATTTTTGGTAAATTCTATTATTGGAAAACCATGAGTTTAAATACATATGTATGTATGTACAATGTACATATATAAAATGTTTAAAACGAGAACTAAAATATTCAAATACTTTTATTTTGATTGTTTTTCTATTTAAAACAAAAGTTTTCTGTTTGAGATTTATTATGCAATTCAAATTATGGAAACTATAAGTTCAAGTACATCAAATGCTTAAAGCGATGAGAATAAAATGTTAAAATCGAACACAAGAATACTTTGATTTTACCATATTTTCTTGCCACTGTTTAAATAGTGAAAGCGATCATGGTTCACTTTGTTTTCTTAAGTGAAATATATTTAAAATGTACACAAAACATCTTTGATTCTATTATTTTTTTTCAACTATTTATAATAGTGAAATCTACCACGGCTCACTTTGATTTTATTATGGTAACCTTATTTCTATTAGGTGTCACTTTGATTTGATTATTTTCATAATTGACCCATGGTTTGATTATGTTTTCTACTAGAATCAATGATTTTTGTAGTTGAATCGGGAATGAAAAACTATGCAGCAATCAATAATAAAAACTTTTGAAATCACTATGCATAATTTCTGCCAGTGTATAAGACCATTTTTATCTGGTATGCAAACTATTTTTAAATTTACCGGATTTTTAATATTTACTTTTTAATAATGAATCTTTTTTTTTTGCCATCATTATAATTAAACTCTTTTTACCATCACTTTTCCCAGTGATCCCACCACTGAAATACGCAAACGCTCTGGACTGAAACAAACAGCCAGCGCCAGTTCATCGGTTCTGCCCAAAAAGCATTCCTTTGCCCAGTTTCTGGAGTTCGACAGACGAGTGCTCAAGTTCCAGGGATATTGGAACGACCGCAGCGAATTTGGAGATGTGCGGAAACTGGAGATTTGCTACTATTTGGCCGATGACACCATTGACATTAAGGAGAAGTTTCCGCGGAATTCTGGACGAGAAGGACCCAGTACTTTCCTGAAACGTGGCAAGCTGCCAAAGGAGTTCTCGGGACTGCCCCTGCCGGGTCAACAGACTGCCATGACACTGCTTAATGTGCTGGGCAGCAGTATGCGCGATGTGCGTTACGTAGCCGACCCGTTGAACACGGGCCAGAAGCAGGTGCACCACTACACCGACCAGGATCTGCAGATAGGGGCCACACTTAACGTCTTCGGAAGGACTGTGGTGCTCACCGGCTGCGATCAGTTTACCCAGAGTTACTACAGAGAGAAGGTGAGTTGATCTGCTTAATTTAACTGCGTTCTATTCAATAAATATTTTTAAATAAAACACTTAACTCTCAACAGTACGGCATCCAGGAGTTCGGAGCACAACCAATTCCAGAGCGGAGCGATATTCGCCCTTATACCCAAGGTGGTATAAGATCCCGCCGACTGCCACCTTATAATGGATGGGGCAGCCATGAGGATTCCGAGGGCAACTGCATCACAGTTGAGCCCAAGCCGCCGCAGGCCGACTTCAAGAAGCTCTTCAAGTACGATGGCTGCATTCTGCGCTTCGGGGCCAAGCTCATCTCGGCCATTCGGGACAATGGAGAGCGGGATTTTGTCATCAGCTATTTCCTGGCCGACGACACGGTGCAGATCTACGAGTCGTCGCGAAGAAACTCGGGCTTCCTGGGTGGCGAATTTCTCAAAAAGGCTCGCGTTCCGCTGCCGGGTCAGGATATGTTTGGCTCCTCGCGGCCGGAATATTATAGAGCCAATGACTTTTACATAGGTCGCACCATGACGTTGAAGGATCACATCTTCCACGTCGTTTCGGCCGATGAGTTTACGCTGCTGTACATGGAGCAGCATCCCAGCGAGGTGAGCATTCTTACTTATAACAACCGGGTAATAGGGATCACGTTATGGTTGATGTTTATAAAAATGTTGGATATCTATGGCTATTTCCGTATATCTATCTAAAGCGAAATGCCTATTGAAGAGGTTATAAAAGCTTAGAAATAATAAAAGAAGAATATTTTCTCTAAATCTGGCCGAAACATTAGAATATTCTAAGTGAAACTGAAAACTTTTAATTTCTAAGCTTGGTTAGTCATAAAAAAATACCAACTAAAAACAGATAGGTACCAAAACTGTTAAAAAACTATTTGCAAACTTGATTTATCTTTATAAATAGTGAATATGTAAAGGGCAAGGTTCCCACTATCAAAGACCAACAGTTCTGCCCTATTCGCCATGTAAACTGCATTCTGGGAAACAGGTTTAAACCTAACAAACTAGGTTTAATAGAAACAGACAAGGTGATGATAATCAAGAGTATAAATTAAACCATTTATGGTTTTTAAGGTTGTAATGCAAAGTATATAAAGTAAAATTAGTCAAAATCCAAATACGATTTTAATTTTCTACCCATTTTTTCAGTTTCCCGTGGCCGACATACGGCTGATCATGCAGAAGATCCGAGAGGCAGTGCGTCCGGATTACAAGCAGTTTGTGCTGCGCTGCAAGCCGGACGGAGACCTCGGAGACTACACCGCCGTTGGCTTCGACACGCTGCGCTCCACTCTCCTGTCGTACCTGAGCAAGGAGAGCCTGATCAACCACGAAATAGTGACCGTGTGTCGTTACTTCTCGGCTGAGCAGGCGATGCCCCCCAGTTGCGATAGGAACCGAGTGCGGGCCGCGGCCCAACTGGAGCTGAAGCGGGCTCTGTGGAACAGCGTGGATGAGCTGAACGACCACCTGAGCCACATCAATCCGGCCTGCAGGCCGTACATCAGCCAGGCCCAGGTAAGATCGACTCTGAGAGGCTGCCGGCTGCCCTTCAGTCTGGAGCTTATAGAGGACATCCTGATGGTCCTGCAGCGCAATGGAGAGAACGAGATCGAGGTGCGTGACTTCCTGGCCTTCTTTAACATGCGCAGCGACCAGGTGCCCGACATTGCTCCCCTCAACATCGCCTTCGAGCTGTGCCCCAAGCTGCCGTTCCTGCACAAGGGCCGTTTGGTGGACTTCACCTGGTTCCTGGACTACCTCGGCCTGGAGGAAGAACTGAAGCGAGCCAACAATTAAGGAGTGGGCAGCAAGGCGTATCAAAAATTGCATGTATATACAGAAAAATTCGTGGCAATATAACTTTCGGAATGGTGAACTTTGTGCTTAAGACCTAGGCGTAGATGGTGTATCCTACAGTTTGGACTCGGTGAGCCAGTTGAAGGACTGCGGCTTGCGATCGGACGACGGGCTGATGGCCACGTTGATGATGGTCGGCCTGTCGGTGAGCTGGTTGGCCGCCTTGACAGCCGCCTGCAGCTGCTCGATCTCCGTGCAGAAGTAGCCCTGCATGCCGAACATTTTCATCATCTCCTCGTAGCGCACCTGAACGCCCAGCGCCGATGGTGGTGTGCTGCAAGATAAGATTAGCCGTGAATTGAGTTGAGGTTTAAGATAAGCCGATAAGGCACTAGAACTTACATCTGGGTCAGATCGCCCTCGCTGCGAATGGCCTCGAAGGTGTCCTTGTCAAAGCCGCCGTAGATGCCGTTGTTGTTCACAATCACGATGGTCACGGGCAGCTTGTACCTCACCATGGTTTCGATCTCCATGCCCGAGAATCCGAAGGCGCTGTCGCCCTCCACGCACAGCACCCGCTTTCCAGGCGCAAAATCACGGCAGTAAAGGGCTGCGGCCACTGCAAATCCAGGACCCACTCCCATGGTGCCAAAAGTGCCAGCATCCAAACGATGACGCGGCTGCTCGTTCAGCAGCATCGAGCGGCCGATGTCCATGGTGTTGGCCCCCTCGCTGCAGATGATCGTGTCCTTGGGCAGCAGCTCGCGCAAATGGTGGAAGACCGCGTAGTAGTTGAGCGGCGTCTCCGTGTTCAGCGACATTTTCTGCACGGTGTCGCGGTTCTGCTTGCACTTGACGGCCAGCTGCTTCCACCAGTCCTGCTCGTAGCCGAAGCGGAAGTTCACGGCGTTCATCTGCTCGAACAGCTGCTCCGCGAAGGGACGGATGTCCGCCTGGATGGCCACCGAAGCCACCACCGAATTGTGCAGCTCCTCGGGATTGATGTCCACCTGAATGAACTTCACATCCTTGTCGTAGCGCGGAGCCTTTCCAAAGTGCAAGATCCAGTTGAGGCGAGCGCCCAAAAGCAACACCACATCGGCTTTCTGCAAAGCCAGGGTACGGGCCGAGGAGACGCACTGCGGGGCCGTGTCGGAGACCACGCCCTTGCCCATTGGAGTGGGCAGGAAGGGCAGGTTGGTGTTCTCGATGAAGTGCCGCAACGTGTTCTCTGCATGGGCATAGGCGGAGCCCTTGCCCACAATCACTAGCGGCCGCTTGGCCTGACGCAGCAGCTTGGCTGCCCGGATCACATCATCGTGAGGTGGATAGGCTAGTGGTGGAGCCGGGTGCGGCAGAGCCTTGTAAATTCTGGCCTCCTCAGCCTTCGACTGCAGGATGTTGCCGGGAAAGTCCAAATAGGCGACTCCAGGACGTCCGTAGGTGGCATAGCGCACCGCCTTCTCCACGTGCAGCGGAATCAAGGCCGCGGTTGCCGGACGAGCAGCGTACTTGCAGTACGGCCGCGAAAGCTCCACCTGCGGGCACTCCTGGAATCCACCGATACCCTCGTGGTCCTGGTTGGTAGCTCCACCGATCACGATCAATGGCCAGCAGTTGACCTGGGCATTGGCCATGCCACCTAGTTGGATTGAGTGGTATTAGCACAGTCGAAGATGAGGGATTTTATTAGTAGTTAAACCTACCTGTCACATGGAGCAATCCGGGTCCGGAAACAACCAGGCAGACTCCGGGCTTTCCCAGTCAGATAGCCAATGGCCTGGGCTGCGTAGCAGGCGGCCTGCTCATTGCGCATTCCAATATACTTCAGTCCGGCCGCCTGGAAGGCCATGGACAGCTCAATAACAGGGATCCCAATGATTCCAAAGACATACTCCACGCCCTGTTTGGAAGTGAAGATAAGTTAGGGGTTATTTATTTATATAAGTTTATAAACAAAAGCTACAGGAAGGGACAGCTGTGGTTACTTTAGGATAAGGGTGACTTAAAGCTATCTTAAAGATTAATTCGGAATACTATCAGAGGGACTTAAGGGAGAGGTGTAAGGGCCAGCCCTCTTGCTTATCATGCATCAATCAAATGGCTGTGCAAATTTATAGACCAAATCACTAACCAATGTGCAAACACGTTTCTAAGTGATTTTGAACGGAATCCGGTTAAAGTTTTATTGATTTTAATCTGGCCCCCCAGCCGATAATCACCATTGCAAGCGGGTCGTGGTCTTAAAACCTTTGGAACATTGGAGCTGCTTTATCAAATCCGTTCGTTCGTCTTTTATGAACAGGGAGTAATCGCGGGGGCCACTACCAAGTGTTTTTGAACTTTGCACAACAAACAGGTGCCTTTTAGATAAGAGGCCACTCCATTGTTCTGGCCAGTTTCTCTTGGTTTCGCACAGCCCCCGCTTCTCACTTCTAGATGTTGGTAAACCCGCACCGCACATCGCCCACATTTGCGAGTGCAGAAAAACTGCAGGGCCAAAGATGTCGGACAGTCGGATGGATGGAGACTGGACCCCCAGGTGATGATCTTCTTACCTGTTGCTTCAATGACTCGGCAATTATCTGCACCGCTTCAACCTCGGCCATTTTGAGCGCTTTTAACGGTAATTGTGCTGGAAATGTAGGGGGCACCGCCGCGTTACCTTGTGGACTGGGCTAAAAATTAGTTAAACAAATTAAAATATACACTCCGGACGGTGGACCGGTCTATCGATAAATGGGGTATTTATGGCGTTAGTGCGTTTCTTAGTTGATGTTCAGTGGGACCGTATTCCTCCTTTCTGAAGCGACCGTTGCCAGACTTCGCATACAGGTTGGCGCGAAATCTGCAAAACTCAAATTCTGTTTGCACTCATGCATTTGTAAAACTTTATTCATCGTTA
>JAECWM010000224.1:8732500-9087615 GCA_018150695.1 Drosophila oshimai
TCCTGTTTAATCGCCTCCGCTTCGCCAGCCGGCGCACTCTTCTCCCCAATTTCCACTGTCTTTCCGGGGGCTTTTGTGGCTGCTGCGTCACAGGATTGCTGGTGGAAAAGAAGCAGCAGCAGCGCTGCTGCCACCAGGTAGAACAAGCGGTTGGACATTTTCTTCTATCCAACTTAAAAACGCTGCCAATATAAAACTGCTCTCGATAAACAATGACGTTTTTAATTTATTTTCTGTTTTTGTTTTGCTTTTGACACCAGAGTTGTCACGTACACAAAAAAGCAACTGACTTTGTTCGCAATTGTTAAGCCGATGACGATTGCCACGTGGGTTGCGTCCAGGCTAAAATGGCATTTTTCCAGTGGCGTTTTTGAGGTAAATTGGGACAGTCTGGTTGCGGCCACACTATTTTGTAGAAATAAACGAAAGTTAGTGATTTTTGCAGAAAAAATTTTCATTTAATTATTAATTGTTGCGAAATACGCCTTTAATTTAGTTTAGTTTTAAACAGCGTCTGGCAACAGGTAAATGGCGGTGGAATCTGGGCGGGCGCAGCGCCAGACGAAGGGGCGAGCTGTGAAAATGGCGAACAAAAGAGAAAAAGTGTGTGCTCCAAAGGGGAAATCAAATCACGACGTCACGGAAAGAAAACGAATGCAGACGTTCATTTCCAGGAATAATTACAGTTAGCAGGGGCCCGAGGAAATCTGAAAGGTTTACTTTAAAGTTGGTAATTGCAGAATAATGGTTATGTGCGCTGCTTTTTTTTTCTTTTTGTCTGATGTGTGTGTGCTTGTGTGTGCGTGCAAAGGCGAGGGCGACTGCATGCGCGTGTGTGAGTGTTTATTTAACCAGGAAGTTGAGTTTTGAGGCCCGTGAACACGATCTACCGATACCTGCGATTGGTTAATACTCTATTACAGGGTATGCCCGATTCGATTACCCTTTGGTGTAACGCTACCTTGAACATGCATGAGTGTGTGTGCGTGTGTGTGTATTCCGCAAGCCTCTCTTTTATTGCTGTGACATTGGATCATAACGGGCGACCTTCGGGTCGTCGCTTTACGTGGCGAGGCCTACTACATTTAGTCTTGACTCGTTTTTATATCGTTTCGACTCGTCTCGTTTTGTTGCAGATTGATAATTTAAATTCCAAAATTCGTGCACCGATTCGCCAAGATTCCGACCACAGCTCCTAGGACGAGAGCCGCCAAACGACGCCACCAGGACAGCAATCCAGGACACCCACTTCAGGCACAGTCGCAGCCAGCGTCACTGGGAGAAGGCAGCAGACGGTCGTTGCCACCCGCACCCGCATCCGCCGCCAAGATGAACCGCTCGAGCAACGCGCAGACCACACAGAAGCTCGTCAACCTGGACGAGATCTGGAGCGAACTGGTCGAGGGCATCCTGCAGGTTTTTGAGCACGAGAAGTCTTTGACCCGCACCCAGTACATGCGGTTTTACACGCACGTCTACGACTACTGCACCAGCGTGAATGCGGCTCCCAGTGGACGGAGCAGCGGGAAGACCGGTGGCGCTCAGCTGGTGGGCAAGAAGCTGTACGACCGGCTGGAGCAGTTCCTCAAGTCCTACCTGAGCGAGCTGCTCACCAAGTTCAAGGCAATCAGCGGCGAGGAGGTGCTCCTGTCGCGCTACACCAAGCAGTGGAAGTCGTACCAGTTCTCCAGCACCGTCCTGGACGGCATCTGCAACTACCTGAACCGCAACTGGGTGAAGCGCGAGTGCGAGGAGGGGCAGAAGGGCATCTATAAGATCTACCGCCTGGCCCTGGTCGCCTGGAAGGGACACCTGTTCCAGGTGCTCAACGAGCCGGTCACCAAGGCCGTGCTTAAGTCCATCGAGGAGGAGCGCCAGGGCAAGCTCATCAACCGCTCGCTGGTGCGCGACGTCATCGAGTGCTATGTGGAACTCAGTTTCAACGAGGAGGATGCCGATGCCGAGCAGCAGAAGCTGTCCGTGTACAAGGACAACTTCGAGAGCAAGTTCATCGCCGACACTTACGCCTTCTACGAGAAGGAGTCGGACGCGTTCCTGTCCACCAATACGGTGACCGAGTATCTCAAGCACGTCGAAAACAGGCTGGAGGAGGAAACACAGCGGGTGCGCGGACTTAACTCAAAGAACGGACTCTCGTATCTGCACGAGACCACGGCAGAAGCGCTCAAGTCTACATGCGAACAGGTGGGATAACCCTTAATCCTTGGCCAAAATCCACTTGCTAACCTTAAACTTTTTCCTCCAGGTTCTTATTGAAAAACATTTGAAGATATTCCACACGGAGTTTCAGAATCTGCTGAACGCAGACCGAAACGACGACCTGAAACGAATGTACTCACTGGTCGCCCTCTCACCCAAAAACCTGACAGACCTTAAGTCCATACTTGAGAGCCACATACTCCACCAGGGCACCGAGGCGATTGCCAAGTGCTGCACCACCGACGCGGCCAACGATCCCAAGACCTACGTCCAGACCATCCTGGACGTACACAAGAAGTACAACGCCCTCGTGCTGACGGCGTTCAACAATGACAACGGATTCGTGGCCGCTCTGGACAAGGCGTGTGGCAAGTTTATCAACTCGAACGTGGTAACGGCTGCCAACAGTGCCAGCAAGTCGCCCGAGCTGCTAGCCAAGTACTGCGACCTGTTGCTGAAGAAGTCCTCCAAGAATCCCGAGGACAAGGAGCTCGAGGACAACCTCAACCAGGTGATGGTCGTGTTCAAGTACATTGAGGATAAGGATGTCTTCCAGAAATACTACTCCAAGATGCTGGCTAAGCGTCTGGTGAACCACACATCGGCTTCGGACGACGCCGAGGCCATGATGATCTCCAAGCTGAAGCAGACGTGTGGCTACGAGTACACCGTCAAGCTGCAGCGAATGTTCCAGGACATTGGCGTCTCCAAGGACCTGAACTCTAACTTCAAGGAGTACCTGGCCAACAAGAACGTGACCACGGAAATTGACTTTGGAATTGAGGTCCTGTCCTCGGGCTCATGGCCCTTCCAGTTGAGCAACAACTTCCTGCTTCCCTCCGAGCTGGAGCGTTCGGTGCGACAGTTCAACGAGTTCTACGCCGCCCGCCACTCAGGTCGCAAGCTGAACTGGCTGTACCAGATGTGCAAGGGCGAGCTGATCATGAACGTCAACCGCAACAACTCCTCCACCTACACCCTGCAGGCCAGCACCTTCCAGATGTCGGTGCTGCTTCAGTTCAACGATCAGCTCAGTTTTACGGTCCAACAACTGCTGGACAACACACAGACACAACAGGAGAATTTGATTCAGGTAAGATTGGACGCCTTTACTCGCTGGCTGCTTTACCTTACGTGATCTTCTCTCAGGTATTGCAAATACTGCTCAAGGCAAAGGTGCTGACCTCCAGCGACAATGAGAACTCGCTGACGCCCGACTCGTCTGTGGAGCTGTTCCTAGACTACAAAAACAAGAAGCGCCGCATCAACATCAACCAGCCGCTGAAGACTGAGCTTAAGGTGGAGCAGGAGACTGTACATAAGCATATAGAGGAGGACAGGAAACTGTTGATCCAGGCGGCGATCGTTCGCATCATGAAGATGCGCAAGCGACTCAACCACACCAATCTCATCTCGGAGGTGCTCAACCAGCTGTCGACGCGCTTCAAGCCCAAGGTGCCCGTGATCAAGAAGTGCATAGACATCCTGATCGAGAAGGAGTATCTGGAGCGTATGGAGGGACACAAAGACACATATAGTTATCTCGCTTAAGTTTATGTTAAATGTAAAACGTTCGCTGTTTCATCTATGCCAGCCATTAAAAATATCATCAATATACTTAGAGATCGTGTAGACCCTCCGCGCCCCCTCCGCCCAAGCCCCGAAATAAACTGCCGCCGAAACATTCGAACTGTTAGCGAGCTAAAAATACTCCATGCTTGGCATTATATGTGCAATTTCCGCCAACACGTCACTAACTTCATCTTCCGTCACCATAGCACATTCATTTCAAAGAAAAGGACACTGAACAGAAGGATTCGCCTCTGTAGAACCAGATTCCAATATCCGAAAACATCCAAGGTTCCCACCAACCAATAGACTTCTGCAGGAGCTATATGGTATAAATATATAGCGATTTTCTTTATTACCCATTGTTCGATCAAGTTTTGTTTTAATTAGTTTACGTTATTCATAATTCGCTGTATGCATGTACGATTATTATACTACTACAAAGCAAACAAGTGTTAAGTTCATAAAACAATGTACGTTTACCTTTGGTGCGGTTGTGTTATTGAGTAACCAGTATTCAGTCCTGTTCCTGAATCTGTAACTTCTGGTCTAGGTTCATTCCACTAGCAATGGCGTAGACCGTGAAGGCAAATTTTGCCACCTGCAAGGATTTAAGTTGGGAGTTGGCATGGAGAACAGAAGTCCATGGACTTACGTTGATGTTGGTGGCCAGATTGATTTCGAATATGTTCATGGCCGTAAACGTCATGGGCTGGTGGAGCTTCTGTAGAAACTGGAGCGCAGTCCGTTGGTACCGCTTGTCCTGCATCCACCAGGCGGAGTGGAACAAAGCATTCGCCATATCGTTGCAGTCATCCACTATGGCGTTGCAGTAGAAGCATAGCGGGAACGTTTGCGATAGGACAGCTATCACGTAGCTTATGGTGCCAAATGACTTATCGTCGAACACCACCATATTGATCATTATGACCCCCAGAATGGATCCGCATATTACAAATTGGGCAAAAATCGTCCCAGAGATAACCGGTTGGATAGCCTCGCAGAAACTGGAGAGCAAACACAATTAATCACTTTTTATACAAATTTAACGTTGCTTTAATTTGTATTATTATTAAAATTGTATGATTTAAAAATACTTTTATAGAATACCTTATGATCTTACAACATTTACATCGTACATGTATTAAGGTATTTAGTTTTGCAAAAATTTAGATGTCTCTAAGTAATCATACTTATTTGTACAACGTTACTATCCTGGGGAAAATATATTTCCTTACAGGACGACCCACTTACTTCAGCATGGTCCGATGAGCCTTGATGCAATCCACAAGGGAGGTGAACATGGCGTTTGGATCGGAGCTAGATTCGTTGCTATTCTCCCCCAGGCGGATGATGCGGTCTTTGAGCAGTAGGATGTGGGTGCGTAGGGGAGCCACGTAGATCACTGGGTACGAGTCGGAGGCCGTGGCCACGATTATTGCGTAGCCCACAAAAAAGTACTCCAGGAAAGCCTGGATATACAACTGAGTCCGATTGAGGCGCCAGTTTACGAACGGAATGTAGGTGTTAAATGGCACTCGGTCGTGGAAAAGTCCATCCAGCAGCGTAGAGGTGGCGTAGAGGATATAAACCACCCAGAAGAACATGTAGACCCTGGTGATTTGCGCCACCATTTCGCGCACCCTGCGCTTCTCCTCCGGCGTCACGCAAAACTTGTCCATTTGGTCGAAGTGCTGGTTGGCAAGCTCCAAACGCGGTGTGTAGATTGCCAGAATGCTGAACTTCAGGGAGTAGCACCACGTGTTGAGGCACAGCTGGAGCGACTGCAGCAGCAACTTTGGAGAAAACTCCGAAAAATAGATGGTGTAGTTGAGCGGGAAACTAGCCGGCAAAAGAAGCATGCTGAAGGTGAATGATAACACCCTCCCGATCTTTCCAACCGTGCCGAAATCATTCCTAACGTTCATGCCGGAGATTCGAAGCGTGTCCAGCAAATAGGCATTGGAATCCCTGGAGCGGATTGGCTCCGTTATGGGAGCCGGGTACATGAGCTTAAAGTATCCGAACATTTTTTATAGCCACTGCGTAAGACTAAGAAGTAACTGCCGAATAGACAACGCCAGAATGCTTTTATAGCCCGACAATCGTGATTCTTAATTATTGGTTCGCCGTTTGATAGGCGTTCCACTTTGCTGTGCAAAAGAATTTTGCACATGTCATAACATTTAGAATGCCCAAGGACTGTTTTCCTTTGATTGTAATACTTTGGGCGTTACTTAGAAGAAAGAATTCGGTTTTGGACAATTTTAATTGTTGTGCAAATACTTCGTTCGGTGGGAACAAACACTTGTTTAAAAAAAAAAAAACAAGGACAATTTTAGATTTGTCTCGCTTCCTTTACGTACTACACTACTACTGCTTAAGAGTTTTATAAATTTTTGGATTTAAGCACTTATATCCTCGTGCTCCTATGCACTTAAATTTGCTTTTTGCAGAAGCACCTTTAAATTCTATACACAAGTCTTCTTTGTGATGGCGTCATTCCTTAGAAACTAGAAACACACACATATAAAATAAAAACTAACACTACTAGATCTTTGATTGCAGCCGCTCAAAAATCTAAGGAGATCGAAAGACTGCCTTGGAGCAGTGGCATTGGTGGAAGCCTTCAATCCTCGTCGTCAAGTGTGAGTACTTTTGTCTGGAAGCGCATCCGCTTTGTGTTCTTAACCACCCCGTTGGTGAGCAGGTTGATTCCGGGCTGTGGACATGGTAGGGCGTTCCACAGACGCTTCACGCGCACCACGGCCTCAGAGTTGAAGTCGTATCTCTTTGGTGCGGCCGCTGGTTCAGGTACGGGAGCATTGGGTGGCAGCTTGCGTAGCTTGACCACTGGCTGCAAATTCCGGCGGCTGTTGGTGCTGCTGACACTGGCCCTGTCATCGGCATCCTCGGTATGCTCTGAATTCGATTCACATCCATCGGCGGGCAGCGAGCAGCCGCGCTTTTGTGGCGATTCAGCCTTGGGTTTAATAGCTCTCAAACTAAAATATGAAGGTTTTTTAGAGCAAAAGTCAACGAACCTGTAACCTATGATAATACCTCTCTTGTTTTTCGTACTCGTTTAAAGTGGGTGGTGCTGCAGCGCATATTTTTCCAGGCTCCTCAGGGTGACAGCCCAAGTCCTGGCCTCTCAGCCAGTTCTCGTAGCGTTCCGGCTGGAAACGGCGCACGAATGTTTCCATTGAGATTTTGACCATGTCGCTGCGGCATTTGCAAATGCTAGCTCGCTTCCCATACTCGATCCAACGCTTGGACGCAAAGTTGGTGGACTCTGCGCCATTGAAACCATGATTGAACCCAGAATGGTAGCCAAAGGGAAACGTGATCATTATCTCTCCCGCCTCTTGAGTGATCTTGTTGTAAGGAATGTTGTGCTGGCGCAGCACCTTCGGACTGATCATGGTCATCTTGTGGCGCAGATAGGCATTACACTCCTGGTAGTTCTCTGTAAAGGTCTCATTCGCCAGCTTCTCCAGGCGCCTGCCATACGCCGGTGGAATAGCGTACCAAGTTTTTGGTGCCCCGAAGTGCAGATAGTTGATGGAATACAGATCCATGTCCTCGGTGTGCCAGGCAAAGGAGCTCTTCCACATGCCAAAGTAGAGGTAGGCCGTGTTCACGCCATCGATGATAATGTTGTAGTCCGTATTGACCAGGTTGAGGATGGTGTCCAGTCGCCCGATGTTCCACACGTCGAGTTCCTCGTCACTCAGCGATCCCTTGACATCGGCGGCGTACAGCGGCGATATGTAGGTAATGTTCTTCCAGTACTTGCGTTCCAAATCCTCGTAGTCAAAGTGGCGCGGTGTCTGGTGGAGCTCTGAGTTGGCCTTCTCCATGAACTGGCGCAGGGTCATCTGGCGCCGCTGCTGTATGTTGATCTGCTGGTACAGCCCGTGTGCCCTGCTATCCGAACGAGTGAGTGTCTTTTGAAAATAGCCACTACCACCTAGAGAAAAGTACTTACCCCGTGACCACCTGACTGATTGGCGCTGGAATGGTCATGTTGATGTTCTCTATGTCGTAGCCCGACTTTCGTGGCACCCATTCCGCCGGTGGCTGTGTGGCATTAATAACATGAAGCTCTTCGCCCTTTATCCAATCAATTAGACTCCCACTCACCTGGATTTTGGCCAAGCCGGCTAAATGTGCTCCGCGGGACTCAATGTGCTCGATGTAGGAGGCAAAATCCTTGAACTCCTCGTAGCTGGGGCGGAAGGTCATGATGCGCGGCACTTTGTTTTGTTCTTCATCGCCGAATGAAGATCGAGTGGTCATTTTGCAGCAATAAACAGAAAATTAAGCAAGCTAAAATTAACCAGTGTTGTAGAGCTCGCAGGTATTTATTCCAAGGTACAATTTTTAATACTTTCAAAACATTAAGGGGACTCTCTGCAGTGTTGAGTAGCTGTGCAGTCAGCTGTTTGCAAGCGTTTCTATTTTTTCAAATTCAAACTGATTTTTGTTGAATCATTAAACAATTTTTCTATTAAAAAATCAAAGCAACTCTGTTATAAATGTGTTTTAAAGCACGCAAATTTGCAATGAAGTTTGGTAATGGTTTTTTTAAATGCTCTTCACTCGAAATGTAATATTTTTGTTCTGTATTTTTTGTATATAAAAAAATTGTTACTTTTACCTTTTACCCAGGTACACAAAAACAGTACCTTCGCCAGGACTGCAAAAAGCGTATCCTTTTAGTGTGACCACAAGGACGAAAACAATTAATGTTTGGTTGGTTTAAATAAAACACTATGAACAGTATACTCAATAAGTAATGAAATATGTTTTATTTGCATTACAAAATCGAATTGAAAAAAAACAACAACAAAAACAACAACATTACAATTTTCCTAGAATTATTGACTTATTTCCACACTTTCTCTCATTTGTTTACAAGATTTAAACCCACTCAAGGTTGACACATCAAATATAAATACATACATATATACAAAGGCTTTCCCCAGAACGCAGCTGGAATCGGATGTGTTGATAGCTCTAATCGGTGCCATATAACAATTAGACCTGGATAACCAACAACTCTTCACAATTCTGTGAAAAAGTGCACAAAACAAGAGATAACACTTGAACCACAGGCTTTAAAAGGGCTTTCAACTGCAGCCCAGCAACTCTCGAGAGGTGAGTTAACTCTTACACCTAATTATCCCTTGTACTATAGACAGGAGCCAAATCGCGATAATGGTTCAATAGTTTATAGCCCTCTTGCCATGTAAAAGTGAATCAAAGTCAAGGCACAATACAATTTGCATTGAATGGGCCACGGCGAGTGCCAAGAGTTTTAGCAGAGCTTTATGGTTTTATGGTTATTGCCGCGATAATGGCGGACGATCTGCGAAGCCTCGCGGGCACTTGAGAACTGGAGGCCCCAGAACTGCTGTAATCAGGGAAATGGGTTCTTTTGGTATCAGTATAAAAACGAAAGGTGCACCAATCGCTCCGCAGTCGTCCATTGTTTCTGCGCCCAGGCACTCCGTCCGATTTTAGTTCAACGTGTAATACTAAATTTATCAGTAAGATTCTAGACATGGGTTTCGACAATTCTGAGGACAACCCAAGGCGTAAGTTACCGATTAAAAAAAAGAATTCTCAAATATTTGAAAAATTACTGAAGCGGATTTGAAATATTAGAAAACTAGATAAATGTTAGCTTTTGTTAATGAACTTTCTTCATAAACCAAAGATTTATTAAACACGCAATTAACAAGTGACCTCCTTTCTTATAATTTAAAAAATATCTTATCTAATACGTACAGTGAAGACAGTGGTTATTACTAAACAAAAAGATTAGATTAAAAAGTAACTACAAATCGATTATGTTTTCTAATAAAAATTGGCTTAAGAATATTATCTTTGTTTAGGTCAAATTTAAGAAAAGGTAAATAAAGTATTTGGTACAGACTGACCTTCTTAACCTGGTTAAACAGGATAAATCAACGCAACTTAAGTCGCGTTCTTTACTCGATCATCAAAAACTTAAGACCGAAGTATGACTGTATGAGATTGATGAGTGCTTCCGTGTGTCTCCCATCACTGTCACAGATCTTAAACGGAGTCTTCTACTCGACCAACTGCTAATTATAGGTTATTGATAGGAATTTGCCGCTGTATCGCACAACAGTCGTATAAGTACATACATATGTATGTGTATACCTCCGATAATCTTAATCACTTAACCGCCTTGGTTTTAAGAGCTCTTATACCATCGCTCTCTTTCTGTAATATAACTGCACTTTACGACTAAACAAGACCTACCCTAAGAGACAGGTGACAGTTCCATTGCAATCCCAGACGTCTGGCTATATTTGCACCATATCTTGATTGTATATCAGACATCTGCCCGAGGCTTATGACTTGATAAAGATCAACAAGATATAATTCCGCTTGACACAACGAAAATATTTATTATCTTTTGCGGAGGTTGCCTCATCTGCGAGGCACCAAATTTCGGGGGATTTAATCTCGGGATCCATCGGGTTCATAGAAGGCAATTAAAGTATACGACTCCTTTCACACTTGCTACCCCCTCGTAACTCTACTCCACTGGCGCAGCGGGAACTTTTCCATTGAGAGTAGAGCGACTTTTGCTTTCCTCATTGGCAGGCGTTAATGATAATGACAATATTATAATAATAAAAAGCAAAGAGCTCTGTTCGTAGCCGTTAATTAATGGAATCGTCACTATCAGGCATTGTTAAACGGCAATAAAACGTAAATTGAGTAAAAAAAAGGTCCTAGAAATAATCGTGCAGCTGACAAACAATTCGCATATAATGAGGTATCAATAAATCGCATGGCCAGACGGCGTTAAGTACGCAACCGATCAAACATGGTTTACTATTCCAATGGGGAGAGAAGACCCCTGCTGATCCGCGTAGTTCCAAATCCGCTTAGGAAGTTAGCCTGTACTGAGTGAACTAATAAGTTGTTTTAAACTTTGATAATTAATGTAATTCATCCATTTAGCAAGGGGTTTTGGCGCCCGTCATTGGCAGGCCATTATCCTCTTCGTGGGCATGATGATCAACTACTTCCAGCGGGTAAACATCTCGGCTGCCATTGTTCCAATGACCCAGGCCACAGCAGGAGCTCCTTCCTACAACTGGGACACGGCGGATAAGTCCCTGATCCTCAGCAGCTTTTTCTGGGGCTATGTGGTCTCCCAGGTGCCAGCAGGTAAGCAGTAAGAATTTGTAAAATTGTTCCATCCTTAAGACTCTTTTTATAGGACTTCTTGCCAAGCGATTTGGGGCCAAGCTGGTTCTCGGTTCAGCCACTGCAATTGGCGGTATCTTGTGCTTCTTCCATCCTCTGGCCGCCAACAATGGATGGCAGAGTGTCTGCGTCCTGAGAGTTCTCACTGGTTTGGTTCAGGGAACTGTCTATCCCTGTGTCCACACCCTGCTATCCAAGTGGGTGCCGCGCACGGAACGGGGATTCCTCACCACGGCCATCTATTCGGGAGCCCAGTTCGGAACGGCAGTTATTCTGGTCACCAGTGGCTTTATATTCGAGAGCAGCATGGGCTGGCCGGGATTGTTCTACATCTCCGGTGGCCTGGGCTTGGCTTGGGCTCTGCTCTGCTTCTGGGAGGCGGCCGATGAGCCAGCCACAGCCCGCAGGATTACCAAAAGCGAGCAGGAGTACATCGAGAGTCTCACGGGCAGCAACAGTGCAAGTCAGGTGAGTCAGGACTAGAGTTTCACTCCATAGGGGGTATCCTTCAGGCTATTCCTCTCTTTTCAGTCCATGCCCGTTCCCTGGATGTCGATCTTTACAACTCCTGCCTTCTATGGTCTGCTGGCTGCCCATTGTGGATTTACCTGGGGCTTCTACACTCTACTCACCGAGATGCCCACGTATATGAGCAAAGTACTGCAGCTGAACGTCAAGTCCAATGCCTTCCTCTCCTCGCTTCCGTACTTCGCCATGGGTGTGCTCTGCTTTGTGTTCAGTCCCATATCGGATTTGCTGATCAACCGGGGGACCATATCAATCGCAACCGCCCGGAAGCTCTTCAACTCGATTGGGCAGTGGGGACCGATGGCCTGCTTGATTGGATTGGGATACATGACCGCCGAGGGAAAGACGTGGGCCATTCTTCTGCTGACGCTGGCGGTGGGCATCAATGCGGGCTGCTTCTGCGGCTACCTGACCAACCACATCGATCTGTCGCCGAACTTTGCCGGTCCCATGATGGGAGTGACCAACGGAATAGCGGGAGTGACCTCGATAGTGGCTCCTTTAGTAGTAGGAGCGATCGTAACCGATGAGGAGGATCCCTTCCAGTGGCGAGTGGTGTTCTTCATCACGGGAGGCATTTACCTGGTGTGCAATACTCTCTTCGTGATATTTGGCAAGGCTACTGTGCAGCCGTGGAACGATCCACCCTCCATGTCCAGCACAATGACGTTGCGCAATCACCTGGAAAACGATTCTAGGACCATTGCTCCCACGTCGGACAAAGACAATCGGTTCTAAGGGAACACCACCTGCACTTGGACTTGGACCCCACTGACAATCTCGTTAATTGTAGTAATTATAAGTTATTGTTATTGTATGTTAGCTTGCGATCTGTGTCAGCGATATTTGGATATGTCTAGCTCTAACTAAAGATATTGGTTTATGTTTATGCCTATGCTAAGGGAAGCTTAATATGACTTAGTTGTGTGATGAGCCCAATTTAGACTTTACGATGTGTGGCACGTTTCTAGGGTGATTAAGTCGTTATGAATATGTCAATAAGTGAGATGTCTTATCGCTGTCCGCCCTCTTATGCAGACAGCATACTAATAAATATTTACAGCCCCAAATAAGCCGGAATGTGTCTGTTGGCTATCCATTGTTGACTTGGAATCGCACCGTCTTCGACGCCTGTTACTTGACCTTTTGCTGCAGCAGCCGTTGCTCGTTCAGGCGCTGATTGATGCGTCGCGTGTTGGCCAGCGAGCGGATGATGGTCCACAGAGCTAATGACCAGCCGAGCAGGATAGTCCCGCACAAAACCGGACCGTAGGCATTCGCATTGCCCACGGGCATCTCGGCGCGCAGAGGAGTCTTTAGCTGGCAGTCCACGTGCACCCGCCTCCAGTTGCAGCGCTCCAGATTCGCCATAGTCGTCGGCTCGCCGTCCTTGACGATGTTTTCGTCAAAGCCGCTTTCCGGCGTATTCAGGCAGTAGAGCTTATCGGGCCGGGCAACCAATTCATTCTCGATGAGCTCACTATCAGTCACCGGGCAGTTGAGATAGAGCTCCGGCAATGGTATGGCCACCGTGGCCGCCGATCTGTCGGGATTACATTGTTATTATAGTGTATATAGTGTGATTCCACATTCAAGATCACCGCACCGCTTATCGCTGGGGGCATGGTAGCGAAAATGCACTGGCAGGGCCAGCGTCTCCGTAATCTTTGGCGTCCCGCGCAGTAAGACGGAGAAGGGCTGCGCCCGTTCCGTGGCCACTTCAATGTTGACAAACTTCGGGTAGACGGCACTCAACTGGGAAAGGTAATTCTTATAAGTCCTTGTTACTTAAATCCCGTGATAACGCACCCTCTTCAGACGCTGCAGGTCGTCCAGTTCGTCCGTGCTTATGTAAACGGACGCGGGCAGCGGCTGGAGCAGCACATACTCGCAGTCCTTGCCCACCAGGGGATAGTCAAACCTCAGACGGTACGTAAGGGTCCTGCAAAAGAGTTAATTTTGTTATAGTTAAACACAATTCAATAGAAGTCTTTAAAGCAAATACCTGTGCATGCCGGCTTTGTCCATTTCCACTTGAACTATAGGTGGTTCCACCACATAGCAGTTGCCCCTTCCTCCCATCAAGCCTATGACTAGGATAAACCATAAACATATCCAATTTTTCCTTGAAAACATTATTAAAAGCTAATTTAACTTAAAAACTGCGAAGAAACCTGTAAATAAAAACATTTGTTGCCACTTAACTTCAATTTATTCAGCGTTGCCACATCGACTATACACTACAAATGCGCTTAAATTTAAAAAATGCTTATCAGGAATTCTGTTCTTTGTACAAGGCGGAACCTTGTCGCGCCAATTTGTCCGCCATTTCGTTGCCTTCGATGCCCTTGTGGGCCTCCACGTAGTTCTGGAGGTGAATAATACATTAAAATCTATTACCCAAAGAGGTTTCATTAAAATACACACCCATTTCACTGCGATGGTGTTGTTTTGGAGCAGTGCATCTAGTTCCTTAAAGTCCACTACGTTTTTCACTGGCTGATTATTCTTTAGCTTCCAGTCTCTCCTCTTCCAGCCCGCCACCCACAGTGTTATGGAGTTAATCAGGAACTGCGAGTCTGTGCAGATGCATAGTTTCTTGATTCCCAAGTCCAGAGATGTTTTGATGGCATGAATGGCAGCCTGTATTTCACCCACATTGTTGGTGACGCGTCCTTCTACGGGCTTGGCTGCATTCCTACAAAAATTAAAGGAAATGACTGCTTATTGATTTTTGTATTTTTATTTCTTCCTACTTACAGCTGGTGGTTCTTGCCGAAATAAACTCCATAGCCGGCACAGGCTCCTGGCCGCCCATTGCCTATGCAGGATCCGTCTGTGTAAACGATGACATATCCTTCTGCATCTATTTCGAACTGGAAAGCTCCCACATGCTTAATTCCTGCGGCTTCTGAAACTTGGGAAGCGTGTCGCGGTATCTTGTTTTTTCTATCACCACCGTCGTCGCCCTTTCTTTTGCGATTTAGAATGTCTGCCTGGAAAGAAATATTTATTTAGTCCTCTCTAGAGAATGCTCTTTAGTCTCATACCAAGCTCCCACTACCAGATGGCCTGGGATCTCCTTCCACTTCGTTCATGGCTGCGTTCTAAGAAAGGTAGTCAAGAAGAGTACGTATTTTACCGATTTCCTTTTGCTCAGCTTACCAGTTCATCCTCCGCCAGGTCGTGATCCTCATCCGGCCATGCCTCTGTGTACTTGGGTTTCTCAGTTCTCTCGACTTTAGCCTTCCAGCTTGCAGGAGCTGGTTGTTTCTGGCCCAAAGGCACAGCCACTTCATGTGGAGCAAATGCATACGAACTGCTGGTATTTACGAACTGCTCCGCCTCCTGTCGCGTGTTGAACTTCTTGTACTTGGCGTTCTTGAAGCCCTTGACCTGCTCCTGGCACTGTGCCCAGGTGTCGTAGACGCCGGCCTTCCGCCCGCTGGCCACGGCGTAAAAAGCCATCGTGCAGCGTTGGAGGCTCAAAGAAAAACCACGGCAAAATAGCATTTTAATGGCGTCTCACTCTAAACATATGTTGCATGGCCTTGCCAGATGTGTGGGTGTAAACAAACCCTGGGCGTTGCCAGATCAGATAAATCGCAGTAAAGAAGAGTGGATGTACAAAGTTTAGTAGCCGGTTTTAGAAGAGGTTTTCTTTAAAAATCGAAATGTACCAGCCGCCTTTGCCGCCGCCCACAGTACAGGCACCACCTCCGCCACCGCCACCACCCCCGGAGGCTCAAGATGTCCTTTCTCCGCCGGGTGTGGGTGTTTCCTCACACACCTACACTGCAATTGATACTGCAGCTTGTAACCCGATCCCCATGGATTACGTGTTTCCAGAGACACCAGCACCAAGCTCCAGCTCTGTTACCAGCTATGATGGCTATCAGCAGCAGGCTTACGGCTACGACGGTTACACGTACCAGGAGCCACCTGCACAGAAGTACTATGGCCAGGAGCCCTCTTACCAGTATCAGGGAGCTGGATCAGCCTACCCTTACGAGAGCTATAAGTACCCGGAACGCTATCCCGCCTACTCGCCCAACTACCGGCCACCCAACGACAGGGAGAGGTATAACTCCTACAGCTCCAATCAAGGCTACCACCAGTATCCAGGCTACAGTTCCGGAAAGCGGTATGATCAAAGACATGGTCATGAAAACCGACATGTTAATGAGCCACGACATGCCCAGGAACCCCGACATAGCCACTATGCTCACAGGCCGCCAAAGGGGTCCCACCACGGATACTACGGATCAGCAGCCAGGAGCACAGCCAGCGAGGTGTACCCGCCGCGCAGCTATCGCGAGAGGGAGAGGAGCGAACCCGCAGAGAAGCCCAGACCCAAGCCAAAAGTGGAGACCGAAAGGGACCGACTATTGCGTCAGTGGTGTGCCAACTTCTGCGAGAAGCCAGAGGACTATGTTAAGAAGATGAACGCCCTCAGCGAGGCGGACGCTCCCACTGAATCCTGGGTGCGATCCTCGCCAGCCGAACCTTATTACGAGCGCAAATCGGAAAACGAAGTCAAGGGACGCGTGCGTCTTCAGAAGCTCTGTAACCTCTTTGATGAGGAGCTGCTGCAGCGGGCGGATCGTGTGCGCCAGAAGCTGCCCGTCTATGTGCCTCCGCCGAGAAAGGCTCGCCGTCGCGTGTGCAAGCACAAGCACAAGTCGGAAGCCTGCTCTTCGTCCTCCTCCTCTGACGAGGACTCCGACGAGGATGCCTTTAAGATCGAGCAGGACTGCTGCATGGAGGAGCTTTCGCGCAAAGTGCAGCATCCGCAGCGGGTGCACGCGGATCTCTGGCACAACGACGCCGGCGAGATGAACGACGGACCGCTGTGCCGCTGCTCGGCCAAGTCCCGTCGCATTGGAATCCGGCATGGCATCTATCCGGGCGAGACTGGCTACAAGCTGTGCGACCCGAACAGCAACAATGCGGGCAAGCTGTTCCACTACAGAATCAGCATCTCGCCGCCCACAAACTTTCTGACCAAGACGCCGACCATTATCAAGCACGACGAGCACGAGTTCCTCTTCGAAGGCTTTTCGCTGTTATCCCACGTGCGGCTAACCGATCTGCCCGTGTGCAAGGTAATCCGCTTCAACATCGAGTACACCATTGAGTACGAGGAGGAGAAGATGCCGGAGAACTTTACCATTCACGAGTTGGATCTGTTTTGTAAGTAAATCAAAAGTATACCTAATAGACTCTATAAGACTCTCTTCTAAATTCCAGTTAAATACCTGTTCCACGAGCTACTAGAGTTGGTGGACTTCAATCTGATGCCCAATGTGCCTTCTGACAGCGCCGAGAAATCCTGTCCAGCATTCCACTTCCTCCCGCGCTTCGTCCGCGATCTTCCAGACAACGGAAAGGAAGTTCTGGCCATGGTAGAGGTGCTCCGGTACTTGCTGGATAACTCCGCCCAGCTGGTGGAACGCCAGCAGCTGCTGCACCTGAACCAAATCAGTCAAAGCGAGTGGCAGAATTACGTGGACTTCATCAAGGGAATGCTGGTTACAAAGCCGGGACACAAACCGTGCTCGCTACGCGTAGATCAGCTGGACAGGAACAACTCCGATCTGCCCGAGTGCGTTGATCGCGAGACTGGAATCTCGCATCCGGCGATCGTACACTTTGGAATTCGTCCGCCGCAGCTAAGCTACGCGGGCAATCCGGAGTACCAGAAGGCGTGGCGCGAGTACGTGAAGTTCCGGCACTTAATGGCCAACATGTCCAAGCCCTCGTTCAAAGACAAGCGTAAGCTGGAGGAAAAAGAACAGCGCCTGCAGGAGATGCGCACGCAGGGGCGCATGAAGCGCAACATCACAGTGGCCATCAGTTCGGAAGGATTCTATCGGACGGGTATTATGTGCGATGTGGTGCAGCACGCTATGTTGGTGCCGGTGCTAACAGGTCACCTGCGCTTCCACAAATCGCTGGACCTGCTGGAGGAGAGCATTGGCTATCGCTTCAAGAATCGCTACCTGCTGCAGTTGGCCCTGACGCATCCCTCCTACAAGGAGAACTACGGCACCAATCCGGATCACGCACGAAACTCGCTGACCAACTGCGGCATTCGGCAGCCAGAGTACGGGGATCGCAAGATCCACTACATGAACACCCGCAAGCGAGGAATCAACACTTTGGTGAGCATCATGTCCCGCTTTGGCAAGGATCACGAAACTGTTTCAAATATTACGCACAACGAGCGCCTGGAGTTCCTCGGCGACGCAGTGGTGGAGTTCCTCAGCTCGATCCATCTGTTCTTCATGTTTCCGGAGCTGGAGGAGGGTGGTCTGGCCACCTACCGGGCGGCCATTGTCCAGAACCAGCACCTGGCGCTTCTGGCCAAAAAGCTGCAGCTGGAGGAGTTCATGCTGTACGCCCACGGATCGGATCTGTGCCACGAGCTGGAGCTGCGTCACGCCATGGCTAATTGTTTTGAGGCTTTAATGGGTGCCCTTCTACTGGATGGAGGAATCAAGGTGGCGGATGAGGTTTTCACAGATGCTCTTTTCCGGCAAGACGCCAAGCTTCTGAGCATCTGGAAGAACTTGCCGGAGCACCCGCTGCAGGAGCAAGAGCCGCTGGGCGACCGCAGCTGCATTGAATCCTATCGGGTGCTCAAGGACCTGACCAAGTTCGAGGACTCCATCGGAATCAAGTTCAAGCACATCCGTCTTTTGGCCCGCGCGTTTACCGATCGTTCCATTGGTTTCACCCATTTGACTCTGGGGTCCAATCAGCGTCTGGAGTTCCTGGGCGACACTGTACTGCAGTTAATCTGCTCGGAGTATCTGTACCGGCACTTTCCCGAGCACCACGAGGGTCACTTGTCCCTGCTGCGTTCCTCGCTGGTTAATAATCGCACACAAGCGGTGGTCTGCGATGATTTGGGAATGCCCCAGTATGCGGTTTATGCCAATCCCAAAGCAGATCTTAAGACCAAGGATCGGGCCGATCTGCTGGAGGCCTTCTTGGGCTCTTTGTACGTGGATAAGGGTCTGCTGTACTGCGAGCAGTTCTGCCACGTTTGTTTGTTTCCGCGCCTGCAGCTGTTCATCATGAACCAGGACTGGAACGATCCCAAGTCTAAGCTGCAGCAGTGCTGCCTAACCTTGCGCACAATGGATGGAGGCGAGCCGGACATTCCCTACTACAAGGTGGTGGAGGCAAGCGGTCCCACTAACACGCGGGTGTACAAGGTAGCTGTATACTTCCGCTCAAAGCGGCTGGCCACCTCTGCAGGCTCCTCCATTCAGCAGGCGGAGATGAACGCCGCCAAGCAGGCCCTGGAAAACTCGAGGGACCTATTCCCGCAGTTGGATCACCAGAAGCGCGTGATCGCCAAGAGCATTAAAAAGCAGACGGGCAACGAGCTGGACAACGAGGGAGATCGCCAGCACCAGGAGGAGAAGGTCAAGCGGCCAAAGTTCGCGGCCCCGCTGCAGGACGAGAGTCACCTGCCCAAGCAGTATCGCATGCACGAGAACATCTCCAGCGACGAGCTGCCGGAAGACGATGAGTTTGAAGGCTCTGCTCCCAAAAGCCCAACAAGTGAGTTTTCAAAATAAGTTCATTCATGCAGTTTCTACATAGTTTCCCTATTTTCAGTGCCCCCAAAACTAAACAAAAGTGGAAACAGCAGTAGCAGCAGCGATAGTGATGGTTCCAGCTCATCTCCCAAACGCAAGCGTCGCGTACGAAAGAGTTCCTCGGTGTCCTCCTTAAATTCAGTGGAATAAGATTAGTTGATGGAGGATATTTCTTGGACCTAAAGCAATGTCAAAGTCCTCAAGATAACCTTAAGGTTAAAGTGTTAAAAAAAAATAGTAGGGACGGATTTAAAAGTTCGAGCATTTCGGATTTCATACTGTTATACATAGACAAAGTGAATTAAAATTCCTTATTAACAATTAAAGCAACAGTTTTTTATAACTTTAGCATCTTTTTCCTAAAACTTAAAAATCCATTTTTCTCAAATGCAATTTGTGGATACAAATTGAACAATCTACAAAACGTCTGGTGAGTTAACGCAAAGTTTCCTTACCTGCTATCTCAGTACATTTACTTTACTTTTTCAGAGACTAAATGGATAAGCGCAATATTCCACTAGAATTAAGTGTATAACGTTGCAAGCTTCCATTGTCCTAATTTAATTGTTAAAAAATTTTAATTCCATTAATAAACCCAAAACTAGCCAAATTAAACGCTAAAGCTAACTGAATCGAATTTTGGTAAATATATTAGCCAATTAAAACTTAACACGGTTGCTTTTCGTACAAAATTGCGAACTTTGAGTCCAAACAAGCGAAATGATCTCTCAGATCATGGTGGTCTCACTTCCAGCGCTATTTGAACAACGAAAGCCGGCGGCCAAGGCCGGAACGTCCTGAACCGCTGACTGCGTTCGTGATGTGGCTCATCTCGGGCAGATTGTGGATGTCACCGCGAGCAGCCACGGAGGGCGGGGAACTCAGCAGGCGCTGGGCAACGCGCTGGATGTCGGCGGCAGTCACACTCTCTGCAAAAATATTGAAGTAGTCATCATAAAGTTTAAAAGGGGCATCCAATGTTCTTACCGATTTCCTTGATGAAATGCGCGGGTCGTTTTCGGTGCCCCGTCACAAGCACCTGACGGCCCACATCCTCGAACACAACGGGTCGCGACTCCAAGTTCATCAGCAGCATGGACTGCAGCTGGATCTTCGAGCGCATAAGCTCCTCCCTGCCCGGCTCAGCTGCCATACCCATCATTTCGCGGGTCAGCACCTCGACCATGTCGTTCATGTGTTGCGGCGGTGCACTGCCATGGACGCAGAACAGCCCGGTGTCGGCGTAGGCGTGGTTGTACGCCGTGGCGCTGTACATCCAGTGGTAGCGATTAAGCACCTTGGTGTACAGACGGGAATACATGCCCTTGCCAGGTCCTCCAGCGGAAAAGGAGCCACCTCCACCCATCATAATGTTCAGGACGCACAGCGGCACAAAGTCCTTGTCCTGGTGGGAGCAGCCCTCGAATCCGAGGACCACGTGAGCCAGCTCGGGCAGACCAGCAGCCGCATAGATGGGAATTTCGCATTGTTCCTAAAGGTTATGGTTTTTCAGGGTTTCAGGGTTTAGATGTTTAAAATTTCAAACACCCACCTTTACTATGCCGCCTGTGTACTGTGCAATAGATGTATCCACCTGCTTGGGTCCCAGGTCTTCCAGGCCTTCCGTCTCCCAAATGGCTTTGTCCTCCACAAAGTACTGTTTTACATAGTTAACCAGCTCATCGTGATTCACCTAGCAGGACGTTTTTATAAAGTACTTCTTAAAGTGTTTAAATCTTAAATTAACTTACCCCCACACCAGCAATGACCATGCGAGTGGGTGAGTGGTGGTACTTGAGGTAGTTCATCAACACCTTGCGATCGATATGGTCTAGGTTCTCTAGCGGACACAATTTGGGAAGGCCCAAGGTGTTGTCCCGGTAGGCCGCCGAGTGGATCATATCCATCAGTATGGGCTCCTGCTCCGGCCGCATGCCTAGCGTCTCCAGCTCAAAGTTGACGGCTCGCCTGGCGAGGCTCACCTCCTGATCGCTGAGCGTCGGCCGCAGAGTGACGTCCGCCAGAAGACGCGTCACGGAATCAAGGGCCCGACTGTCGATGCTGGCGGCATAGATGAGCGTGTCCCGCGAGCTCTGGCAGTCGCAGATCCCACCGTTCTTCTCCAGCTCCTTGAGAATGGCATCCTTGTTGGGAAAGTTGACTGTGGACTTTGGAATGCAGAGCCTAGTTAGCAGAAATGTTGCCAGAAGGAAGCCAAACTCACATTGAAGGCCAGCTTTTCGAGGAAGTGCGAGACACCACTGGGGTAGGCCACCTCGTAACGCGGTCCGGAGTCAATGACCAGGCCCACGGTGCAGAACTGTCCATACCGCGGTTCCGAGGCAACCCTCAGGCCATTCGGCAACGTGGTCACCTTGGTGACGGCGCTCTCCGCCATGGGAGCTGCGTAGACGGCCTCTGGAAGATTTGGCAGTGGCTCCGTGAGGGGTGGGAGATGAGTGACCACCTCCTTGGACGGCGTGTTCACATTCTGTGGACCGTCGCTCGTCCGCACGCCGCCGGTGATCTGGCCAATCCCGGTGCCACTGCCCACCTCATCGCCTCCAGGTGGGCTCACCTTGGTGGCCAAGCGGCGTGGAAACCTGCATTACGTCCCGAATCATTAATTTTCGCCGGCTCCATAACCACTCCCCCTGCAATAAGATTCTTACGTGCGCCAGGTGTGTCTGAGCATTTTCAGCATGCCGATGCTGCGCGCGTTCATCATGTGCTGGCGATTTGGCTTTGGTAACGGTATTTACAAATTTAAGCGATTTAGTTTTGAATTTGATTCAGAAACATATTTTTTTCCTTTTTAACAAGTAATTTTCGAAGAAAAAAGAAATGTTGATTTCTTCTTCTTCCGCTTTTGACTTTAGTGTCAGTCACACAGAACACCAGGGCTGCATGCGTGGGAGTGTTGCCAGACGGTGGAGCTTGCCGTTACAAAAACAATTCACAATTTGTACGCTTTCAAAAAGATTTTATTTGTAAATCATACAGTGGCAGGTGAAACTAGTCAAAATTGAAACGCCTCTTGCCGTCAAAGCGGTAGCCATAGGCCGCTGCATTTTTGGTGTCCACCAACGCGGGGTTCCGGTGCTTGAAGAAGCTTCCATGTCCGTGGGCGGGACGTGAGGCGCTGTTGGGGATTCCCTCAACTTCCCGCGGGTAAAAGGCCTCAAACATGCCCTCCGGCGGCAGGCAGCACTCGGCTATCTTGGGATCGTTGGGATCATAGGCTGCTGCAGTCCCCAAAAACAAGGCCAACAGGAACACAAACAATGGCTTGAACAGCTTCGTAATTACTCTCATTATCTTACAATTGCACACACACGAGCTAAGTTGACTTTTACTTTTTGTAGGCCGAACCCGTTTGAGTCCGACTGTGTCTTTTCTGTTGGCTCTAGTGAACTGAAGTTATTTTGACCAAGACGTTGGCTATATATTCAGTAACTCAAGTGTTATATACACAAAAAAAAAGACCTGAAAAAAATTGAAAAAATACTGTTTTCTAAATATATTTATAAAATGTATTCTTTTGTACATAAATCAAGAAAGTATAAAAATTAAGTCCGTAATTTAAGGGTGTACTTTTCTTATTTCAAGTAAAATGTCTTCCCAATTTTAGGTTGACTTTTAATGTGAGTGTATAAGAAAATAGTTTTAAATCGAATCAACAGTTGTTTGGCGCCCCATTCAAGGAAATTCTGGCAACTCCAGTCTGAAAACCCGGCAACACGGTATCCTTTTACAGCATCCTTCCTTCTGAATCATCTTCCTTCTAACATCACCGGTTTTTTCATTTATTTCTCTGTTGGCCCTCTTTGACAAAAGCTCTTAGTTTTTTAGTTTCCCCTGAAAAATTCTCCTTCATGTTGAACATAGATTCGACTAAAGTTGGAAAATAAAGTACGTTTTTCTTATCCTGTTTTTGTCTTTGTGTTAATTCCGTCTTTACGTGGTCATAAAGTGGTAAAGGTAATAAAAACTGCACGCAGTTCTACGTGGCGAATGAGTGATGTTTTTGTGTAAATTATTATTTTTCTATACATTACAGAAATAAAAACAAAAATATACAAACTGGTTAATATAGGATAATCAACAACAAGGGATTTAAAACCACAGCCAAAATGGTCCAATGTATGTATAAACGTTAAAACTTAAGTTTCGGATTTCGGATATTAATTTACCATTAAGGGAAAAATACTTGCAGTTATCTATAATTTAGTTTTTAAAGCTACTTAAAGCTCGACTATCAGTTTTTGCGGAGATACGTTTATTGAGAATGAATTCTTTCTTTTTAATTCTAAACTTAATGAAGATGTTGCTGTTTGGGTGTTGTTTACTTTTCATCCAGTACCCGCCAATGCTACTGATCGCTACCCGCCGATTCCAATGCCAGCACCACCTCCAAAAAATGAGCCCCAGGATGTGAAGGATTCAGCTCCAGAAGCTGCGGAACACCTGATAGAAACCAACGCTATAACCCATATAATTATGAAAAATATATACTTTGATAATACAACTATACGGAGGGGCTTTATCCGCAAGGTGTTTGGAATTCTCTTGGTGATTACGATATATTTTGACGACTACGCTTTATATCAGTTTTACTTTCGCAGGTCCAACTTATCTTCACATGTACAGTCACGGCTGCATTTGTCTACCATGAGCCTACTAAGCACTTTGTGCAGTCGAACACGGCTATAGTTTTGGTCGCCTGGGTTGTCAACGGTATCGTCCTAATAATGATTGTATGCGTGGAGTCCGTGCGCCGCAGGCATCCCTACAATCTTATTTGCCTGGCCATCTTCACCGTCACCATGGCCCTGCTCCTGGGAACCTTATCGAGTTTCATAGACGCCGATATAGTACTGCTGGCTGTGGGAATTACAGCGTTGCTGGTTATTGCACTGTCCCTGTACGCCATGCAAACCAAATATGATTACACCGCAGCGGGCGGAGTTATGATCACTTGCTGGATGATCTTACTCATCCTGGGAGGCTGTTATTATTGGATGCCATGGCTTTTAAATAGCTTGCCAATCTCTTGTCTATGTGCCCTAATCTCTTGTTTTTTTCTCATCTACGACATGCAGTTGATAATCGGCGGCAATCACGCCGAACAGTTTAATCCCGAAGAATACGTGTTTGCAGCACTAACTCTCTACGTCGATGTGGTTCGCATTTTTATTTATATTCTTCGTATTGCCGAGAAACTTTATTAGTGCAATTAGGCTGAGTATAGAAAAGAATCATAGAAAAGAAGTGATTCTACCTATGACGAAAACAGTTCCTCCTCCTATCTATTTAGCCACAGAACAAGAAGTATGTTTTTTGGTAATTCAGAATTTTATTAACTTAGTTTTTTGGCTCATCTTGTTCTAGGATAGTTACATTACATTAATATTTATAATTATATACTGAATATGTGTGTCTATGCGTGAGTAACTATAAAATACAATCACAAACGTATGCCATTTGATGTTCTTATGTATTTACAGTTGGGGCAGTAAACTAAACAGGGGAATTACAATTATCGATGCTCGCAACAAACACATGGAAACAGTCACACAAATATTCATGTAGATTTCGTTAAATAAGTAACTAGGGCTTGACTAAACTGGTATAAGTATTGATAAGTTGCACATGCTACATCCTACTGTGCTATGGTCTGTTCATTTCTGGTCTTGTCTTGGACATCATCTGTCAATCTCTGCTTAACTGGGAATCGCGGTAGCTGCGCGTTAGCTAAATTATATTAAGGACTTTCATTTCTTTCGGTTTGCTTCCGAATTTCCGCAAAGTAGCTACTAATCTTGGTTTTGATACGCCGGCTCCTGAGTGTTTCGTCTGCGTGAGTGTGTTGGTAGAAAATGTTATATCAAATGCTTTGGCTACGCCCTCTTCCAGTATCAATCTCAGATCGCCGTGCTCAGTCGTCCGTGAACGGATGATCGGATGTCTCGCTGCTGTTGCGCCTCCGGCTCTCCAGTATCCGGGTCGCCTGCTCTAGCGTCTCCTTGTAGAACATGTTGCGGGGGCTATCGCTGGGCAGCGAGTACTCCGAGTTGTCCATTTGCGAGGTGAGGCCCAGGACGATGTTGAAGGCGGACGCATCGTAACCGTGGCAGCCGGAGTATCGGTAGAGGGGCTTCTTGTTGAACTTGCAACCATTCGATTGGGCACCTGCATAAAGACATATAAATTGTTGAAATCAATTAAATTTCTTTATTAAAGATCATTACTTCTGTCTCCATATGACTTTTTAATTGGTTCAATTTGACGTAGTAAGTCCAGATCGGATATTTAAGTTATTTTTCAATAAGATAATGTATTTTTTTTAAATTTCAATTACTTTTCATAGACTTGAGCAACATCAGGCTTAAATTATTTGGTTTTTCGCTGAGTGGGGTGTGGGGTGTTTATGCAAATAAAATGGAATTGAGTATACCGAAGTAGATAAACCATTAACTGGAAAATTGTGCTTATCAAATACAAAAATATAATTAGGCAGTAGACAGCAGTGTAATCGCAGTCGGGTAATGAAATGGACACGGTACCGGATGTGGAAAAATCAGAAGTCCCGGGCATCGCCGTTCAATGTGAACTGCTGTTAGCCAATGGACATAAGCACAGGACCTATGAATTCGACATTGCGGACATTGGGCTTCGTCGTCGCCTGGTGCACCGTTTCTACGGAATACTAATCGTAGGTTATCCGAAATCTATTTTTAAACCCAGTCCTGAAATTATAAACTGATTGCAGTTGCAGGTGGCCTGCTCCTTGCCCTGCATGGAGTTGTTGCTGCATTATCCTCTGCCATACAATTTCATATGTCCAATTTCAATGGTGTTCACCATGTTCATGTACACGTGCTTTTACGTTTGGCGGGATTGGAGGAGATTCGCCCCCTACAACTACCTTGTGCTGGTGCTTACTACAATAATCAGCTCCCTTTTTAGATGTATGTACCTGCTGAAAATGGTGCAAACACATTGGGTGAGTCAGTCATTTTAAAAAAATTACTAAAATTATGTTTTAACCTAAAACAGAGGTGATTAACTGTTCTTCTTTCTTTATGTAAAACTCAACATTTCACTTGGATATGTTTGACCACAACCTTTTGTATTGCAGGTCTATGTCTATCCCGTCATTCTAATCCTGGAGATCTCGTCCCTAATGCTGTACTCCGCCCAGACGCGGTTCCGGTTCACTCAGATACGAGGGCTTTCCATTATCAGCCTCGTTTTCGTGTTGTTCTTGCTGCTGGGGTACCGCCTAAACCGGATGATGGAGATCTTGTCCGGAATAGCCTGTACGGTGGAGGCATGGTACATCACCTATGACACCCACTTCATGCTGTGCGGTCGGCATGGATACAATGTTGGACCCGAGGAGTGTGTCTTCGCCGCGTGCAACATCCACTGCGATTTCCCCAAGGGATGTTGGCGGCTAATGAAGGCGCTCATATTTAGCAAAATTATCGAGGCCGTTCGCATGGTGCGAGAATGTTTTAGGACCGAGGTTTGCTAGGGAAACTCCCTAGCAGTGTGCTTAGAAATCATTTATTTTTGGCTGTCAAAATTTCGGAATAAATCGAATCTTTATCAATTCTGGAACCATGCCAATGTTTGTTCAAGACCTACCCAAGTCAGCTACTCATCCCTCGCTCAGGGATAAGCAGAGGCTATTCCTGGAGCAGGCTCGTCCATATTTCCGCGAGGCTAATGAGAATATCAGAGCCGAGGAGCCCTACGCAATACTTAGGCTAAACATGGACACATCGGAGATATCTATCAACGAGAAAATGGCACACCTTCGGAAAAGCCTGTTTTCAACCAGACTTTTGGGTGGTGCTGAGGATGATTTAAAGTGTAAGTGTGTCAGAAATGAAGCAAAGATGCCAAATTGGAAGCGATTTAAGGGACACATCAAAGAACTTGAGCAGATGTACCAGCCCGTAAAGCAGCAGGTAAAAATTATTAAGCCAACTATGGTTCTCCCACGAGTGAGAGAAAAAAGTGCGGTTAATTGGAAAGGAATTTCTCATAGGATACTGGCTAAGACTAATATCTACCCGCCTTCAAAAATGCCAAAAGTAAACATTAAAAGACTAAGCATCAATTCACGCACGAGAGGAAATCCTAAAAAGAATCTTCCACAGTCTTTATCAAAATCACCTAGTACGAGTCTAGGCCTTCGGGAAACTTACAGCGTTCTTAGTCGCTTATTAAGTAGGTTTGTGTTTAAAAAAAAAAAGTGAAAAAGCTTAGGAACCATAGAAATTTCACAAAGAAAATTTATAAGAAGGATATTATTGATACATCTAAATTCCTTAAAAGAGCATTGCGTCGTCAAAGATTAACTAGTCGGGAAATATATAACAAGCTTCTAGAGTTATGGCCTTCATTGTTAGAGTTGGGTGAGCTGACGGGCCCAATAAATCCCAAAAGGCTAACCGCCCTTCTGAAGCGCAAGATTGCAAATGAAATGTCCCGCTCCGTTTTAGATGTGCCTACCCAAGGGAAAAAGTTAAAAAGCCTCAAGTTAATAAAATGGTTACTTACAAATCCAAATAAACTGCCATCTAAGGTACTTCAACGAGAACTAAGTACTTTGTCTGGATCATCTAAAGCCTCGTCTATTTCAAGGCATAGACAATTGATGAAGCTATCTTGGAAAAAAGAATCTATGGAAAAGGACTTTAATTTTAAACTGGGTAAGCAGCTGAAAATTCGCGACTACGGGTTAAAGCATTTAAAGAAGCGTGCTAAGGAAAAGGTGGTTCAAAGTAAGATTTTAAATGACTTAACGGTTACACATCCTGAAAATTCTCTTACACCACGGATTCCAACCTACATTTCCAGAAAAAATAGTTTGGTTAATGAGGAGTCGGAAGATATGCTGCCAAAAGAAGCTCTTTCACCACGGAAACCGTCTTTAATTCCTACCCAAAATGTGGTTCGTACTGTTGATCTCATGGTCTCTGCAAGACAAACTGCCACTGATGTGTCCCTCGGAATCTATAAAAGAGCCAAGCCTTTCAAGGAAGACAAGAAGGAATTAAAGCCTCCGGAAGTTGAAAACTTAGGGTATTTCGAAACCGCATCGCCGTTAGGATGCGAGATTTCGGAGAAACTAAATGAAACAATTTCGACGATAAGACGGGATAAGCACTCCAGGAGGGATGATAAACTTTCGACAGAGGTCTCCAACGACTGGCGTAATAACAAGTGGGCTTGCGACCTTGAACTGCAGAAGTACATTTTAGAAATAAAGAAACTCCAATCGAAGAAGAAACAACCTAAGCGTTGTAAGAGAACTCCAGTTCCCCAGGCAGATGCTTTTACTCAAACAAAATGTGATTGTGAAATTTGCAATAGTCTGCTGCAACACAAGAAAGAAAAATGTTCACCACATGTGCTGGAAATGGCAAATAACCGGAAAAACTTCAAGCAGCGACAATACTACATGGAAAACCTTAAGCATAGAAAATTGAAAATCACAGATGAGGCAGATAAAAAACAATCTAAATCGGTTTCAGCAATTAATGCACTAAATCAATGTGATTTTCCCAATATAAATCCTTGCATGAGTAACGCGTATTTGCGAGGCCCCAAAAGCATATTTAAAACTTATCAGAGCCTGATTGCGTTCGGCGGGTGCGGTTATCATAAAACACAGACATTTAAAGAATACAAAATACCCGATGTGTCAAAACTTTTTGCTCGATGTTACCAAACTCTTTTAGAGGCCGACTAGCATACAAGATATAATATTTAAAAACGTTGCCTATTTTTAAAAAAATGTGTGTCGTGCGAAGTGTATAAAATAACTAGTGTCAAAATCTTACAGTTCGTTTATTCAGTGTTTAAATCAATTATCTTCATTGAAGGCCCATGAACTTCTTGCTTGGAAAAGATGAATAATTGAGCTTACATCTACCTACATCTACATCAACTTAATTTGGTTGGATCAAATAAAGATGAACTCTGTTTTCTATTCAAAGGAACTAAAGAAAACGAACACAGAGTTTATTTTAATTAAATTCAGCAAAATTAACGAAAAAACTTCATAACGTTGTTTCACTCACGATCGGATTATGTAATAAACAAAGACAAAGAAGTGGATATTGTTGACTATTTCTTTGGGAATCTCCCGGTCGAACAAAAACATACTGTCACGTTTGCAATCAATCCCAATTCAGATGGTAATTACACAAATTTCCCTGTTGTGAGTGCCATCAACGGAATGCCGTGCAAATGGTGGTCATTAGTACACCAGCCCAACCCCAAAGGAGTGATTGGGGTGGTGGCACGAACATAGGTTTGATTGATTTATATTGGGGGCAGGGAAACATACATTCCTAATGACGGTTTTCCATATCGTAAAGCCACCCCCAAACTACATACTACCCCAAACTACACACTCACCGATTGGATCGATGCACTCGAGGGTGAGGCAGCACTTTAGCCAAGGCAGCATGATCTTCTCGGTAACCAACGGACTGTCCGAGAAGAAGACCGCGTCCAGGTCGACCATCCGAAGGAAGTTAAAGTCCTCCGCTTTCGACTCGAAATAGTCGAACATTTTGGGGTGCGTCAGCGAGGACACGGCCGTTGGTGTGTTCCATCCGAGGACTCCTGCGGACATGCCTCCCGCAGACTTAACACCCGGGGACAACACGATGCTCTGCAGCTTCAGCAGCTGACTGGAGCCACCCCGCACCCGCATGTAGTTCTCCAGAAAGAGAACCGATCGGGCACGCATCAGGCCGTCCTTGATCACGATGGGCCTGTAGGCGTGCGTCCGCTGATCACCGACGAAGGAAGGGAACTCCGACAGGTCATAGGTGATCACCGAGCAGCGGCTGTTGTTGCAGTAGGCGCCCAAGTCCCGCAGCTGCTCCTCGGACACGCCCAAATCGTAGATGAGCAGGTACTCGCTGGGCAGCTTTGCGGCAATGTTCTGGGCCAGGAGGATAGCCGATGCAGCCTGTCCCTCCAGCACGTACGTGACGATGGTGAAGTTGCTCTTCGTGCCATTGTAGGGCGTGGTGATCCGCTTGCGCTGCCCGTGCTGCTCCCGATCTCCCTGATGGCCACCGAAGGTGACAGCGTCCTGGGGTCGCCGCAAGCCTCGCAGATCGCTGAGCTCAAGTTCTGCTTTGGTGGCCGGCGCTGGAAAATCTGTCTTTGGACTGTGTTGACCTGCCTCTTGCTGCTGCTGGAGTGAAGCATCTTTTGATGAGGTGAATCCCAGAAGTAGCAAATACTTTGGGTCTATTTCGAGCTTCTTGCGTTCCAAGCCAACGCGGAGGTTCTCCTGCATGAAAAAAAAAGCAAAGTAGTTTTTTTTTAAGAAATTAAATTACTATAATTTACCTAAATTAAAAAAAAAATAGCTTGATAAATATTTTTAAAATCATTGTAATTTCAGGCAGAAAAAAGGGAATAATATGCGTATCAATTAAAGGATGATTAACATCACACAAACAAATATTCTGACTTTGTTCAAAATGTGATATCTCAAATCTTAATCGATAAAAATTAAAATCAAGAGTGCAGTTGGTCTTAAATTAGTCTTAAATAATCATAAATACTATCAAGAAGAGTAGCTAAAAAAGTAATTGGAGTTTGTAAATTACAGACAGCCTTAATTGTCAAGTAAATATGTCCACAAACCCTGTGGCCCAAAAGACAAGCTCAGTGAGCGGAATCCGCTCCGTCATGGGAGCAATTTTGAGGCGACACATATTAGTCGGCCCTGCGGAAACACACATGTGAGAAATCTTTCCATTACGGCCCACGAGCACGCTCCTTCCCGCAGAAACCAACCAAAACAAATAGCCCAAACTTAAACGCCGCCGCATAAATGGAACCTTCTCGTGCCGATGTCAAATTCCTGTCTATTATTTGTTTCCACTGTGGCCAGAGGAGAGCGTGCCGCGTGCTCCGGCTCCTGCGCCTTCTCCTCCACCTCCCAAAAACCAAGAGCTGGTGTCAGGTGTGCCCTGCTGCGGGCAGGTGAAAGGTAAAAGGACCGAAGGAGAGAACTGAAATTAACCTGCGGCAAAAGGCGGCCGCCAAAGGCGCAGGCCAGGCGTCGCCAAACCCAAATCGCATGACAACCTGGCCCCGGCGACGGGAACCACTACATTGTCACAGTGCACTACAAAAAAAAGCTAATGCTTGTTGAAAACTATCAAATGCTCAATGCAACATCAGTAATGTTTTCTTGCTCTGCCATTGACACTGTATATTCAAATTCATTTTTAAAGTTCCGAAAAGCAAACCATCTAATTGCACAATTGAAATACTTTTTTTTTAGAGGTCCGTTTAAAATAAGTAGTTCTGGTTTATTAAGAAAGAGATAAGTGCACTTTTGTTTTATACGTGTTGGTTTTTTAAACTAGAAAAATTAAATAATTATAACAAATTCAATATTTTTTGAGTGTGGTAACAGGCGAGGACTCCGATTGTGCACATTTGAACCAGCCGAGGAACATGGGCCGACTTCCTTTCCCCCACTTCGACGCTTTGTTAACAAACAACGACAGATACTACTGCTGATGGCTTTTAGGTACAGCTGTAGTCGAGTCGCAACTGGAAGCGATCAGCTTCAGGCTTCGGGCCCAAGGACATTCGATTCAATCAGCTATGTCCGTGCGGCACTGCGCTTACATAACCAGCATATTGATTTTGTGCCAATCGCTTTTGTGCACTTTGCAGCGAAATGAAGCCACGGGGGGGGATGTTCATTTTTCCATTTTTCATTTTCCGCTACTTTTCCCTTGGGGGACAGGAATCGATTTCAATGTCAGGACCCCTTGTAAAGTTGTTCATTTTAAACAACACTTTAGTCAACGCCTTTAAACAACAAGGGAACCCAGATAAAAATCTGAACGAAACCATATAACACATATTTGTTACTATTCTACAAAACAAAACCAGATAAGATGGAGGAGTTATCAACGGAGGAGCAGTTCACGATCAGGGATACCTTCCGCCTCTTGGACAAGGAAAACGAGGGCTCCGTCACCTCCAAAGAGATAGCGGATGTGATGCACACCCTGGGTCGCCAGCCCATCGACAGCGAGGTGCAGTCCATGATCAACGAGGTGGATTCGGAAGGGAATGGCTCCATCGCAGCTCCGCAGTTCTGCAACCTCATCCTGCGCAAGATGCGCGACACAAACCACGAGGAGGAGCTGCGCGACGCCTTTCGTGTTTTTGACCAGGAGAACAACGGCTACATTACCAGCAACGATCTGAAGAATGTGTTTACGGCGCTGGGCGAAATGGTTCCCGATGACGAGCTGGATGACATGATACGCATGTACGACATAGATCAGGATACTCATCTCAATTTCGAGGAGTTTGTCATGATGATGACGTTGCGTTAATTCCTTTAAGGTGGGTGGTTTATTTAAGTCTTATTTAAGTACAACTGTTTTCTTTTCTTCGCAGAAAGAGTGAGTTAACGTTGACCCAACTGTCACAATATATTTTTGTTACTTGTTAAATGAGTTGACACCAAAACATTAAAAAATAGAGAACATTTCAACACAGAACAAAACAAATAAAAACTTAATTTGGCCAGCATGACCGCTTTGACGGAAGCCCAGATCCAAGAGATCCGCGATGCTTTCCAACAGTACGATACCGAAAAGACAGGATGCTTGTCCGCAAAGCAGCTCGGACGAGTGATGCGCGAGTTGGGAGAGTCTCTAACCGAGGCGGAACTCTATCAAATGGCCAACGAAATTGGCACGGACATGCAGGGCCAAGTGCTCTTCAGCGACTTTCTTAACGTGATGTCCAAACGGCTGGAGGAGGTCAACAGTCTAGAGAACTTGAGACAGGCCTTCGATATATTCGATCGCAACGAAGTGGACTCATTCACGATCACGGATGTCAAGGCGGTAATGAGCAATCTAGGCGAGAAGATGTGCGATGAGGATTTGGAAGAGATGTTCCAAGATATCGACCTGGATAAGGATGGGAAAATCCAATTCAGCGAATTTGTTGCTGCCATGCGAAGCTGAAATAAGAACTTCAAATTGAAAGCACCAAATAAACACGAGCCCCTTCCCACCCAGCTGCGTTTTTACTGAAATTCCCACCGAATTCCTTTGGGTCAGCGCCAGAAAGTCGGCGGTGAAAAGAAGTCGGTATGCGATGTCCATGTTACTGGGCGCGTGACTCCGAAATGGGTGAAATGGTCGCATGTGCCTAATGGCCATCGGGGAGTGCCAGGATGTTAAAAGGGTTGATGGGCATATGGGGAAAAACAATAATAAAAACGAGCTACGCTGATTACGACGCCAATTTAAATATTTTGCCAAGCACCACTCTCGCTGTTTACCCTTTCGTCTGGCGGAGTTCAAAACTCAGATGCTACCTCCCAACATTTAGCCCAAAAAGCACTGGGTTCGACTCTTATCGCACTTCGCACTTCAAATGACAATGTTATCTATTAGCACTCTTAATACGCAACATACAACATGGTTAATGACTCATTTCGCAACTTAATACACGCCTTGCAAATCATAAAACTGTGTAATGTGACTCATTTCTTTGAGCGAGCGGAAAGTTTCATTTTTTGACTATTGGGTTGTAAATAAAAGTGTAGGAAATGATAACATAAATTATATTTGTTGGGTCAAAGCGTAAAAGAAAAACTTTGTTAAGGATTGAACTTTAATACACATACTTTTTGATAAACACTAAGATAAGCAGTCTTGCAGTGATTTCTTTTTAGCAGAAGGAACGGTTTTTTTGAAATATGTAGTATTTAAACTTATATTTCAAAAGGTTGGTTTTCTGTTTTTCGAAGCGGAAATCCAACAAATTGATGGATTACGATTTTACAATGTACAGAGTATAGTGCATAAATATTATTTATTAAATATAGACAGACATTCCAATAAATGTGCCGTTAATTTTTCGGTTTTCTATTTTGAGCACATTCCCTTTTATTTTACTTAAATAAGCAGCCTTCGAAATAAACTTCCAAGTGATGAGGTCCAATGTCAAGGGCAAAATCCTAGTAAGTCAGAACAACTCCACAACTGAAGCTTACAAGACGGCTAAACACGAAAACTATAACGCGATCCGAAAAATAGGACGAATCCTTTACGAGCAGCTTAGAAAATCCTGAACAAAAATGGAGAATCAGGAGTATACTCTTTCCAATGACCAGCTTGCAGAGATTCATGAAGCATTCGCCGTTTGCGATCCCGACAAAACTGGAAAGATCCGATCCGAAGATTTGGGAACTGTGATGCGCGCTCTGGGCCAAAACCACACCGAGTCCGAGATCTACAGGTATGCCGAGGAGCTCGAGAATAATTTTATCGGCTACATAGAACTTCAAGATTTTGTCGCCTTGATGACCAAAATCCACAAAATGATAGAACATGTTGACAATTTAAAGGCAGCATTCAAGGTCTTTGACCGCGATGGTAATGGGTTTATAACACACACTGAGTTTCGGATCATCTTCAAAAATCTAGGGGAAATAATGAGTGACGAAGAGTTCGACGAAATGTTCCGCCAGGTTGACGTTGATGAAGATGGCTTCATCAGCTGGAGGGACTTTGAGCATGCCTATAAAAACTAAACTAAGCTTGTGTACTTGAAAATATAACACATATCACTTCAGCCTTGACTTAAGTCTCATTAATATATTTATACAAATGTTATTGACATTTTATTGCGAAATAAATATATTTTAGCAATCTTAAGTAATTAAATTAAAACTAAGCATGTTTTGTAAGCTTGCTGCTAAACTAAACTAAGCTTGTGTACTTGAAAATATAACACATATCACTTATACTTAAGTTGGTCTTCAGCCTTGACTTAAGTCTCATTAATATATTTATACAAATGTAATTGACATTAAATTGCGAAATAAATACATTTTAGCAATGTAAAAAACGCTTATCTTAAGTAATTAAATTAAAACTAAGCATGTTCTGTAAGCTTGCCGCTAGAGCAACAATTTACTTCCCAGAAATCAGAAGGCCATGAACCGAATGTCCGTAAAAAATATTCTGGATAAATCATTAACACCCAAAGGCTGAAGCCTACGATACCATAAACAAATCTCACATAAAAATACTTACAGTAAAAACTAAAGAAAAAACCAAAAAAAGACATGGAAGACACAGAAAATAAGGAAGTCCATTTTAAACCACTGACCGAGGACGAGGTAAGAGAGATACGCGAAGTCTTTGCGCTTTATAAAACCCAGACACCTGGAATGATCAGCCAGTTGGATGTTGGCGAGGCTATGTATAACCTAGGAGTATTCCGCACAGAGGCGGAAATAAGTAAAATGTTCGAGGATTTTGAGTTGGAACGCAACGAAGAGATCTCGCTCGCGCAGTTCCTCGAAGTAATGACCAAGGCCTACCAGCAGCTGTACGATAAAGAGTCCCTAAAGGCCGCTTTTAACGCGTTCGATGAGAACAAAAATGAGTCTATCAGTGCCAACAATCTACGAAACGTTGCTCAGTCTATGGGCTTTATTTATACCGATGAGGAGTTCGATGAAATGTACCGAGAGATCGATTTTGACAACGATGGCAACATTAGCTGGTCAGATTTTCTGCATGCAGTTTCGAGGCCCTAAATTCATTACCTTTGGGTATTCGATTTTCAAACAATCATTAAAAAGTCCATACAATTAAAATCTAACTGGAAAAGTTTTTTTATTCTTTGTGTTTTGTATTTTAGGAATTACGTTTGATAGCAAACAAATTTTTGATTAGTGCTTTAGAGAACTTTGTAGATTTTTTTGCTCTTAGCAATCTTGGCCAACATTTCGTTCTTCAATAATTAAAGAGAATCGATTTTATTTGTCTGTTTTTCACTTGAAGGCCGTCTTTACAAACACCCCCTCCCATAAAAATTAGCTAAATTACAGCAACTCTGCAATTTATTCATGTTAATCAAATGTCTGGGGGTCAGCCGGTCCATCGCTGGTCAGCCGCAATTTCCTAGCGCCCCGTATGGATAATTTAAGTAGATTATCGTCCAACTACAGTTTAATTGTATTACTCTGCATGTGAGTGGGCGGCGGGGCGGGGGAGTGACATTGAACCGATGGCTGTGTTGCAATCAATAGCGCTCGTTTAGATACTCCTCACACAGGTAAATATGCAATATGGGTAATCGCTATGCAAACACATTGATAAAGCTCGCGGTCATCGCTGCAATTTGAGTCATTGATTAGTGCTGTCCATTAGAAGAGTTGACACAAATTGTCACAAGTAGCTCGGCATTAATATTTCTTACTCGGAAGGAAAATACAATTTCTGTTAAAGGAAACCTTGTAAACCTTCTTAAGAAAGAATTGCACGATCAATTTTTCGAATTAAATTCGACGGAACTACGCATCAGTAATCCGCAGTTTTAAATCGTATTCAAAGTCTTATTTTATTTAAACCAGCACCTGTTTCTTTCTCAGGAACCGAGCACTTAACAACACAAAAAATAGATGTGAGCCATAAAAAATAATCTTTATGCGGTAATCCCATTTTAAAATAATAAAATAAACACGGGTTTGCATACAGCGTATACAAAATAAGAGAAAATGTAATACAGTCATTTAGGTTAGACGGAAATAACATCAGATATTCCAAAGGTATAATTTTTGTAGTTCTCAGAGAGTTTAGGTTTGCGTGGTTGGTGTGAAATTCCATTGTAGCTGAGGGCTTAATGATGAGAGGCACCTCTTTCCTACTGGACAAGTGATGGAAGTATTTGAAATGCGTCATTTGTTGGCTGTTGTACATTCACTCATTTTAATTGTAAGTCTATATGTTTGCTTACATCAATGAAAAGTGGAAATTGAATCAAACACATGAGCGTAATTTGAGTTAGATATGTATAAGTATCGGTACTGCGTTAAACCAGTTTTGTGAAAAATGCAATGTGGACTACTCACGGAACACAATTTGATAGCTATTGTTGCGGTTGTGGGAACGGGTTTGTTGCCCGAAAGCTAAACCAAACCAAAATCACTTAAAATGCGTTCAACCTTCTTTTTGGGTGGGTTCCTATTTTTGGAAGATAAGTTGATCCCTATCAGAACAGCGGTATAATTCATTAATGCTGCCATTATCTCTGTTTGCCATGATACCAAAATTGTACGTTTCTGTTTGCCCACCTAAGATAACAAATCAAGCTGTAAACTTCGAAGAAAAGACTCTTTCTTTTACGACCCCATTATATTTGCTTTTATATGCGTACGTGATGAGAGGAAAACCAAAACCGAAGCTCAGGCAATGTAAAATGACGAATTATAACCATGTGGCTATGTAAGTTAATCTGAATCCTATCGGATCAAACGCAGGAACTCCCTTAGTTGCGGTTAACCACAGTCCCCTCGGGTTACCCACACATTCAACGGGCTTTTGCAACCGGACTCCGGCCGGAATCTAATTAGTGTAAACGGTAAACGTTTTGGCAGGCGAAACGCAAACAGTGCCGGCATTGGCCATGGATTTGTGTTTGCCAGCATGGTCAAAAGAGTTCCGAAATGAAAACAAACCTGGTCAACATCCGCTCTTCTCCATATTCCCACTCCATTCTTAGGGGCTGATGTGAATGATGCTGATGACTTTCGCTTGTTTGTCTTGGCCAAGAGTGGCAGACTGCCTGGCGTATCTAGCTTTTGGCCCGCCCACCCAACCGGACGTGCTTCAATTTGGCTAAAAGCTACATGTGTGGGCGGGGCTGGGGCGGAGCACAGTTCAAGGCCAAGTTTGATGCCAAAAGGCAGACGCTGCCAAAAGCAATTGCCAGCGAATGTCTGAGTTCCCCATCCATCAGCATTACACTATCTGCTGATAGTGGAAACTATGAATCACACATGTGACCGTTTCCATAAATCAATTAAGTTTGCGTTCCTTTAACCCAAAGTGCACCCTAGAGATAAGTTCAAATCGAAGCAACCAAACTGGGGTTTCTGTTTTCACTATTTATCTGTGACACTTTCAACAGGCCAGCGCCGCAAACAAAGAGATAACTGTTATTTAATACCCTTATCTAAGCCATTCAGCCTAATTTGGAGCGCGGAGTATCTATATCAGTGGCCGCCACTCAACACTCAAGACCCCCAAATGCCCAGAATGTGACTCAACTCACCTGAAACTCCTTTAACTGCTGGTGTGTCTGGACGACGATGTTCTTGAATGAATCGTTCGGCTCGCCGGCTGGTCCGAATGCAATGAAGACGATCGTGGCGATTATCACTCCGATCAGTATGAGGATCAGGTGTTTCGTGCGCATGGCCGCTAAAATTGACTTCGACTTCGACTTGTAGCCAATTTTGCGGGCAAAGATGCGCTTCAGGGTGAGTGAGGCCTCCAGTCTGAAGGCTTTCTGGCTTTCCCTTTTAGCCAAGTGGCAGAATTGGTCTAGTCTGCTGTTGTTTGTATTAAAGCATTGTTGAATTCCAGCTTGCAACGCAATTTAGTTATTGAGCACTTGTTTGTTTACTTTGTCTTCTTCATTATGGCTGTAGTTTGCCGTTGTCAACATTCTTTGGCGACCTGTTAATGAAAAACGAAAGCAAGCACCGAACAAATGGTTGGTTTATTTAAGATAGATATTTCGTTTTCCAGGCAAGGTTTTGGTTATTCAAAATAAATAAATAAAGATTTGATGGGCACGCTGCTTGATTGGGTAAACAAACATTTATTGATTTATTTTATGCAGAATTCTAATAAAATTCCACCCCTTCACCTGTTCCGTGGCGTTTTTAAGAAATTAATTGATTCTGACCAATTTGGACCATACTTTACGCTTCGTTTAATAACTTTTTAACTTTAGTGTTCAAAACATGCGTTTAAAATAAAAAATTTTACTTTTTACTATATATTTTGCTTAGATTAACCTTTTTTCATTAAGATACTTTAAGATAATATCGTTCGACTCTTAAGCAAATGTACGGGGGTATAAGAAATGTATTCTGTGTTATATATATTGATAGTAGATAGTAGAAACATCTCATATACCATACAATGTGTTGTATTTGGAAAAAAACACATAAGAGGTTAATATCATTTTAGGGTTCCTTTCAAGTATTTCTAAACCTTTGAAGGCCCCTTTCCTTGTTGCAAGTTGCACGTGAACACTTTTAGATTCTTCACAAGATTTTAATTACTTTTATAAACAGATTTTAATTCATTTAAATAATAATTTTGCTTTAAAAAAAAATTGAAAATTTAATTTTTATTTCTTGATTTTACCGACCACAAACTAACTGACCACATAAGAACGAAAACTAACCCAGCAGCGTCCGCTGATTACTGATCTGGTGGGAAACTGCATCCGTTCCCGTTAACGCCCTCAACTAGAACTAGAGCGCCGCGTGGTCGCCTTGATGGGGTTAATTTCTTGGCACAGGGCCAAACAGCGAGATGACGAGTGCAAGGTGAGGGCGATACAGCGGTATACATATATGTACGTACATATGTACACATGCAGAAGCAACGATGTGACAATGATGTGCAATGTGCGTCGACTTACGCTTTTTTTATGCGGTGCTCAACAAAGGGCAGCGGTTATTTACGGTTGCTTTCTTGTTCGCCGCTTGCCGTTGTTGTTGTTGTTGTTGCTGCTGCTGCTGATGCTGGAGACCGAGACGGAGGAGGAGAAATGGAGGCCGAGAAATTACCGGCGCAGCCTCCATTAAACTTTTCTGATAAGCCCAGCACTCACTCACACGCGCACGAACGACTTGTTGTTGGCCCAATACTTTTGCATAATTTTTTGTTTCTGCGGCCTGGGGATTTTACTTTCGGTTTCGCGTTGGCAGCGGTAAATATGCGGATCACGGAGCGTTGAAAAACAAAACACTTCAGTTCGCTGCTCAATAGACTTCTCGAGCGTTTGTTGTTCTTGTCATTGGCATTGGCCAGCGTTGTGCACTTGCAACTGCAGCGGTGTGTGTGCGCAGCGCATCTAAGTTCACAGCCCTAAACGTTAAAAGCTAGCAACTGCATTGGAAAGCCGTGTGCTTTGTAGAGCTGTAAAAACCATCGATGGACCATCGATGGTATCGATGGTTGGGCTTCGGCCGCCACCATCGATATTTTTCCAACTATCGCGATGTTCCATCGAAAAAATAAAATAGTAAATAAACTACTAAAAACTGCCAAATAATATTATAATAAATAAGGACTTGAATTTAAACTATATAACTTATTATTTATATTGTTTTAAAAGTATTTGCTTATTTTCATTATTTCCAAAAATAAATTTTGCTGCTATTTATTTGTTTTTGATGAATACCCTATTTTATTTTTATTTGTTCTGAGGATATTATCGCGATAGTATCGTTACACCCCCAAAATGAAAAAGATCGATGGAGCTAAAACCGATATTTTTGCAGCTCTAGTGCTTTGGTTCGTTGTAAATTTTTTTATGCAAATTTTAGCTTAGCGGGTGTGATAGAGGTGGAAAACAGTCGATGACACGACACTATCGCGTTATGTGTTTGATATATCGATAGCATAAGGCAGACGTTGGTTTGTTTCTCCGCTTGGAAATCAGCTGCTTTGGTTTTGTTTACATTTTCGCAGCAGTGTCCAACAACCCTGTAATCCATTTGATTAGAAATAGTCTAATCTCAGTGTTTTCTGAGTTGCAAACAATAACGAAAATTAATTTAAATTATGAATAATTTAAATGTCAAAGAAAAACTCAGGCTCAGCTTGGAGCTTCTCAAGAAATATGAGTGGTTGTTGGATGCCTATGTACTCGTAAGTTGTTTTAAAACTTCAATATGTATTTTGTGCTAAAAGACTTGTTTTAAGGACTTCTTCCTGGACGACCACTGGAGTAAACTTCCCGAAAACTGGCAGCAGCACTTGGAAAACATTCCATTAGAGAATCTGGGAGAGCTGCTCCAAAACGAGAATCATGATCACCAGTTTGTTTGGCCTGTGGAGCTGCTGGACTTGCAGCAGGAGCTCCGAGAACTCTGCATCACCCGTGCATCTGGAAACCCATCCGAAGTTGGTAAAATTTTTTCACTTTCTCCGGCAGACTTAGTTGTACATTTGTTCCCTTTTTTAGAACTCCTGTGTTCTCTTGAATCATCCAAAACTGAAGCACACGTTCTTGAAGCGAGTAAAATCAAAGAAGCAGCATGAGATTTCGCGGATGGCAGAGATTTGTGCCCTCAGCCATCAACAGACACCTGTTGACTTTGTTGTGGACTTTGGAGCGGGAGTGGGTCACCTGGCCCGAATACTGGGCTACGGATATGGGTTGCGAGTATGCTGCTTTGAGATGCAACCCGATCTCAACCAGCAAGCGAGAGAAATCGACTTGAAACTGGAGTCCATGGCAGCAAAACACCTGAAACACGAAGAAGCAAGCCATTTTCAACGACCAGTTCACCTCACACAGCGTTTGGAAAGCGGAACGCAGCCAGAGCAATTCCTCTCCAGCATTCGGGATGCCTTGCAGCTGGAAAATGACAATTTTTGCTTTGGGATCATTGGTCTGCATCCGTGTGGCAATTTAGGACCGACATTGATGCGGATGTTTCTCGGCTGCAAGCAGGCCAAGTTCCTTAACTTTGTGGGCTGTTGCTACCAGAAGATGACTACCCAGGCCACGCATCCCAAACAAGTGCATGGTTACCCGCTGAGCAGGTTCCTAAATGACAAACCAGGCTGCCAGCTCAGCTACGAGGCGCGAGAGATCTCCTGCCATGCCGTGGAGGTTTATCACGATCGTCTGATTGCTGGGGACTACGAGCACCTAAGGATACACTCTTTACGAGCCTCCGCTGAGCGCATCATTGCCCAGCAGTTTCCAGATCTTCGCCATTGTGCGTTGCGAAACGTGAAGCACTCACCGGGCATGACTTTCCATGAGTAAGTTACTCCGCATCCCTAGAAATCTAAAACCCATTTTGTGTTGCAGTTATTTCCAGAAAGCTGTTCAAGGAACTCGCTTTGAAGCTCTAGATAGTCGGATCCTGAGCAACGAGCAGACAGAAACAGACCTATCCAACTGGCAGCGAATAGTTACTTTTTACACACTACGTTTGATGCTGGCTCCGCTGGTGGAGAGCATTATTCTGTACGATCGTTGTCTGTTTCTCATGGAAAATGGTAGAAACGGAGCTCTACAAAAGATCTATGTATAATATGTAATACCTTTTTTTTTGCAGACTGCCAAGTGCAGATAGAGGCCATATTCAATCCTCGTCTCTCGCCCAGAAACCACATCACCAGGGCTGTGAAACCCTTACTTCAATAGAATTACCCTAATCTAGCTATAAACCTCGCAGACTTGATTTGCCCTGTCTCATTCTTATCGTTAAGTGCTTTTGTGGTTACACTTAATGTGGCTTTTATATGAGTTTATTTTTATAAAGGTAAAGATAATATCGTGTTAACGATAAAATGTGCACTTAGAGTTTGTCTAGATCGTTGAACGTAAAAAATGCTTGATCTGGAGATTCAGGTCTTCACTTGTAGTAACCCTTTTCGGCTGCGGCCTCCACAATAGCCCGAATAGCCGTGAAGGCCTCGCTGGACGTGGGCTGGATCTCCACGGCGGGCAGGATGAACAGGTCCTGGCTATCAGGTGGACCCCTCAGCTCGAAGGTGTAGGCAATCGGGATCCCCGCCTCGGAATGCGCCCAATCCATGCTGCCGCCACTCGATGGATAGATGGTCTCATACAGACTGCCACTCACGTAGTCCCTCCCGCTCTCCGCCTTGATTGCAGCCGATGCCTTTTTGCCAAACTCCTGCAGATCGTCGTAGTTGGACACGCGCTCCTTGGTGTAGCCATACGGGAACATGAGCATCTGGGAGTAGGAGTGCAGGGCAATATACGTCTTGATCTGCTCCTTACCAGCGTTTGCCCGTATAAACTCGATCACCCGCTGGGTCTCCAGCTCACTCCCAGCCGAGGGTCCTGCATAGTCGTAGCGCGTTGGATCGCTACTGGAACCCGTGGAGTTCCAGTGATCGGGGTAATTCCTATTAAGATCCACCCCGCGGCAGGTGCCGAACAACTGACGATTCTTGCGCCACATGCGGTCGTGCTCGAAGGTATACTTGTAGCCATCGGGATTGACGCAGGGGAACACGAACCAGTTGTACTCCTGTGCCAGTTTCTGCACCCTAGGATCCTGTGAGGTGAGCAGCTCGTTGATGATGTATGTGGCTGCAGCCGGAGCAATCCACTCCCTGGCATGGATGCCGCTCTCTATGAAGATGGCCTTGTTAGTGGGGCTACTGGACAGCTTGACGCCCTTGATGGCGTTGCCCTGGGTGCTGGTGCCCATGTCGAGAACGGTCAGACGCTCTGGGTGTTTCTCTGCCATCTTATCCATCCACTCGTAGATGGTCTTCAGATGGAAGAAGTGCTGCCAGTCAAACTTCGAGGCATCGATTCCTTCCGGCTGCACTTCGCCCATATTGCGGTCGATCTTCTCCTGGAAGTTGTAGGTCTAAAAGGCAAGTGCCTGGTTGTAAACGGATTTATTGGTCAATTATTTATAGTTACTCACCAGAACCCGATGCTTCACCTTGTAGGTCTTGATCAGATCGGCGATATCAGCCACTCGATGGGCAGCCACCAGGATGGACAACTTCTGACCAATCTCGCGGGCGTGGCCGATGAAGGTAAGACTGTCACTCTGCTGCTCCAGCTTCTGGAACAGTGCGATCTGCTCCTCGTTCTCGAATTCCACGTTGTAGATGCGGTAGTGGTCGTAGCGGGCCTGGTCTGGTGGAGTTCCTTCGCCGCAGCTGGAACCCGTAGCCACCGGGCACGTGCCACTCTCCAGTTTAGTACCGCTCGCTGCCATTGCCAGAATCGGAATGACTAACCATTGCGCTCCGATCCGCGATGTTGGCATATTTATAATATTAGTTCCACAACAATTTTCTACTTTGTTTTTTGCCTGCCAGAGAGCAACGAGAGGCAGAGAGAGACGTCGCTATCAGCGAAGTGGGAATGAACGAGGAGAGCGGATGGCGGGCAGGGCAGAAAAACAAGAAGTTCTATTCACAGCTGTGCTGCTAATCCAGGGACTGGTTACTTGGGTTTCCAGAGAGAATATTTCACGGGCACATTTGGTTTACGGCTGTCATAAATCTATTCCGCGTAAAGGTATCCCGTTTCTACGTTTTAAAAGGTTATTTAAGCAGGTAAATACATAGTTGGCTTTTGTAAGAAGTGGTTTAATTATGTTTTTGAAATAATAGTAAGGAAATTAATTTAAAACTGAAATTGACTTCGATTATTTTCTACACAAAAAAAGACTTTAAAATGTGAGTTCTATTTTATTAAAAATTTAAAATAAATTAAAACCAATAGACCAAACAAACAGTTCTTAATAAGGGTATTGGCAAATTTGAGTTGACCAAAACTATTGATTGTGGCAAAACCAAAATTGATTTAACAGAATACTATAAGAGTTGACTAAATTTAGCTTCAAGTATATACAAAAAAAACAGGTTGTTGGCTACATTGCATCGCAATAAAATATCAGTTAGCAAACTTTTTTATCTAAAGGAAACAAGAGAACATCGACAAGTATTTAAAAGTATGAACATTAATGTTTTTAAATAACGCTTTGTGTATATGTATGTATTTTCGATTTAGCTTGGAACAAATTTTGATTCTTGTATAAAATGTATATTAAATTGCTTAGCTCTAGGAAAATGTAAAATGATTAAAATCGATCGAATCGTTGGTTTTAGTAAATCGAAATCATACACATGAAATTACTTCTTCTTGCCCCTGCCCAAGGTTAGCATGTGCGTGCCATTGGCCAGCTGCAGCCTGCGGCGTTGCAGCTCCTGGCACTCCTCCTCCAGCAGACGACGCGCCTCGTCTAGTTGGGTCTTCTCCTCTAGGTGCTCCCGCTTCAGCCTCTCGAACTTGGTGTGCAGATCCTTCTCGCTGTCCTTGAGCTCGTTCTCCTTCTGCTTGACCCGCTGCACAAACATCTGACGCACCTCCTCCTCCTTGGCCTGCAGGCTGGCCAAGTGGTCGGTGCGCTTCGTTTCAAAGGTCTTTTGGAAGGACACAGGCTGGTTGTTGCTGTCCACGTCCACGAAGCCCATCTGCTGCAGGCGCCGCTGCCGGAAGAGCTCGTAGTGGCGTGTGTGGGTCAGCTCGCGCAGATCCTCCATGTTCGTGCGGATGAGCATTTCGCGCAGCTTCACAAAGTCGCAGTGGGTCTCGTTCTCTATGTGCACCGCTCCCCAGGGATACTGACGGGCACGAACCTGCTTTCCAGCCACTTTCACGAACTCCGTGCTGCCCACAACGGCGAAGGGAAGATGACCGTTCATGGAAGCATTTGTGTCGGCCACCGTCTCATCGTCCGTGGGAAACTGGTAGATGCTCACTTTGTTTCGGCGCAGCTCCTCCATTATCCGCTCCTTGAACCCGGCCAGCTCCGACTTAGAGATGGTATCCGCCTTGGCGATGACGGGTATGATGTTTACCCGCGTGTCCAGCTGCTTCATGCACACCAGATCCATGGCCTTGAGTCCGTGACCAGTGGGGCAGATGAAGTACAGGCAGGCGTGGACCCTTCCGTCGTGGGCACTGGCCATCGAGCGCTGGATCTTGAGCTCCTCCTGCAGGAATGCCTCGAACTGGCTGTCCACGTAGTCCACGAGAGCCTTGTAGCTGTCCGCCTTGTTCACCTGATCCCCGTATCCGATGGTGTCGCAGATTGTTAGTTTCAGCCGCACGCTGCTCTCTTGCAGCTCGTAGGTGTTCGCCTTCAGCTTCACATTGGGCAGGCTGTGGGCGCTGGGCGTGGCTCCAAAGCTGGTGTTGAAGAGCGTGTCCATAAGCGTGGACTTTCCGAGAGCTGTCTCCCCGATGCACAGGATGTTGAAGCTGAAGCCGTTCTGCACGCTCTTGTTGACCAGTTGGTCTGGCAGCGTGTCGAATCCCACGTGGCCACTAAGTTGGAGCTGCCTGGGAGCTTTGGGAGCCACCTCCTGTGCCGTGGCCTTCTTTTCAATCGCAATATGCACCATTTCGCTTTTGGTTCTTCTGGAACAATGGTTATGGACGGCAATGGCGCCACTCTTTATACTCTCAAACGGGTTGGTGCAGCGCGCGAAAACTGCAGCCGTTCTTTCTAATCACCCATTGGTTTTTCCGACATCTGCTGATATAACGAGAGTTTAATTCTTTTTGGCTGTTTTCTACCTGTGCTCTATTTTACCTGCCACTAACAAATTTAAATGATGTGCGGTCGCGACAATCGCCTATCGAGACAGTGCAGCCCGATTACTAAATTACCTTCTTAGCTAAAAGTTAGAAAAGCAATATAGCCGTTTTTAATTAATTTTTAAAGACGTTATGTTATTTTCCTTGGCAGCTTATAAGTATTAAAAAAACGATTTATAACAAATTAACCATATTAACCCAAGTTTAATTTTCAAGGATTGACAATAGTTTGAGATCCCAATTAATACTTAATATTTAATATGGTTAAATTAATACAATGTAATTCTGAATATAAATCTTAAAAAAAGTCATATCTCCAAAAAACATCCGAGTTGCCAGCACTAACAGAGCGTTTTTATCGATAGCCGCTTTTCCATCTTTTGACGCATACAGAATTCGCCAAGCCGCAGAAAATTAATTAATCCCAGGAAAATCCGCGATTTAATTAGCAAAAGTGCACTGTAGATAGCCTTAACAAAAGCGAGAGTGGTAAGAACCAAGATAATAAACAGAAATTGCATCGTTTTGGCCATTTGCCGTGCACACAGAGTTTTTCTTTGTGGTCGGGCGCCGCCATTTTCTTTTCGCTCGGCCGCCGCTTGTCTGCGTTTTTTCACCGTGCATTTTACAGTCGCACTTTCACAACGCCAATCTCGAACGTTACGTTGCAGAAGCCGCAGCCCCATTTGCCAGAAGAAGAGCCGCCCATGAGTAGTCATCGAGACGGAGCCGGAGCCGATCGCATCACAGTCAAAATCCACAACATGAAGCGCAGCGCCTCGCGCTCCCCGGGCCCGGCCAGAAGCAGTTTGTCGCGCAACTCGAGGAGCATGGGTCGTGGCTACGACAACGGCAGCGGCGTGCCCGGAGACTCCCCGGAGCGTCTATCGCCGGAGCGTATGCGACGCCGCCTGGACCGCTCGCCCAGTCCACGTGGCCGGTACGGTTCTCCCCATAGAGAGCCCTACCTGCGCGGTCCTCCGCCAGCGGAGCGACCAGCCGGCTACAAGGTCCTCTGCGTCAGCGCTCTGCCGCCGAAGGCTCCGGACGATTTCATCGAGGAGACACTCTATCGCGAGTACAAGAAGTTCGGTGACTTTAGTGTGCGACTGGCCCACGATCTGGACGAAAGGGTGGCCTATGTCTGCTTCCGAACGCCGGAGGATGCACGCGAGGCCAAGCACCACAAGCCGCGCCTAATCATTTACGACAAGATGGCCATTGTGGAGCCGGTGTACAAGTCCTCCACTAGGCCAGAGTATAGGTGGGATTTACCTTGATTTGGTTTGTTTCAATAACTTAAAATGGTTTTTCATTAGTAGGCCTCGCGGGCACTCGATGTCCCCGCCGGACTACGAGCGCTACCACTATTCGCGCTCACCCATGGCCCAGGGAGTTCCGCTGGACCACCGCCGGCCGCCGATCGATCCTTATGACCGCTATGGACCGCCCCATATGCATCCGCACGCAGTGCATCCGCGGGATTACCGGCCCATGCACCACGACTATCCTCATCCGCCACGCGGCCCACCGCTCCATCGTGGTGGCCATCCGCACCACCTCCATGGTCATGCGCCACCCCATCAGTACGCTCCAATGCGACCACTTGCACCAAGGCCTCATGCTCCATACGAAAAGCCGGAAAGCAAAAAGGACAAGTTCCCTAACTACCTGCACCACGTTCAGCCCGAGGATGATCCGCTCTCCACGCGCACTTTATTTGCGGGTAATCTGGAGGTGACCATCGCCGACGACGAGCTGCGCCGCATCTTCGGCAAGTACGGTGTTGTGGATGATATCGACATCAAGCGCCCGCCACCTGGAACTGGCAACGCTTTCGCTTTTGTGCGCTACCAGAATCTGGACATGGCTCACCGGGCCAAGATCGAACTGTCCGGCCAGTACATCGGCAAGTTCCAGTGCAAGATCGGCTACGGCAAAGTGACACCTGCCACCCGAATGTGGATTGGTGGCTTGGGCGCCTGGACCTCGGTCACTCAGCTAGAGCGAGAGTTTGATCGCTTCGGTGCGATCAAGAAGATCGAGTACCAGAAGGGCGAGCCGTACGCCTACATTCAGTACGAGACGGTGGAGGCGGCTACAGCGGCGGTTAAGGAGATGCGAGGCTTCCCGCTGGGTGGACCCGAGCGTCGTCTGCGCACGGACTTTGCAGAGCTGCCGGGAGCGACTCCAGCAGCACCGTTCAAGGGTTCTAAGCCGCCGTATGACGAAAGTGCGCTGGAGTACCGGCGTCCGGAGTATGATCCCTACTACGAGGAGTCGACGACGTACGCCCCGCGAGGTGGCTACTCCCCTTATCCACCCAGAGGTGGTTACCGTGGACGTGGTGGCTATCGTGGCAGGGGACGAGGCATGTACCACTACCACAACGATGTGCACCGTCCGCCGCATCCTGGCTCCCTTGGTGGCTCATCTTCGTCTGTGCCTCCACCGGGAGGAGTAGACGATGAGTGGCGACGCCCGCCAGGAGAGTCTTACGACAGAGGAGCTCGCTCCAGCTCTCGGGAGCCAGGCGTGGAACGCTCTCGCTCGAGATCGCCCATGAAGCGGGCTCGCTCACCCGGATCCGATTCCGACACTTCAACTCGTCGCAACGATGCTCTGGGTTCCGCCTCTACAGTTCCCGAGGTTGCTCGCAAATGCGGCACTGTTTGGACCGGAGCGCTGATCCTCAAGAGCTCCCTCTTCCCAGCCAAGTTCCATTTGACAGATGGAGATACGGACATTGTGGAGTCGCTTATGCGTGACGAGGAGGGAAAGCACAACCTACGCATCACCCAGCGATTGCGCTTGGATCCCCCAAAATTAGACGATGTTCAGAAGCGGATTGCGTCTTCGTCGTCGCATGCCATCTTTATGGGCCTGGCTGGTTCCACGGTGGACACCAATTGCGACGATGCCAGCGTGCAGACGCGTCCGCTGAGGAATCTGGTCTCCTACCTAAAGCAGAAGGAGGCAGCCGGCGTCATCTCGCTGCTGAACAAGGAGACGGAGGCCACCGGCGTCCTATACGCGTTTCCGCCCTGCGACTTCTCCACGGAGCTGTTGAAGCGCACCTGTCACAGCCTCACGGAGGAGGGCCTGAAGGAGGACCACCTGGTCATTGTGGTGGTGCGCGGCGGAACTGCCTAAGGTGGAGCAGGTTTGGAGCGGAGGAAAGGAGGAGGTGGCAAATGCTAGACAAACTGGAGGTAATGACTAGCCACAGTGCTCAAGGGAGGACTCCTCCCCACCTCCACACCTAACTATAACCTAGAAAACGTAGTCGTATCTTAGATGCCCCTCTTAAAAAAAGGAGGATGAAGTGGAGGCCACATACATGCAAGGGTCGTGTATGAGCCTTCAACACACACTCGCACACACACACACAATTGATGCACACATACAGAGACACGAGCAGAACCGAGGAGACATCATCCACACTTTATGACCCCTAACCCGTATTAATCAACCATTATCTACCATTCTTTTTGCAGACAGGATCTCTCTTTATGGTTTCATTTCAAGTTCTCGATGTGTTTGTGACAGTGAAGTTTATAAATTTATATATATGCAATCTTTTATTATTGTGCTAAAAAATTTAAAAAAAATCAACCCAGATTGTATCAAAAGCTACCTATTCAATTATTCAATTTTATTATGTTAAAGTGTACAACTGAGTATGAAATCAACACGAGTAAAACAACCAAAATTTAAAAAAAAAAACTCCATTCGAGTGTTCTAGTGCAAAATAATCTCAATGAAACAGTTTTTGTGTTCCTTAAAATTGATTTCCTATTTTGATTTGTGTTACGCTGATGATTTGCCTTTGGTCTTTGGAAGTACAGTGCTACAAAAAGTGCACCAAATAGTGGTCTGATTGTCCAGTTGAGTCCAAATCAATGATTACGAAGTGTATCCAGAGTTTGTTTGCAGTGCGTTTTGCCCCGAAAAACCAGCAATCAGTGCGAAGTGTTAAATTCTGGCTGAGCTTCAGTTCCCCCTCGATCTCCCAGAGGTTCCTTGGTGTTTTTGTTTGGCATGTGGGTGCGTGGTAAAAGTGGCAACCAATTCCAAATCGTGTCCCGATCCCCGATCTATATCCGTCTTCCATCCGAAGAGAGAACGTCGTGTAGCATTTGCTCCAAAATGTCTCTGCTGTTTGATTGGGTTTGGCAATTGTTACATTGGTTTTCTTGTGGCTGCTCTCAACAGAATGGTGTTTTGTTTATAGTTTATACATGCCTACATGCGACATTTATGTTTTTGTGAGTTCAAGTGTCATTCCACGGACCAAAATCAATTAAGTTACATGATCAATTTCAAGTAGTTGACCCAGTGCATGTGCTGTGTATGCGTGTGTTCTCAAATATATTATTTATATATATACCAATCGTAAATCTGTACACTCAGAACTAGTAATAACGATTAAACGCAGTTAATTAACATCACTAGACAGATGTCCGAGTAATTTATGCTTCAACAAATATTATACAAAACTATTATACTTCTATTTAAATAAACGTCAACTATCTAATCCAAATGTGTTCAAAAATGTGAGTTACAGTGCAACAAAGTGCCAAGCAAAGTGAAACCATCTGAGGCCCAAGAGAGTAAGGTAAAGATCACGTGCATCACTGCTAACATAAACTTAAATTTTAATAACAACTCGAAGGCACCAGTTCCCCAAATCCCGAATCCTGATTTTAATCGTAGTACAGGTAAAAGGTGGTGCAGACCGCGAAGAACGAAGGTCTTTCCACGCTGTAGGTCACGAAACCATCTCTTTCAGCATCCCACAGGAAGTTAACCATGGAGTAGAGGCCCTGCATCAGGAACTCGCCAACAGTAACCAGCACTATGTAGCGATATCTAGGAATACAAGTGTTAGGTTATAAAAATAAAAGCCAGACATTGGAAACATGTAACCAAATCACCTGTCGTAGTTGTCTAGCTTGATCCTGGTCTTGATTTCCTCGCTAACCTGGGCCGCCAAGTTCAACGAGTGCTTGGGATGAAACATATACTCGTCGTTGTAGTGTCGATCCATGACGGATTTGATGATGATCTCCACGCGTTCCTTGTTCAGCGGATTCTTTGGCTCCAGGCGGTAGGTAGGCATGAAACGCATAGTGGGCTTGTAATAAGAAAAGAAGATCCCTGATTAAAAAAGAGCGGATTTGATGAAAAAAAGTCTTACCTTTGCTGGAGTACCCATGCCCATGGGAAGGCCCACATGTGACTTGGTCAGCGACCCGCGCTGGCTGCTTGCGGGCCTCTGCATGGTAATGAAATAGGAAACCGAATATGCATGTTAGTTCGGGCTTAGAATGTCTTTTTCCCCCTTAGAACCCCCACTAGGATATGCGTGACTTGGCCAAATTTTAGCCAAACCATACGTTCCCATGTTCACATGCCATTACACGGATCAATTCATTAAAAAGACATCAAATACCTATTGGAACCATAATGGCCAAATCAATCGTATACCTTCTCGCGCTCCTGCCCCAGGCAAAGATTTACCAGACCCGACCAGTTCTTCGCTGCAGCGGCTGCCATTTTGATATTAATGGAACCGAGACTGGGTCGAGTACGTCGCGGTTAGCCATAAAACCACAAATGATTATGGCATTAAGCCATTACCTGCCATGTTACCTGACGGCCTGTCGCCGTGGCAATTCGTGGCGTTTGTTGAATCAATACGTAGCCAAATTATGCGCCACTTGTCAGCCTAACTTACCGGCTTTTGGTTGCCCTCGGCCGACTTTTCCTTCTTCTCCTTTTTCCCCTTTCCTGTTTCCGCCTCCTTGGCAGGAGCCTCGGGCGCTGCGTCCTTGCTTCTGCGCTCTTCCGGTAAGTCAGCCATGATCGGAGTGTTTATTTAACAACAAGTAATTCCAGAACTCCCAGACGTTACTTCAAACTCAAACGGAAATGTAATCAGCATAAGAAGAGCCTTCTTAGATCGACATTAAATGAAAAATGGAACTCTTAAATGTGACTTCAAACTGAAATCAAATCACAGGCACAGCAAGAGAAGGCCACCCTTGGATCAACAATAAATCAACACCAAGCATACAACGACAATTAGTTTACACTTTATTTGGTTTGCAATATGTGTGGGGATTATGTTTCACATTTCGTGATAGCATTTCGGTTCGTTTTCCGGTTTAAAGTATATTAAACATATACACAGTCAGTAGACGATAATACACATACCATACGATATTTACGTTATGCTGGGTGCTCTTGTGGCCACAAAACATCAGTTACATATATATACACATATTCAAATATAAATTTCCTCGATACATAATTCTGAGTCGGATTGATACACACCTAATAAATTGTCTATAAAAAGGAAAACAATAACACTGCGAATTCTTGGCCACATTTCCTTGTCTTTGTCTGTTGCTTCAACTATTTTGAGTCCAAGACTCCGAGTATGTCTAGACTTTACGAACAGTTAAGTGTTTTTAAAACATTCGTGGCTCTTCGAAATGTATAAACTCAAAATTAGTTTTAAAAAAACCTGCAGTACAACTACTAAAAATTGGCGATAAAAACGCGCTGGTGGAGATAGCACAACACCGAGGAACAATTTCTTAGACAACTAACATATTGATACGATATTGACCAGTAGGCCTTACAAAAGGATAGCGTCTCCGTTTCGTGCGAATTTTGGTGCAGACTTATGTAAATATTGGAAAGTACTAAATTTCTCTGTATGTCGTTTCTTTCTTTGTTTTTTTTTGTTTAGATTCTTTGTTTCCATTTTTCATTTAAGATATTCGTACCAAAGTTAGTTTCAGTCGTGTAGTGGACACATAGGTAAAGCTTTAGTTTGCGATCCTGGAGTCTGCTCGCAAAAGGGTGACTTGTAACTTGTTTACATAAATAGACACTTTTCATTTAGCCGATAAATCGTATGCAATGTATAGTGGACACGTATAAGATATAAGATGCAATAATTATAATCAGTGGGTTTCGTTAGTACACATAGTAATTGCTGGATTGTTTTTGGGTATATGCTATGCTCAGCGGTGTCTTCAATCTGCTTTTAGTGTTTTAATATGCCTCTAAAAATGTAGCTTTTGGAATTCGATTAGTTTCGAGTTATTTTTTGATGGCACCGTTATTTCATAACGCCACATTTGGTCCAAAAATTGTTATCTTTATAAATCTCTTAGCATTGCACCTAGTCGTTGGAGCGCACTTTGCGCAGGGACCCTCGATTGAACTTGCAGATGGACTCCAGCAAAGCGGAGCGGGTCAGCTCGTCTCCCTCGCCACCCTCCACGTCCTCAGCCAGCATGTTCGGTGTGGAAGATTGCCGTTCCACTGATGCGCTGGGCGTCGCCGGCAGTTCCTGGTGATATATGCCGCCCAAGTGCGGTCCAGGTGTAAGCGGTGGGGCTGAAAGGCAGAGGAAATTGCATGTGAGTCGGGTATGTTCGAGGGGCCAAGCTAACAAACTACTGATTTGAAGCTGTGATCGACTGATAGATAACTACATTTTATGCCGGCCATTGTGGGCTCCTCGGGAGTGCTGTCGGAGCGGTTGAAGGAGTCGGCCCCACATAACCCACCAACCACTGCTGTGCTGGAGGAAGCTGCTGCTGCAGTCGCAGCCACAAGCGACAAGCGTCCATTGTTTGTTTGGATTGAACCTTGCTGCTTTAGCTTCGACTGTTTGTGCTCTAGTTTCTATACGTGAGCATCGATTCAAATAAACGAAAAGAGAAACCAAAAAGTGTTCGTTAAGTGGCTGTGTGAGACTGCGCTACGTGAAATGATCTGGGTTGGGACAACTAACTGCTTTCTGCTTGGACTTGCGTTTCTCCTCCTCGGAGCTCATCAGCTCCTGGACGCGCACGATGCGCTTCTGGTTTTTCACCGACTTCTGCTCGTCCCGCAGACGATTCTCGCTCTTGATGGCTGCCTGCTTCAGCAGCTCCTTAGCGTTCAGCGACAGCTTGAAGTACGGTTTTTCTGCATTGGCAGCGGCTCCAGTGGTCTCACTCGAAGCGTATTGCGTAAAGAATCTGTGACTAAGGAGTTGCTCCAGCGTGGGTAGACCGGCCTTGCAAGCCTCCTTGGACAGAATGCTTTCCAGCAGACATTCTGCAAAGGTTAGTGGCTTTAAATTTACAACAGTCTTGCTAAAATATAAAAACTCACTCAATGCCTCCGGACATTCGGTGATCTGACGCACAACAGACTCCTGCAGCGGATAACCCATTGCCATTTCAAAAAGGATATGACCAAAGCAGTAAACATCAATCGTTTCGATGGCATGGATCTTGCTGTGCTGCATAAAAAATGGCCGGTAAAAGGCTGGCACGCCCAGTAAGAAGTTCTCGACGTCCAGCAGCTTTACGCAATCCTCCACTATCACTATGTTTCCGGAATGAAGGTGGCCTGGAGGGATTTGAAAAGTTAATTGCTGTAGGTCTCTAAGACAAGAGTTACCTTACCATAAGCGTAACCCTTGGAATGCAAAAATATTAGAGCTTCTAGGATCTGCTTGCCATAGGTTGCCACCTGTTTCATGGAGAGGGCGGTGCGTCCCTTCGGATTGCCATATTTGCTGAGGAATGGATTCTTTGGGTTGCCGGCCATGCACAAAACATCCTTCAGGGTACCATGCTTGTGGAATCTGCAAAAACTTGGTCATATTTTGCGAAAGTTTAACTGTAAGCTTTACTTACTTCCTTATGACGAGGCAACCGTTCTCCGTATGGGCTGCCAGAAGCACTGGCTCGATGTGTGGATGCTGCAAACCCATCAGGCTCTTCATAATGCCACCGATTTCTTTTTCGTCGACGAACTTGTCCGGCCCGTATTCCAGCCACTCGGCCACCACCTCGGCACCGGGGTCCAGGGTTCCGGAGTCAATGGAGTGACCGCTCCCATTGCTGCTCCCGGAGGCAAAATGCTTGCTCTGATGCGTCTGCGAGCCGCTCTTGACCAGCTGCTTGTTGTGGCTCTTCTCTGGCGGCTTGGCCGTCACCTTGAAGTAGTGTTTCCGGAGGCGCCAGCCTATGGCGCCCATACTTCCGCCCAGGGTCCACGACGAGTCGTTCCGCAGGCAAAGCATGGCATTCTGCACAGCATGGTCTGCAGGGGTTTCAGAAAATGGGATTAGGCAGGTCTTGAGGTACATGGAGAAGTAAACCAACCGTGAAAAGACTGCGAGTAACTCTCGGGATCTACGAAGCGCTTGGCTGGCAGCGACGAGGCCAAAATGGGATTCATTAGTACGACGTTTATATAGACTTGCAGGGCTTGCTTCCGTTCGGCTACGAACTCCGGGCGCATGTTACCAAAGATGCGTTTGCGAGGCAGCGGCAGCTCGATGCCGGAGATGCGGAGACACTTGTCCAGCCGGTCGAAGTCATTGTAGCGGCGCAGAACGTCCCAAGAGTCCTCCCTACTGGTGCCCCTCCACACGCGCAGCAGGTACTCCTGCAAACCGACACATACGACGCATACAGACACCGATTCCATGAAATCATCAACAATTATTGATTTTTCGCTGCGGGTCAGCCCCCGTTGAAATACCTACCGTATGTCCGTCGACCTCCTCGACCGCGATTATCTCGCAGCTCAGCGCTTGGGTGTCATCAATTGGCAATTTTTCATATCTGCTCGCAAAAACGGCCATCGAATTCCTTTGAATACATTTTCCACTTCTCAGCGAGCTGCGCTGAACTCCGGATAAGTGTGTGTATGTGTGGTTTCGTCTCCACCCTTTTGGACGCAAAACGGTGTGGTGTGCGTCACACAAAGAGATTTCGAGTGCCTCGTTTCAACGCTGATAATTTAGCAATTGTCCGATTTGAGTATTGTGTTTTAGTGAAGCCAATTCCACTTGAAATAATTTTTCACTGTTTACATATAATCCATTTGGATTAAGGCAAGTGTTGCACAATCCTGCAACTCGGTTACTTTTGCGGTCGGTGTTGGCCAGCACTGAATCAGAGCTGCTCTAAAAGTAGCTTAGAAAAAGCTGAATATTCTGGAGCACCCCCAAATAAAAAGTTTTGAATCTCTAAAGAAATTAATTTTTTGGTGAAATCAACCAAATTCTGTAACAAATCTTTTTAAACTGAATAAACTAAAGGCGTCAATAAAGATATACGTTTTTCTTCTTCTGTAGCTAATTTTTCATTACATATTTCTAAGCTGGGGGTGCTCCAGAAACCGCTTTCAACCAAAACTCAACCCCTTTTTATGTAAATTCCAACCGTCCTTTTGCTGGAAGAGTTTTTTGAATCACCCTAATTAAAAGCATTGTCGATTAAAACTGTCGTCTAGATGTTTATCGAAGCGTCCCAAATAACTTGCGCAGGCGCAGCCAACTTAACTTCCCTTTCGATCCTGAACCGCGGATGCATCGGCATCGTCAAAAACGAGAAAAGTGAAAAATACAAGCAGTTGGCCACAATAATGACAAGCCCAGTCAGGGACTTCGAGGTGCGCGACACATACTCAGCGCAGGATGCAGTGCGTCCGCTGGTGGCCCCCAATTGCTCCGAATATGCGGTGGCCCATGCAAGACGCAACCTGCAACCCCTTCGCCAGTTTTCGGAGCTTTCCCTGCTGCCGCACATTCTGGAAACGATGCGCGACTTGGGACTGAACCGCTTGCTGCGCGTCCAGAGCTACACGTGGCCCCACTTGGGCGGGGGAGAGGAACACGGTGCTTTGATAGTGGGTGCTCCGGGCAGTGGTCGTACTCTGGCCTATATACCACCCCTCTGTAATGCAGTGTGCAGGGCTCTAGCAGCCAGCAGGCGCCAGAGGGCACTCTTGAAGAAAGGCGAATGGGGACCAAATGAGTCAGGAGCTTTGGCCTTAATCCTGGTGCCTGACGTGAATCGCGTGCGCCAGGTGAGTGCCCTATGCCGCGCTCTGCTGCGCAAGGCGCAAGGCGAGGAGACGCTGACCCTGACCCTGAACGTTACATCCTCTGATTCGACGGAGTTCTTGCTACGCCTCCTAAACGGCGTTGGCTGCATGGTGGTCACTCCTGCCCAGCTGGACTGGTTTTGGCAGGAGGCACCTGGTCTGCTGCGCTTTCCACCGCCTGCAGTTCCTGGTGTTTGACGACATGGACCTGATGGCAGAGGAGCCGCTGAAGAGAGCCCAGAAGGTGATACAGGAGATCCTGCCCACCACACACAATCCCCAGGTGGTGATGGTGTCGCAGTCGTACAGCGCTGAGCTGCAGACACAGTTGCGAGCGTTTAACAAATACCCTGCGCTGGTATTCGGGGACTTACTGGAGGCAGCGCTTTACGGCGGAACACGCATACGGATACGGATAAGCTCGTCCAAAGTCGAGGAGGTAATCAAGCAACTGCACCTGTATCCGCCTAACGACTACCGCACTGTCGTCTACTGCAGCGATGATGGGGAAATGCGGGGCTTGGTGGCGGCCCTGGAAGATCAGGGCTTCGTTTGCCTGCCTTACTATCAGGACTCAAACCAATTGGTTCGCGAGAAGATCGAAAGCTGGCAGGCCAGCCACCACGGTACCATTCTGCTGTGCACGGACGACTGCCCGGAGCTGGTTATTCGGAATGCACAAACACTCATCCATCACAGCATGAGCCCTACGTGGAGCAGGTTCAAAATGAGGCACCTCACGATCTCCGGCAATCTGAGCAACCGTCTGGCTGCCGGGAAACCAGGTCCCCCACTGCATTCGCTGGTGCTGCTTGACGATCGTGACCAGCGGGCACTGCCCCGCCTCGTGGACTTTCTGCGGCTGCACCAGGAGGTGGAACCCGCCGTGGTGGCTGTGGTCAAGCTCATTCGGCAGGAAATGGCCAAGAGCAATGAGCATGCGCTGTGCAGCCAGATGTTGGTGCTTGGCGAGTGCTGCGATCCCGCCTGCGTAAATCGTCATCACGTAACTCACTTGGATAAGGTGTGAGGCATATGTTCCCGCCTCTGGGGATGTAAAGGTTCAGATGGTGCGGGTCTACTCTCCGACGCACTTCTGCGTGCGTCTCCTGGAGCATCTGCCGCTCGGGGCCGCCTGGAAGCTGCTGCCCCACCCAGGGACGCATGAGATGAAACTGCAGCTTCTGGCCGCCAAAGAGCCACAACGCTACTGGCCACCAGTTCCCGGGGACATCTGCCTGCTCCAAAACTCGTTCACCAAAGAGCGGGTTCGCGTGCTCAAGGTGGCGGCCATCAAGAATGTGAATCAAGTCCAGTGTAACCTGGCGGTGCAGGTGCAGGCCTTCGACGTGGACACGCGCATCGTGTCCACCACATGTGGACAACTGTACAAGTGCCCGGATGTGATGAAGCATCAGTCACCGAAGGCCTTCGATCTGCGACTGGTGGGCTGGGTGCCGTACTCCGGAGATCGCTGCTGGACCAATGAGGATCGCCTCACTGTCGAGAACTGGCTAAACAACCTGCCCAAAGATCACTTTCTCCAGGCCAAAATAACATTCGCCGCCGCGGGCACACTGTTCGTCCGAAATATTGTGGCCATGGTGTATGCGGACAACTTAAAGATGCATCTGCGTCATTTCAACCTGTGCCAAGAGCTTATAAAGCACCCTTTGGCCAAGAGATGTGAGCAGGCTGAACAAAAGATCCTGACCTTCTTTGAGGAAGTGTTAGCCCGGCAGGAGAACCAGGAAATGGGACAGGAGTTCAAGGAAAAACCGGAAAACGAGCTTAAGGAGAAAGTAAAAAACGATTCCAATGAGAACATACCCCCAAATCAGCAAGGGCAGGTTGTCCTGCCCGCTAGAGTTCAACGCGTGGTGCAGTTAGCTCTAGAGTCGGGTAGGGAGAACCAGCTGATACAGGAGCAAAAACAAGCCAAGCTGGCACAGGAGCTGAAAGATGCCAAGTCCAAGACGACAGAGGCACAAAACGATTTGGCAATCGCTCCGCCTAAAACCAAAGAAGATGCAAGGTCTCAAACTGACGGAGACAGCGTTGACCAGCTGTACGAGTGCATGATGAACTGCGCCCTTTATCAAATGGAGGATAAGAAGGAGTCGCTAAAAGATTTCGGCCAGGTCGCCACCGATCCAATGGAATTTCTCAACCAAGTGATGTGCGGAGGGGAAGTAAAGACCGCTGCTGTCAAACGCAAATCGAAGAAGAAGACGAAAGCGGAGGGTGTTGCAACGGTAGCAAAACCTGACCATTTACCAAAGGAGATACCATTAACACTACCGCCCAATGTGGTGCGACCAATGGTGACCTACTATCAAACCATTACCACATTGGAATTGCAGGTGCTCTTGCCAGAAGATGACTACGAGTACAAGACTCTGATGGAGGGAAATCAGATATTTTTCAGAGCCACCTCCAAGTCCTCGGAACTGATTCAACAATTCATTTTGACCCTAAAATTTCCATACAGCGCCATACAACGTGATCACAGTGTCGGACGCACTGTCTATATCAGCATCCTTAAGTCGCTGGCCTTCATCGATCCGCTGGCTTTTGGCGAATACTCCCACTTCCTCAAACCGAATCACGACAAGATGGTTGACTTCCACCAAGCGGCACGGACCCGGTTCATCCGTGTTCTGAAAGGTCTGAGTAATGCGAAGAGATTAGTGGAGGGGCAGGAGGACAGCGAGGAGAGCGAGGATGAAGAGCGTAATCTGGACGGGATTGAGCGTGCGGACCAAGACGAAGAAATGGACTGAGTGTAACGAAACCAAAAAGATTACCATTTGTATTTCTCCAAATGCATGTCTAATTAAACAAAAGGTTACAAATTCTATGTCACGAATTTAAAAAACATAATTTTAATTAACTTTTGCAGTTGAATGAATAAAGTTACCAAAACAATCAAAATACAAAATTATTTTTGGAGTAATTTTTTTTTTGGTTTTTATTTTTTTATTTTCCTACTGGTTTTTGCGTCGTAGTTTACAAAAAGTGTTGAGGTTTAATCATAAAAATATATATGAATATTTATATAGATACAAATATTTGTATGTTTTGCGGCCCTTATAATTTTATGTGGGCGATAACATTTTCCTGCTGATGTGGATAATTTCAGAAAATGGGATGTCAAAAACTATAGTTACATTTACCAGTTGCTTTTGGTAAGAAATCATCAAGTACATCAATTTTTATCAAATTTTTGCAAATAGCAATGCATACAAGTTCAAATATCTCCCGATCAGAGGCTTAACTACGGCCTGCCCTATCCGGGGATCTAGCCAAATCGGGGGAACGGCCCCCCTCCCCCGTTCCTCAGTCGTCGCTCTCCTCGAACGTGGGACTACTGGGCGAGTAGGCCGGACTGGTGGGGCTGTAGTGCGAGGGTGGCGTGGGCGAGTACATCGGTGACGTGGGAGAATAGTTGCGGGCCGTGGGCGTGTACGTGGGAGAAGTAGGCGAGTACTTCGTGCTGCTCGGCGAGTAGATGGACATGTTGGGCGAATAGCGCGGACTCGTAGCCGAGTACGTCGACCCAGTGGGACTGTACTGGTTTGAAGGAGAGTGCTGCGGTGAGCTGGGCGAGTAGAGCGGTGAGGTGGGCGAGTACTTGGGCGAGGCCGGGGAGTACTGCGGCGATCCGGGCGTGTATTGCGGTGATCCTGGTGAGCCATCGTACGACGGCGATGGCGGTGAGTACGTGGGCGAAGTAGGCGAGTATTTCACGCCTGTTTGCGAGTAGGCCGGCGAGGCCGGTGAGTAATGCGGCGAAGCAGAGTAGTTCGGACTGGTCGGCGAATACGAAGGTGTCACGGGCGTGTAGTTCGGACTCGTGGGTGAGTACGAGGGCGATGTTGGCGAGTAACAAGGCGACGTGGGCGAGTACGAAGGACTCGACGGAGAGTAGGATGGTGAAGTCGGCGAGTAGGATGGCGAATTGGGAGAGTAGTTGGACGAGCTGGGCGAGTACGCGTTGCCCGGTGAATACATGTTGCTCCCGCTGCCTGCGAACGACGGACTCGACTGGAATTGCGATGTAGGCGAGTACACTGGAGATGTTGGTGAATATCCGGACGATGAGGGCGAGTATCCCGTCGACTGCGGATTAAAAGTAGGCGACGTCGACGCGTAACGGGGACTTGCTGCTGCATACAGCGGCGACGTCGGCGAATAGTTCGGACTGGAAGGCGAGTAGTTAGGTGAGGCTCCGCCGGGCGACGAGGCCGTATAGTTCGGACTCGTTGGCGAGTACGAGGGCGAAACACTGGGCGAGGCCGGGAAGTACGGCGACATCGAGGGGCCAGGGGAACTGGGCGAGGAGCCAGGATGCGCTGGCGACCAGCTGGGCGACATTCCAGAGGCATCCGAGGCCGCCGAGGGCGAGAAACTGGGTCCGCCTGGAGTCATCGCGCTTACTGAAAATACATGAAGTAGAAGGGAGAAAATAGGGTTGGTAAAGCTTTATTAAGAATTTATTTAGCTTGGGGTATAGAAAAAAGGTGGAGTAAGCTCTTCACGAATTGTGCAGCATCAAGGGATAAAAATAAGTACTTACCATGGCCTGGTGGCGAGAAGTAGCGCGGTGTGTTGCAGTTGACCCACGGCGTCATCGGTGGCGTCATGCTAGGCGTGGATCCACCGCCGATGAACATGGCCGCGCCACCCAGCATGCTGCTGCCCAGCGTGTTGGGTATCTCAATGCCGAAGCGGCACTTCTCGGCGTCCAGCAGCAGATCAAAGCAACCGGTGCCCATCTTGGGTAGCTGGCCCATGATAATGTTCTCGGATACGCCTCGCATGGGATCGGTTTCCGCGTGGGCGGCGGCGTCCATCAGCACATCGACCGTTTCCTCGAAGGAGCATCGCATAAGGGCGCCGGTGTCCTGTCTGTTGATGCCGTGACGGGTGATGGCCATCAGGTGGCCCTTGGCGGTCATCACGTCGCACAGCAGGGCTAGATGACGATAGTTCACGTAGAGGCCGTAGAACTGCAGCACGGCGTTCATCTCCTTCTCAACGGACTTCCGCACCGCTTCGATGCCCAGCACTTGGAAGATCTCGCAGATGTCGTTGGAAGACGTGCGAATGGGGTCGACATCACGCTCTGAGAGCACCTTCATCATCGAGGTGCCGTCCGTTTCGAGCAACCACTCGCCAATGGCCTTGAACTCGCCGGTCTCCGTGATTACGATACGCTTCTTGCTGTCCGTCTGCGGCAAATGCATGTACACCTTGCCGATGGCCTCTATGCCCTGCAGCGTCATGTCTGACAGCATGTTGGCCTCGATGCAGCGCAGGAACATGTCGTCCTCCATCTTGTCAACGGCCTCGTCCTCGTCCTGGAACTTGTTCTCCTCGTTGTTCATGATCCTGATGCGCAGCACCAGCTTGTCCGCATTGTCGTCGTTAAAGATGCAGTTGAGGTCCTCGCCAAAGCCCACGTTGATCTTCTCCGCGATCTGCTCCATAGTAAGTTTCTTGTCCGTCATCCGCTTGCGGTCCAGCTCGATGCGGAGCAGCCAGGGCGAGATGCGCGTGGGATCGAAGTCAGGCATTTCGTAGTACACATTCACGAACTCCTGGTCCTCAGAGATCACCGTTCGCTGCGGATCCGGATCGTAATAGATAGCCGTATTGGCCGTGACCTTTCGCAGCGTAGTGTGCTCCAGCCGACACAGCACATTCTTGGCCTTCTCTGCATCGCGGGCAGCACCTCCGGTGAGGAACACTGTTAGCGACGGGGCCTTTGGCTTCTTAGAGATGTTGATGATCTCCTTGAGACGCGGTACACCAAGTGTTACGTTCTTCGAAGACACACCAGCGAAATGGAAGGTGTTCAGTGTCATCTGTGTGGCTGGCTCACCCAAACTCTGGGCGGCCAAGGCACCCACCATCTCACCGGGATTGGCCTGGGCCTGCTGGAAGCGCGTCTCTATCTCTCCGATCAACCACTCGAAGGCCTCCGTGGACAGACGGAACTCCTCCGACACGTACTTGGTGCACAGCGTGGAGCGGATTAGGCACTGGAACAGCAGCGTGGCGTTCTCATTGGCCTGCTTTGATATCCGATCGTTGCCAGAGACAATAACACACCGTTCCAGCAGCCCCTTAACGCCCTTGATCACCCGCATGGGCGCGAGATCCGTGGGCAGGCGCTTGTTAATGTGAAAAATCTTCTGAACGTTCCAAATCATACGCTGCAGGTTGCACGGCAGCACCACCTTGGAGTCGCCATTGGGAAAGATCATCCGCAGGCTTTCGCGATCGGCGACGAGCCGATCCCACTCCGACTCTAGCTCCTGGATGGCTTCGCTGCTGTCGGTCATCTCCTTTATTACGTCGTCCGTGAACACCTTGCGCATGTAGCGCTCGTTGCTCCAATCAAACTTGAAGCGCTTCTCGAACGCCTTGTTCGACAGCTTGACCGTGGGCATATTCTGGAACTCCACCAGCTCTCCGCACAGTCCGTCCTCGCCGTAGCGCAGCTGGATGAGCTGTCCGACTGAGTTACGCACTGTGCCGTCGTAGTTGACCATCACCGACTCCATAGCCTTTATGAGACGACGCTGGATGTAGCCGGTTTCAGCTGTCTTCACGGCGGTATCAATAAGACCCTCACGACCGCCCATGGCGTGGAAGTAGAACTCCGAGGGCGTCAGGCCGGCCAGGTACGAATTCTCCACAAAGCCACGCGACTCGGGACCGTAATCGTCCTTGATGAAGTGGGGGAGAGTGCGCTTGCGGAACCCGTAGGGAATTCGCTTGCCCTCCACGTTCTGCTGACCCACACAAGCAATAACCTAAATGGAAATCATCATATAATAAAAGGTCAAACGAAGAGCTCTAACTAATAACTTACCTGTGAGATATTGATGTTGGATCCCTTTGATCCAGACACCACCATGGCCTTCAGATTGTTGTACTCCGTGAGGGATTTCTTGGCTGAGCCACCAGTCTTGTCACGAGCATCGTTGAGGATGCGGTTCACCTTGTTTTCGAAGGTCTGACGCAGTGTGTTGCCCGGCGTGGGTTCCAGCTCCATGTTGTGGGCCTTCTGAATGACGTTTATCACGTCGTCCTTGGCCTTCTTGATGGCCATCTGGATCTCGTTGTAGGTCTGCGGATCGGCAATAGTGTCGCCAATGCCGATGCTGTGGCCCTCTAGCAACAGCCAGTTGTTGATCACTGTCTGAATGTTGCCGTAGAACCGACCGGCAATGTCGTGGCCGAGCTCCAGGAAACAGATATGCAGCAGCGAGCCGGCCGAGGTTCCTAGCGTCTTCTTGCAGAGAATACCCATGATAAGCTCGCCGTGCTCCACCATTACCTTGGTGTCACCGGGCGAGATCCACTTGTACGGCCCGTCGTCCTCCTCGTCTGGATGCGTCGAGTGCGTGCGGATCATGTTTACGTTGCCGGGGATGATCAGGGAAAATATCTGCTTGCCTGTCCACAGGGGACGTGGCTTGAGGATGCATGGCTGCGGCACCTTGCCGTCCCAAGTGGGCAGGAACATGAGCAGGTTCATAACCTGCTCGCGTGTGATGAAAACGTCGCGCTTGGTCATCTTGCGCACGGCAGTCAGGGTGTCCTGCACGATGCCCATGACAGGCTTGTTCGCCTGCGGCGTGATGATCTGCCTGGGCGTGATGTGGATGTTCTCCACCTCGGCGCGCGTCTCCATGGACTGCGGCACGTGCAGGTTCATCTCGTCGCCGTCAAAATCGGCGTTGTAGGGCGACGTGCACGAAAGGTTCATGCGGAACGTGGACCAGGGCAGCACCTTCACCCTGTGCCCCATCATACTCATCTTGTGCAGCGTGGGCTGCCGGTTGAAGATCACCAGGTCGTCGTCGCGCAAGTGCCGCTCCACCTTGTAGCCGCACTGCAGATGCAGGTCGGAGGACTTGGGATGGAAGCGCAGATCGATGCGCTCGCCGTTGTCGCGCACAATGTACTTGGCACCCGGATACTGGGAGTTGCCTCGCCGGACCAGCTCCTGCATGCGATCAATGTTGAAGGGGGTGACCAGTTCGGGGAAGGTCAGATTCTGGGCGATGGAGCGCGGCACACCGACCTGGTCGATGCGCAGATTGGGGTCCGGGGTGATGACAGTACGCGCGGAGAAGTCTACACGCTTGCCCATCAAGTTGCCTCGAATACGTCCCTCCTTGCCCTTGAGACGCGCCTTGATTGCTTTCAGCGGCTTGCCCGACTTCTGCATGGCCCTCGGCATTCCAGGCATGTCATTGTCCACCAGCGTGGCGACGTGGAACTGCAGCATCTTTATGTTCTCCTGGATGACGTGCGCCGCGGCTCCGCTGGCCTCGTTTTTGCGCAGCTCGTTGTTCGCCTTTATGATGTCCGACAGTTTGTGGGTCAGATCGTCTTGGTTCTTGGCCGCACCGAACATCACGACAGCCGGACGCACGGCCAAAGGTGGAACGGGCAGGACGGTGACTATCATCCAGTCGGGACGGGCGTATTTGGGGTCCATGCCCAGGATGAAGCACTCCTCGTCGGTGATGTGCTTGAGGATCTCCCATACACGCTCAGCCGACACCACGATCTTTTTCTCCTGCGAGTCCTCGTTGGCGTGCTTCCACTCGGCGGTGAGATCGAGGCCAGTGCGCCGGATCGACGGCTGGTAGTGACCGCAGCCGCCGTGGCCGGGCTTCTTGTTTGGGTCCGGCTGCTGGTTGTCCTTAGTCAGGTCCATGTCCTCGCCACCCTCGCAGATCGTCTTGCCCTTGCACAGATCGTAGACGTAGGCCAGACGCTTGCGTGGCTGCCCCTTCGACTTCATGACAACCTCCTTGATCTTGGGGTTCTGCGGCGAGACCAGCATTTTGGAACAGTAGAAGCACACGCAGCGCAGGATCTTGATCGTCTTGGTAATGAAGCCGCAGTGGAACACCGGCTTGGCCAGGTCAATGTGTCCGAAGTGGCCGGGACACTCTGTCATGTTGCCCGCGCACGTCTGGCAACGCGACGTCCTATCGATGACGCCCTGCCGCGGATCCATCAGGCCCCCCAGCTTGGGCCGGCCGCCCTCCATGGTCTCGGAGAACTGGACGCCGCCTTCGGTGACGGACATGCGGCGCTGCAAGCAGGATATGAGTTTTAAAGGTCATTTAAGATGGTGTTGGCCCAAAAGACAATATATTCTAAGATATAAGGGTCTTCAAGGGAAGAGAAGGTCATGATACGCATGAGTCATTTAGGATCGTATTAACTTAAAAGAGGGTTTTGTCTGGCATTTCCTAGCCATTTTTACGCTTTCGGGCAGGCTCCTTATGCCTATTATTTTAAGTTGTTTAAAGTATTTCCCAAAATGTTTTAAAAATTACAATTCGGACAGGTATCCGTCCTAGACAATGACCAATTTGTACTAATCTGAGCATGGATATACTAAGAAAAGGTGGTAATTTCCCATCCCACCCTCATTACATTAAAGCTAACATATAAGTATATAATACATGCAGCAAGACTGCTTTCTAGGGTAAAGATCTAAGTTTCCGAATTCTGTTTAAAAGACCAAAATCAATATTTTGGATCAACCTTAAAACACATTCATAAACTTGGATTTTTTTATTTGCACGCTGGTATGTGTTGTGTGCAAATTTATTTGTCTTATTTTTTTAACATGGCGTCGCAGACGGAATAGGTGCTGCACTTACAATTTCATCAGGTGACAAAATGCCGAACTGTACGCGCTTCACCTGGCGCAGCGGCGCCTTCGAGTCTGTGGTGGTACTCATCCTGGTCCCTGGCGGTGGCCCCTAGCCAGGTAACTGGACAAAAGTATGTGCGATCGCGGAACAGAAAGTGGGGCTCCGTGTGCGTTTCTCTGTGTGCGTCTGCTGCTGCGTCGTCACACTTTTTACTCCGCTTTATACTACGCTTGCAACGGAAAAAAAAGTGCGCGGCGTAAACGCGGGGGCGCGGGCACTAAACGCGGCAAGGTAAACAATCACAATCTGTTGCTGAATCCCTTGCCGTGGTAAATCTTTAAAACTCGGCTGCGGATGCGAAGTTTTACGCTTAGCATAAGGGGCCTAGTGGTGGCAAAATAGTGCATTAGAGCTGGGTTAACCACTGATATAGTATCGATACTTCGATGGCTGGTGAACTATCGTATACCATCGTGTATAATTTATTTATGTTTGTATATAAAATTGTAAGATCGGACTATTATAGCACTGCGGCTAATTTAGTATGTCTCCTTATGAATATTTCGGTGCTCATCGTCATCGTCGTTTTGTCGCATATGTACATTTAAAATCTATGAATATCAGATACATTTTAGCTTAATAAATTTGTTTAATTATAAATTTGATTTAACTTAATATAATTTTGTTGTTAGGTGACTTGATTTTATTATTTTTGATAGACAAAGTAATAGATTTTTAATACAAAATTGTTCTTCCAAATTACAGCTAAATCTATTCCACGACCAGACTTGGCTTGAAAAGAGCTAAGCGCCCATCCCTGCCTCTCCTCTCATTGTTAGTTAGTGCGAAGTAATTGCGAATATATTGAACCCGGCCGCAAACAACGCAAATCCAACATGGGCATCTCGACGGCGATCCTGCGCAACCAGCTGATGGGCCTGATCAACTTCACCGGCACGCACAAGGACCAGGCGGACAAGTACCGCCAGCTGCTGAAGACGGTGCTGGCGAACACCGGCCAGGAGCTGATCGACGGACTGCGGCTGTTCGTGGAGGCCATTGTGAACGAGCACGTCAGCCTGGTGATCTCGCGCCAGATCCTGAACGACGTGGGCGTCGAGCTGAGCAAGCTGCCCGACGACCTCTCCAAGCAGCTCTCCCACTTCACCCTGGAGAAGGTCCATCCGCGCGTCATCTCGTTTGAGGAGCAGGTGGCCGGCATCCGCTTCCACCTGGCCAACATTTACGAGCGGAACCAGCAGTGGCGCGATGCGGCAACGGTGCTGGTGGGCATTCCGCTGGAGACGGGCCAGAAGCAGTATTCCGTGGAGTGCAAGCTGGGCACCTACCTGAAGATCGCCCGTCTTTACCTGGAGGACAACGATTCGGTGCAGGCCGAGCTGTTTATCAATCGTGCCTCGCTGCTGCAGGCCGAAACTAACTCGGAGGCGCTGCAAGTGAGTTTTATCTTGTAGGTCTCACTACAACTACCAAAGTCTATGATCCCTTTACCTTTTTAGGTCCTCTACAAAGTGTGCTATGCTCGAGTGCTGGACTACCGGCGCAAGTTCATCGAGGCCGCCCAGCGATACAACGAGCTCTCCTACCGCAAGATCGTGGACCAGGGCGAGCGCATGACGGCGCTAAGGAAGGCGCTCATTTGCACAGTCCTCGCATCCGCTGGGCAGCAGCGCTCCCGCATGCTGGCAACGCTGTTCAAGGACGAACGCTGCCAGCACTTGCCGGCCTACGGAATCCTGGAGAAGATGTACTTGGAGCGCATCATACGGCGCTCCGAGTTGCAGGAGTTCGAGGCCCTGCTGCAGGACCACCAGAAGGCTGCCACTCCAGACGGCTCCTCTATCCTGGATCGGGCCGTCTTCGAGCACAACCTGCTGTCGGCCAGCAAGCTGTACAACAACATCACTTTCGAGGAGCTGGGTGCACTTCTGGACATACCCGCGGTGAAAGCTGAGAAGATTGCCTCCCAGATGATCACCGAGGGCCGCATGAACGGACACATTGACCAGATCTCGGGGATTGTGCACTTCGAGAACAGGGAACTACTGCCGCAGTGGGATAAACAGATCCAGTCGCTTTGCTATCAAGTTAATTCCATAATAGAGAAGATAAGCGTTGCCGAGCCCGATTGGCTGGATAACCTGAACTGAACCGCCGCACCTTCATCTTCACGACAGACAGCAAACAGAAGCGCAGCAAATCGGATATTAACCGCGCCTGCGATAGATTTCATTTTTAATTTATAAAAATAAATGAAATTATGTACATTATCGATCCTGTGGAACCAAAAGAAAAAAAAGAAACGAAAAAAAACACACTTTGCCATCCAGCGATTTTAAAAAAATGTATTGTACCATGTATATATTTTCAGTAACTCGTATAATTCAAAAAGCTCTGTGTACAAAGGACTTTAGTTCTTAGACAACTAATGGAATGATTGGTATTCAAGGGATATACATGAATATGTACACGATACAACTAGTTTATAGGGGCCACTTTTGGGCAACAATCTTCTACCCGTGCCTAGAACTAGAACTCCAACATACATAACTAGATTTAAGCTAATTACGTTTAAACAAATTCAACTAAACAAAATGCACATCATGCAAGGCTTTGCGGTATTTTACAAGCGCAAAACGGGACTGAGGATGAGGATGGGTTGAAATGGGGTGCCTTAAAGAACTTAAAACCTAGCGTAGAATCATCCCTGGGTGCTGTTAGAGGTTTCCTCGTTCAGCTGCATCTGAGCCAGTGTGCGTACGACCACGCCCCGATTTACAGGCGTCAGACCTTGGCATAGGCCTACCACAGCGTCCAGCGCTACGTCGGGACAGTCCTGGAGATAAAATAAAACCAGAGTGTCATTCAAGATTCAAGAGAAATATGCAGAAGTGAAACTTACCTCGAGCATTTTGGAAATGGTCGAAATAATGGCATCCCGTCTCACGGAATTAACGTTCCTGGAAACAATGGATTCGGCGTTGCTCTGCTCCTCATACCAAGACACCATTTCCTCGTTCTTGTCCCACAGGTAAGCCTGAAAACAGAAAGGGAAAATGTAGTTATTTCTGGGAGAGCTTTGTTAACTGGTCTTACCTCTGTGGCTCCCTTTTCCTCCACCAGCCAGCGTCGCAGCATCTGCTTGGCCTGGCCAACGGAGAGGTTGTCCTGGGCGCGCAGAATCTTCTTGATGTAGGCATCCTCCAGCAGAAGGCGGCGCAGACGCCAGTAGAGCCAGCGACGGGAATCGCGCCAGGGAACAATCTCGCTGATGCACTCCTTTTCTAGCATCCGCTCCGGTGTATCGTGTAGGTCGGCAAAGTGAACTGCCACCGTGTGATATACATGCATCAGCACTGCGATGCGCGCTTTGATCTTCTCATCCACCTGGGCTGCCTTTACCTTGTCGCCAGACGCAGTGGCTTCATCGAGCTCTTTTTTCAGCTGTAATTTGAAAACAAAAATCCACAGTTAAACTAGTCATTGTCGTTTATCATCTTTAAAGCCCGCTTTTAAAACCTACCCCAATTGTAGTGGGATCCAGGCGATGTATCGTCTTGACCAAGTCCTTCTCCTTGTACTTAATCTCCACAATTCCCTCCGGCTCGAGGACTCCACCTCGGGCCTCGGGATCGGCGTAGGTTTCCATGTAGCGCGGGTTAATTAGAGAATCAAGCACGGCCCAGGCTCCACCTCGCAATTCCGCGTTGGGCGGCAGGTAGATAAGCACCGGCTTTTTGTACTCCCGCAGGCCGTCGACGATGTAGGCACCAAACTTGACGATCTGCTCGTACATGTCCTTCATGCCACCGGAGAAACCTCGCCAGTTGGCGAACACGATCAACGGCAGTTCCTCGCGCCCAAAGTCCTTGATGGCCTGTGCCGTTTTGTAGGAGGAGTCCGGGTACCATACCTGGCCAGCCTGCTGCAGTGTCTTGGCCTCCGAGTCGAGATTAGCCGGATCGGCGGGCATCTCCACCTCCACGGTGCGCGTCTCCACTGCAATTACGCCCACAGGCACACCGCCAAGACGAGCACGGCCTGTAACCACCGTTTTAGCCCACGGTGCCATAATCTCGCTCCAGGAGTCGCGGTCGAAGAAGCCGTTCTCCCAGTCATTCGCATTTACGGGACTAACTCGGCCACCGAGCATCCAGCGTGGATCGTACGGCGACTTGGTGGGCATGAAGTCCACGGGCCGGTCGACCCGATCGCTGGGCAGAATGATGGGCAAATCGCAGCCGATGTAGGCGGGCATGTACGAGAGCCAGTCGAGAATGGTGTACACACCGTCCAGGTCGATGGGCTCAGTCTTGTGGGTGACTCCATTGTTGAACATAATCTGGGTGCCACCCAGTTGGTTGTTTGAGGCGTACACCTTGCGTCCAAGTAGCTGGAAAGAGGAGAAATCAATTTAATATTCTGTATACGAATTTCTTAATAGGTATGAGATCATGTTTTATGATAATTGAATACACAATTAGTTAAGTGTTTGTCGAAAACTATTTTTAAACTTAAGTGAATCATGTACTTATTTATCAAATTAAAAAGTGCTCATGAAGATATTCCAGAAATATCTTGGCTACGTGTAAATTAATTTAATTCAAATCATTAAGTAAATGAGATAAACCATAAATGAAATCATCTAAATAAAGAATTTACTTTTAATAAATAAATTAAAATTATCAAAATTAAAAATACATTAATTAACGAAATACATTGGCGTTAACGAAAGGCAAATAAATAAAATTGTGTTATTAAAAACAATAAGAAACATTTGACCTTGAATTAGCCAACAAAAAGTTCAAATTTTATACAATTAAATTATCAGAAAAATAAAATTAAAATATTGTGTTGAAGAAATGCTTATCAAAATACAACAAACAATAGTTCTTCGAAATCCATACTAAATTTTGATTTAATTTGCTTACCTTGTTGAGCGCAGCGTAGCCCGTGAGTATAATGTGCGAGTTGTCGATTTGGATGACGCGCTGGCCCAGACGCACCACATACGACCCAATGCCGATGGTTCGGCAGGTGACCATGGCGATGGTGACGATCTCCTCGTAAGCCTGCGACGTCTCGCCGGCAATCAGACCGGCGTAACGCAGGTTCTCCACGCCCAGGCCGTCATCCTTGCCGATGATGTCTGTGATCTTGTAACGCTGCTCGCCCTCGTCTTCAATCAGGATTGCCCTCACAGAGTTCAGGTTGGCCACCTGGGCGTAGTCCTCGGTGGTCAAGTATAGGTACTTGAAGCCCTTGTCCGGCTCCTCTGGATCCTCCCATGCGATTTTAAACATGGCCTTTACCTCCTCAGCAAGACCAATGCGAGCACCGCTGTTAACAGAGATGTAAATCTAGGGAAGAAGTAAAATATTAGTTTAAAGTAAAAGTAAATATATACAGAAGAACATGACTACTGATTAATGTCCAACTCACCCTGGGAACTTTGCGTTCACGGGCCAACTGGGAGGCCTTGGCAAACAGCACATCCTCCTTGATGCCAAATGAACCTATCAGGTAGGTAAGGTCGTTCGCTATCACAATGATCTCACGGCCATTCGGATACTCGGGAGTGGCCAAAACAATACGCCAAGCTACCATGCCGCACTGACATAAATAAAAACATATAATATTATAATCGCTTATAATAAATAAAATAAAACGTGAACTTACATTGTTCTCGCCGGGCAGACGCTGCATCTCCACCAGACTGTCACCCTCAAGGACCAGCTCCTTGCACTCGACCAGGATCTTGTCGGGGATGCGGATATCCACTGTGGGTCGCGCCTTGGAGAACTCCCTTCCAGTGACGTTCGGTCATCTGGCGAAACATGTCGGGCACATCGTAGACGTAGGTGGTGCCATTGGACTGCGCCTGGAAGCGTTTCTGCTGCAGGAAGTCCTTGGTCATGTAGGGTGTGGAGATGGGATGACCGTGCAGGGATCCCTGCTTGTCCCCGTACGCCTTAAACTTGATCTGCAAGGGGAATAAAAGGGAGTTTAAAAAGGATTTGGGATGTTTCAAATTTGGACTTACGATTCCAGTCTCTGGTTCAGTTTGCTCTGTGTACATGGAAATATCCAGGAAATAGCCAGAGTCATTAGCAATGCACAGACGCACTGCTTGAGTGGGCGACTGCGGAGACTGACGGATGACCATCTTGAGCTCCGCCTGCAGTACGCGCAGCTTCCACAGACGCGGCCCGTAGCGCATGATCATCTTGGTCACAGACTCCTCGATCTTGGCGGGGTCCATGATGACGGTAGGCACAAAGTTTAGGAAGATGTGGTTGCAGTCGGTACGCTTGGCATGGGGATGCGAGAAGGCCACCTCCAGCTCATCCATGGCTTCCAGCAGCACGCGCTCTCCTTCGTTTTGTAGATACTCGAATGAGGCCTCCTTGGTGATCAGATCCGAGTGACGAATGATCGAACGAATGAAGAAGCGGTAGTCCGTGACCTCTTGACCCTTGGACACCTTGGCCCTGCCGAGATACAGGTGCATCTTCTGATTAGCCGTGGGCAGTGCCTCCAAATCGTACGTCTTCATGCGGTTCAGCTCCAGGTGGAAGGCAGATGCCGGCTCCAGATGCCGATAAATACGATCCTCCGTAAACTTATCTCTGGCTCTGTAGGTGAAGAACTTGGGAAACTGTCGCTTTTTCAAAGCTGCGAACGTGATCCTACGGATGCGTCGCTGGAACAGCTCCTCGTTGTGCTCCTGGCAGTAATTGCCAAAGATCTGGGCCATCTGCAGGTCATCCAGCTCTCCCGTTTCCCTCACAGCCACGCTCACGATGTGAATCGGTTCCGTGGACTTGGCCTCCTCGGCAGCATTCGCTCTGGTCACCGGATCAGATAGCGAGACATTGATTGAGGTGCTGTGCCTGCTGTCCGATATGGAGTCCGCCGCCTCCACGGCTTCTAGTACCTTGGCATTGACCATGGCCGGCGAGACAAAGTCCTCTAGGAGGTCCAGGATCTCGTCCGAGTACATCTCGAAGTGCTCGAAGGAGTCGAAGGCAGCTATTGCACCAGTGCGTACGAATGAGCTTCCTAGAGTCTCGGCCGCTGCCTGATCTAAACCTTCAGGCGATGACATCCGCGAGAACAGCCTGTTCGGATGGGCGGTGGGCAGGAGGAACTGGAAGTGCACCAGCGGCAGACCACCGGAGAGCTCCAGATGCTGCAGGCAGGTCAGCTCGTAGGAGGTATACGCTCTTCTCACATAAACCTCCAGAGCGGCGTTGCACACTGCTCGGTTAGAGTGGTAGAAAAAGTCGTGAAGGATGTCGAAGATCGAGGTCTCCGAGAGGATTAAGCGCTGAAGGTTTTCCGGGTGAAAGTCGTGGCCGTACATGTCCACGGCCGACAGAAAGATCGACTCCATTTGGTTGTGGCGGAGCTCATAGGCTGGCTGGTGGGCAGCGATCAGCACCTGGCGGGATCGCAGTGCAACCCGCGAGTGCTCTGCTCGATTTAAAGACGTCAGCTCACTCAGCGTGTTGGCCAGCTCGTCGGTGAGGCCTGGTTCGTTAGCCCACAGGTGATCGATAAGCAAAGTGACAAGCAGATTCTTCTTGGCCACTTGCGAGTGGGAAAAGATGGTGTTGACCACCGTCTGCATGTCGTCCTTATTGTGCTCCCGCACCAGTCCCACGCACTTGTCGTAGTGCCCGTGCTGGAACTGCGACTCAACATCAAAGTACTGGCGCAGCAACTCGTGCACAGCGGCCTTCATCCTGCCGCGGATTCCGTTTCGGTATCGCTGCACCAGCTGCACGATGCTTTGGGTGGTCAGGAAGAAGACATCCCGATCCGAGCGCTTCTGCAGCGTGGCGGCATGACTGTCGATCACGCTGGCGATCTGTTGCGACGGGAACTGGGCCAGCACACTAGTTATGTTTCGCTCGTACAACGTCATTAGCTTGCGGATCTTTTTCTCCACGGAGATGGGGATGCGGCCCGAAATGGAGGCGATCACCTCTTGCAGCTCGAGCAGCGGTAGCGAGGGATCGCGCAGGCTCTGCATGAACTTCTCGATAATGTCCCTCAATCGCTGGGCATTGAAGGGCTCTGGGAGGCAGTAACCAGCTAGAGTGTTCTCCAGGATGCTTTTGTACGTGTTGTGCACACGGTTCAGCTTCTCGGGGATTGGTGCATTCTCAGGATGCGGAAACTGCCCCTTGAATGGCTGCGCCTTGGTCACCAGCGACGGATCGTCCAGCTCCAAGTGGCCCAGCAGGGATCCAGGATCCAGAACCGCTCCCGGCCGACGCACAAACGTCACAGTGCCTGCCTCTTGCGAAGTCAGAGTCATCACCATTTTCATCACCTCGATCTCGGCAAAGGCTTGGCCCTTGGCCACATGCGCACCATCCTCCACGATCATATTGATGAGCTTACCCGCCGAAGGACTGCGCAACAGGGAGGGATCGTTCTCCTTCTCGAACACGCAGGTCTGGTTTCCAATCACGATGCGATAGCGGTCCACCTCCTCCTTCATGTACGTAGTGTAGGAGGCGCCCTCCAGAGATATTAGCAGACCTCCATCCGAAAGGCGGTGCACCTCAATCTCCTTGAACGAACTGTTCATCAGCAGGAAGTACGAGTTGGCTCCGCTCTTGGCAGCCTGAACCTTGTACCGGTTGCCATCGTTGATCAGCTCCACATCCACCACGTTGGTCAGCGTGTTGGCCGCCTGGATCTGACCCTTCTCCAGCGAAGTTTGGAAACTGGAAAAGCTCTCGGTAATCTGACGGTCGGCTATGTGAAGCGCTCCGCACATCACTCCCAGCAAAATATCTGGCTTCTCGGACTGCATCCGCTCTGCAATCAAGGCGTCTAGCCAGGCGGTGTCGATACTGTTGTCAAGGAAACGATTCGTCTCCAACAGCGTAATCAGGTACTCCACGGTGGTGCGGAAATCACCGCGAATGGACAGCTCCTTCAGTGCAATTACCAGGTTCTCCCGCGCCTGCTGACGATTCTCGCCCCAGGAGAAGCAATGCCCGAACTGTGAGTCTGCGAACTCGTGCAATCCTCCGCTGGCGGCCACACTGAAGTAGCCCCACACGTTCTTGCTGGACCGGAAGTTCAGCTCCTGCACGGTGCCCGAGCTGGGCTTAAAGCCCTCGTCGGGATTCTCCGAGGTGATACGAGCGGCAATTACGTGACCAGAGGGGCGCGGTTTGTTGACCGGGTTCTCAAAGTCAATGACTGAGGAGCCCCAAGGAGACTCGCCGTACAGCAGTCGGATGTCCTTGAGCCGATACAGGGGAATTCCCATTCCAATCTGCAGCTGGCAGGCGGGCAGATTTACATCGGCCACCATCTCCGTACACGGATGCTCCACCTGCAGACGGGGGTTCAGCTCCAGGAAGAAATACCGACCCTCCTGATCGTACAGATACTCTACGGTGCCAGCGCTCACATAACCCACCATCTTGGCCAGTCGCACCGCAGCCTTCTCCATGTCCTCAAACACTTCGGGCTGAGCCACAATAGCCGGAGCCTCCTCGATAATCTTCTGATGACGACGCTGAATGGAGCAGTCGCGGCCAAACAAGCTGATGGCATTTCCGTACTGATCCGCCAACAGTTGCACCTCCAAGTGCCGGGCTCCGCGGGCAAGCTTCATCACAAAGATGGGTGAGCCAGGGACCTCGGCTTGAACCTGACGGAACAGCGCTGGAAACTCCTCAGTGGTGTCCACGCGACGAATGCCCTTGCCGCCACCACCTTCAGACGCCTTGATCATCACAGGAAAGCCTGCAGAAAGGTTAAATAATGTTAATTTCTATTCAAAACACCTAAAGACCAAAGATTTCACTCACCAATCTTGGCAACTGCGGCCAGACCCTGCTCCACATTGGTCACACAGCCCCGGGCGAACAGCTCGCTGGAAATTTTGATCTTCTTGCCACTGTACTGAGCTTTTAAATCGGAACCAGACCAGGGAAGAGTAGGGATCTCGGCCGTTTGGGCCACTATTGAAGAGGCCACCTTGTCGCCCAGCGCCCACATGGCGCGCTCCGGTGGCCCAAGGAACACCAGACCCTCTTTGTTGAGCAGCTCCGGCAGCTTCGGATTCTCGGAGGCATGACCCCAGCCAGCCCACACGGCCTGCAATCAGAATAGGTAAATTATTGGGTTCATAAACGTTTTGATTCGATTTAATAAACCCAATTTACAAGGATAGCGAAGTGGGTGGGGGGAAAGTAATGGAGCTTTATGGTTGGTAAAAATCAATTGTGACGTCATTGCCGACCGCACCGGATAGCAAAACAAAATAGATAATTCACACTGAGCAACAAGGTGTCGTCGCAGTTTCTAATTAACCTCGAGTGCCCTGCTATATCTATTGGAAAGTAAACACTGAAGAGTGAACTTTCAGTTTTAAGTGTTTCAGATGCAGTTCTAGTGCGTTATTGACTAGGGTACGTAAGCGGAAAGCAATAAATTGATTGGAAGTTCTAGATTACGTGTTCAAGTTTGTTTTTACAGCAATCGTTTGGACACTTTAGTTGCTCTGTTACGATAGTACGAAGACAATTCTCAAAGTTGTAGTAAATAAAAGATTTTAAATACGCAGGTGGAGTCTTTGACTAAGTTTCCAATTTTATGTAGAACAACATGGTACAAATAAAATAGCTTTATACTTTTTAAGTGTATCATTCCGATTTCTTATTAAATAATAAGAAAAAAAAGAATGCTGAGAACTTTACAGACATTCTAAAGACTACTTAACTTTTTATTTCTAGCTAAAGTTTTTCATGATCTCAAGTTGAGTGTATTGTATGTTCGAAAACTTTTCAAGTAAATTGTTTATTTGCTAATTGACACGTACAATCATTTACTTTGTTAAAGTGTCCGTAAAAACAAACAAACTAAAGGCTTCCATAAAATACATTTAAATTGCTTTTGAGCGACATAAAGCTAGCTTATATTATACGATGGTCTGATCATACTTTGTACATACTTTGACTCTTAGCAATAAACCCTTCTTTTAACCTTTTGATATTATTTGTTGCACAGTGTAGGCTGACACATACTGACAATCATGAGGTCCAAAACACACGAATACAAATAGGGAACTCTTTATTGGTATGCGGTGCGATCGGTTGACTTTGCCAGTTCCCCAGATTGACTGAGTGCAAATACAAATCGTACGATGCGGTTTTGGTGAAGCCAGCCAAACTAAATACTAAACAGACAACACGGACCGACACTGACCACTTCTATGGCGGTGGCCCCCAGATTCCGGACTCACCTGCACTTGGGTGCGCAGTGCAATGTCCACAATGAGCTCAACGTTGGCATAGTTGTTGTTGTTGGATCCCCCGGGCACTGGAACATAGTGATCCGCCATCTTGATGTACTCAGCATTGGCCTTAAGATCCTCGGGAGTGACCATCACCACAAAACGAATGGCCCGCTCGTTCTTGAACATCTCGTAGGACCATCTTCGAATGGAACGCATGCACTTGACTGCCGCAATTCCATTGTTGGCGATCAGGACGCGATTGATCACTCGGGTGCCGCCAAAGCGCTTCACAAACTCCTCAGTGGTGGCGATGTGAAAGTCGCGATCCTGGTGACGATCCTGGCCCAAGCCAGTGCCCCGCGACATGCTCGGCCTGGAAAAAATTAAATTGATTATATTAAAAATTTATCTAATATTTTAAAATGTGGTATTTGTTATTTCTTCAATTCTACGTTTAAGATTTTTCATTTTCAGTTTTTAAAACTCTAAAGTAATTTTCCAGATTAAATCATATGTGCTTTAGCAACAGCTATATCTCAACTATAAAAAACGACTTTTTTTAATTTTAGATACTGAAATAAGCCATATTTTTGCTGATCAGTGTACATAATGTATGAGACAGGTGAAAAAGGAAAGGGAGGGAGGGGCGAGCACATGGCAAAAAGATTTGACAAAACCGGTTTAGCCTCATGATCAGGAGTTCTTGCAAATAATTCGCATTTGTTTACAACTTGTCGACGAATATTATTGCATTGCAATGGGCAAGCAGGGTCATCATGGGGTTTAAATTTACTTTAGGGTTCCCACCACGGGCACGCTGAGCAGTGATGGCGACGACGACTGGTTGTTGTTGTCGATGATAGGGCTAGTGTTGTGATTGCTGATGCTGGCATTCATCTCGGTGGTGGTGGTGTTGTTGTTGCTCTCGATCTGGCCGCAATCCACTGCCACAAATTGGGGAATGACTGGGCCCGATCCCGAGCCACCTGCTGATCCCGAAACCGATCCGTTGGCATTATCCTCACCCGACTCAACAAGTACGAAACGCTTGCTGGCGCGACGCTTCAACATTCTAATTAGCTCGACGAGGGCCAATAGCATCCAAGGGGTAAACAAAACTCTGGGAAGTGAACTCTCTGGGGCTCCTTTTCGCAATTATGCAAGTGTGACTAATAAGCGAGCCGCACACACAATATTTTAATGCCACACCACTACACCACTGCACCACTTTCACCGCTCGCGCTGCTGGCCGAAAAAAATACAAAAATCAATGTCGAACGATGTCCGCACACGCGAGAAACTTATTTGGGCAATGGGTAATGGCCGGGGCTTTTGGGTTTTCGAGTTTCTGGGGATTGCAGAATGCGGAATGCGGACCGACGGAACCGACGACTGCCTGGGAACTGAATTTCGGAGCGGGCCAACACTGGTGTTGGCCACCATTGCCCACGTTACTCATACGCCGCATATGCCGGAGAGAGAAGAAGAGAGAGCGAGCCGCTGGCAAAACAAGTTTTAAGCATTATGAATGAAAACAAAATGCGGCGTCCCCACATGGCGCTCTCTCTCTCTCCCTTCCCATCTTTATCTCTCCCCCTGTAACTTTTTCCCTCCATGTTTCCACGGTGCGAAAAGTTCTTGCCAAGCTGAGACTGCCTCTCTATCGCACACATAGCCCCCAGCTTTGTGCTGTCTCTTTTCCCTAAACTCACGCGATATGTTTGGCGGCGTTTGTCTGTGACGCAGTCACCTGTTCTTTGTTTTGCTCGCTACACTGTGCGAAAAGATGCTGGGAAAATCAGAAATATGACTTTCGGCTTTAAATGGCTTTAATCTTAAAGTGCTTGCGGGAAAGAAGGACTGAACTCTCGCAAAACAGGATGTTTTTACCCTTAGTTCGGGTGAGTTGTATTTAAAATAAATAAATAATAATAAATAATAGTTATAATTATGTTAGCCAAGGCTTAACTAATTCAAGGATTTACCTAGGCTACCTTAAAAAAGGGTTAGCAATAACTTTGACTTCTATACTAATTTAAAAACAATTACCTATCACTGTAATACATAAGATCCAAAAACACTTCCGTAATGCTAATATAGTTTCCTTGCTGAACAATGAAAGCTGTTTTCTAAATGCATTTTTGGTGTAATAGCTATTTTTAGTTTGGGTAAACCCAATTCCGCTCACCTTAACCGCTTGCGCCTCTCGGAAATATCGCCATTCTGCCGAGCGTCGTTCTGCATCTTCTGTGGGAACTCGTCGCAGGCCTCGCCCGCCTCGGCAGCCTTCTCATCGATCTCGTCGCCCACCTGTGGAATAGAGGAATTGTTCAACCATTAGTGGATGTGCCAAGAGATTGAGGATTATAATGATTATACCAGAAAGCTGGGCCTCTCGCCCTCCGCGGATTGGGGTGCCGAGTCATTGGACTCATTTGTTTCGCTCATCTTGCTGCTAATGTTAATGTCGATGTCTATGCCGATGCTGTTGTTGTTCTTGTTCTTGTTGAGGCTGTTGTTGTTGTTCTGATGGCAGGTGATGCGGATGTTGTCGTTGCTGAGGTCAGTCAGTGCGTTATCCTTCAATTGGACGCACAGCTCCTCCACCTCCGACTTAAGACACTCGCTGGAGAACTGGACCTTCTTGATGCAGGCCTTGGGAAATCGCTTGTCGCCTGCTTTCACTTCAGGAGGTGATGTTGCAGCAGCCGGCGAAGGATTGGTGGTTGTTGTCGTTGTTGCTGTAGCTGCAATCACGCTGGAGTTGTCTGCAATCACAGATTAAAAGCAATATACAGGTAAGCTAGCGTCGCAAGTCAGGCATACATTATAGACTAATTCAATTGGGTTATAAGTTATCAGCTAGGTGTGCGATTTGTGTGCCCTTCAAGTGTTTCGAGTGCTTCGGTTTAACAAAGTGTGGATTCTTACGATTGGTGTTGCTGTCGTCGCTGTCGCTAGTTGTTGCTGTCGTGCCCGATGTTGCTGCTGCCGATTGGATCTGGGGTTTAAATCTTCTCTGGCCGCGACCAAAGATCAATGTCAAGAGGAACGCGAGAAAAGCAGCCAGAGTGCCTAATAGTGTGATCAACATCGGCTATATCCACAAAGCTGCTTTAAATCGGTGAATGCAAATCGAATTAGATAATCGTATCTTATAACTGGCTTGACTTGGGATATTTTTGTATTTTGCAGGGACAACAGTGAAAGTGTCTGTGCACTGCTATAAGTTATGCATCATCTCGTCTCGATTCGGAGACTTTTCAAGTTCAAAAACCTTGCCACGATTTTGTGGGCCAAAGCGGCGAAACAAAACAAAATAAAAATGCTAATCTATGCATAAGCTAGTTGGCCAGATACAATTAAGAAACCGAAAAACAACCAAAAATAAATCGTTGCCAGGTCAATGAAGCAGTAGATAAGAAACGTGAGCAACGAATGAGCAAATACACTATCTCAGGGAGTGACTTAATTACAGTTAAGAGAGTGTTGATTGCATCGTAAATAACAAAATAATAAGAGGCTATTAGGGAGCTAATAATAAAACACTTTGAATCACAAATCAAGATCATTTAAAAGGTAACCTATTGATTTATATATACGTACTATGATACAGAAATGCGTAATCACTGACAGATCAATAGGTGTCGAAGCCAGATTAATCTGTACTTCGATTAAAATCAACCTTGTAATTTAAAAATTCCGCATTGTATGCACAGATAGTTTTCTATACACAATGCAAAAATACAGAAGCTCAAAGTGTTCGCGGGACAAAAGCCAAAGATTAGTTTGCTAATGATCAGCCCCTTTAATAATACCCTTTGGCAGAGTGATAAAACTTAAAACACGAAAATGATTTTCGGTTATTGGGGGTACAATGTGCAGCGCATTAAAATTTAAAACAAAACGCAGAAGAGTAGTAAGGGAAAATGGAAGAAACACAAGCTGACAGTAAAAAACCCCCAGCTGGTATGTGGAAATGCAAATTGGCTTGGCCAGTAGAAGAGGTCAATGATTTTGCCATTACAGTGTGTAAGTGTGCCAGCTTTGAAAGGCACGGAAAGGTGAATTGGGCCCCGGGAATCGATCTGGGGCAAAAATCGGAGGGTGTTATGTAACGCCTCGCCTTACACAGGAAATCCCACAGTGAACCAGGATTCAAGTTACACTCGGCGTTAAAAAACGATTCAACAGGTGTTGTTCCGCACTCGAGTGGCTCTATAAACACATCTTCAGAAGAGTCGTATGTTTTTCTGTGACCGATCTAACGATAAGAACTCGAGGGGTTCGCATCTGATTCATATTACTCGACAGCCGAAAGTACAGAGCGCGATTATCTTTAGGGCAACACTTTTCGGGACCTTGACTGGGTTTTATGTGGTTTTGCTATAGGTTTAGGTTTACGGTTTGATCTCGCTTTACCACTCTGCGTGAGCCTTTGTCTAGTTTGTGATGTGATGCGAATTTCGGAGACGAGGTCGGATCGGATCGTATTGGATCGGATTCAACTTCCTAGACTGGTTCCGCACGATTTCTAGATGGCTACTGCATTGACCGACGCTTGGAACTCAACTGGGCCATGCTCGGCCGAAAAGCACTATCGATGCCTGGATTCCGCTGCTTCTGCCGCTGCTACTAAGCGAGGCGCCGACTTCGACGTCGTCACTATCAATATCAACTATAGCTATGGCTGTGCCTGTGGCCAGGTTTACGTGTGGGGCTCTGTGTTTGTGCGTGTTCAGGTTGTTGCGCTCTGCTCGTATGTTAATCGCCATCGCCGGCGGGTCTCGCGGGTCGCCCATCCAATTGTTGTTGCCGGTGCCGAGTGACCAGAAGGAACATACAAATCTACAAGTGAGCCTCACTAATTCGAACAAAAAGGCAGTCGAATTAACCAGGGAAATCTCTAGATTTAATAACATTTTTTATTAAGGTCGGCCTGATCTATAGTGATCTTTATACAAAGTAAATGTGTTCATTACATTTATGATGTTTATGCTGAGTAATGATGTTTACTATGTTTAGACACTTACGCTGTTTTTTTATTGGTACCGAAGTTTGAGTTTGTAAAAAATACAATCAAAGCTCTTAAAAGTAAACACTCGGCTTATAAGTATGAACTTGAACTTGTGCTTAAGTGCGTAACTGAAGAGTATTGATAATATGAAAGTTTTTATTGGAATAATCTTAGGATGACATTTTACGGAAGTTTAACTAAAGGACACATTAACTAGCACAATGTTAAAAAATCCACCATAGGAAAGTTCCACTGTAAATGGACAATTAGCTGTTCCCAATTCCTGTTGATAAATCGCGATAACAGCGATAACAGATAAGACGATTTCGACCAGCTGTGGCAACAACTCTGTCTCTCCATCTCTTTCGCCTTCTCTCTCAACTGTATCTGTGCCACTGTGGGTGCTTTCAATGTCAAGGTCGCTGATGGTGTTTCCCTACTCTGGTTGTTGTTGTGCCACCTGGATTTAATCTGAAAAGTTGACCCATCCGCTGACGGTAATGCACTCTACTGGAAACAATAACGTCGACAACAACCATAATTTCTCAATTTGCTGGCGTAAGTGGGAAGCGATGCTGATTAGGGTTAAATGAGCGAAAATGCCAGAAATTGATTAGCGCGATGCACTTGAAATCGAATTTAGTAATGAATTCAGTCCGCTGCCACGAGCAAAACACGCGAATCTCGCTGATTTGTATTCATTTTTTTGTGTACGATACGTTTGCCGCTGCTCCCGGCATCAGCAGAGGTTTTTTTAAAGTCATAAAAGAAATTCCCGACGCGCCGCCCGCTTTAATCTCTGATACTAGAGGGCCTGCAAAATCTTCCGATTTTGGCATTGGCCTTGGCGACCGATTATGATTAATACTTGTAGGTGAGGAGGCTTCCAATCTCGAATCTTTCCCGGCATCTTATCGCACGGAAATTTTTTGTATTTTGGTTTTCGATTTTGGTCGAATTATTCATGTTTGGCGCGTGGCCAGAAAAAGTCAACTGATATCGGCTCCAAATAATAATAGAACCGAAAGTCGGTCGCGTGTGAGGCGCCTGATTTCGATGGGCTTATCTGTGGGATTTGTGCACACGAAGAAACAAGCTGTTCGCAGTGTTTTGAATTGTTTAAAAATGATTAAAACAATTTTAATTTATGCTTTGCAAAGTGTTTTTAGTTTGCAAACCATTTTTTCCGGTTTTGTCTTTTACACAGAACAAAATATGTAGTGTCGTTCTCATGCAATGTTAACAAAAATAATAATATCAAAAGATAACATATAGTTTCCTATCAACAATATTTTTTTTGTTTATGCTAAGGTTGTCTCTAACCCCAAAATTTATTTTTGTCAAATATCATACTTTTTTTGATAACAGGTGAAAAAAGATACACTCTCTTACTGTGAGTGATTTTCCTTTAAGATGCAGCATCCTGAATTAATTTTTCTCTGTGTAGGGATGCACAATCTTCAATTTATTTCTTATTAGGTAATTGAAGCCGGCTGGCACACACACACGTGCAAATATGCTCTACTCGCCCACACACACATACGTCACGGGCATCGCGCGATGTGTAAAATCCAATAGGAATCAAGGTCAGTAGCGAGTGAGAGAGCGAAGAGAGGAAATTTCTTTAACCGAGCATATTGCAGATGAAAATAAAATATGTATGATATGTTGCCCATTGCACTTTGCCTGAAAACCGCACTTTAGCCAGCCGAATTTAAATGATAAACAAACACGGGTCCCGATTTATGCCTATGCTGCGGGGTTATTCACCCCGCTCATTTGCATATATGCGCATACATTTGGAATCGGGCCGTAATTACCCGTTTAGCGCTTAGATTAACTTACTCTTCTCCATCGCACTGCGCTTCGCACGTTTCTTTCTGTTGGCAATTTTGTTGAGTGTAACTGTTCTTTTTCCGGGTGCAAACTTCCTGTATTTGGGGCCTTGATTTACCGACTCACGGCTCCCTCGCGAATTCAGTGGGCGTTTGTGGCACGGCTGATAAAAAAACACCGACAACAAAACAAAAGCAATTTAAGTTTTGCAGCAAAAATGTGGAATACCGAAAGCTGGTCACCGAAAATGGCGATTCCGACCCGCCGCCGACTGGTCACACTTCCCTCGCAGTTTTTTCTTTCAGTTTTTCGGACAACACGCACTTTATCGCGTGTGAAAACAGCCCCAAATTGCTCCAAACCGTGTGGAGCGCCTGGGGAGCATGAAGTGACCTGAAAATGGTCAAAAAGGACGTTTTTCAGGTGCGCGGACCAATTCAATTTTGACCAATTGGCCAGTGTTGGCAAGCCCGCCGGAAAATGCTACAAAAATACCGAGGCAATCAACAGCTGTTTGGTTGGTGTTGACCAACCCTGTTCCTTCAGGGCTGCTAAACCGGCGCAGAATTTTCGGCGCGTGCATTTTTATAAACAACATTTTTGCCAAAAAACAAGATGTTTGACGTGGAACCTATAATTGCCGACCACAAGGACGTGATACACGATGTGGTGTTCGACTACTACGGCCGCAGGATGGCCACCTGCTCCAGCGACCAGACAGTGAAGGTGAAAAGCGTTGATTTCCTTGCGATAAACAACCTTTGTGATGCGGAATTTTGTGTTGCAGATTTGGGACGAGGACGGGCAGGGCAAGTGGAGCGTCACCAGCAGCTGGAAAGCCCACTCGGGCTCGATTTGGCGTGTGTCCTGGGCACATCCGGAATTCGGCCAGGTGGTGGCCACCTGTTCCTTCGATCGAACCGCTTCCGTTTGGGAGGAGGTGATTGGCGACAAGGTCTCGGCCACCAATGCTCCCACACGCCGCTGGGTGCGGCGCACCACGTTGGTGGACTCGCGGACCAGCGTCACCGACGTGGAATTTGCCCCGAAGTACCTGGGACTGCTGCTGGCCACTGCCTCCGCCGATGGCATCATACGTATCTACGAGGCTCCCGACATCATGAACCTCTCGCAGTGGCCCGTGCAACATGAGATCGCCAACAAACTGCCACTTAGCTGCCTCTCATGGAACACATCCACCTACATGGTGACCCAGCTGCTGGCGGTAAGAAATCCTTTATCTCTTGAAGTGCATTTTTTATTTCGGGTTGTCCCTGATATTCTAAACAAAATTTTAACCCACTTTGGTTGGAAGAGATTCTGAAACACTTTTAGAATAAAAATATGCCTGTTTTAGACGTAGAATGCTGTTGAATGTGTTACTTTAAGTGTGTGATACTGAATCATCTAAAGTAAAGGATGATAATAACCTTTAAAGTAACAAATCAGTTAGTATTTCACGAACATTGAATAAAAATATTTTAGGTTCTAGTCTTAAAGTCTTTGACAATCTGAATCCAAACTAGGTAATTTGGGTTAAGAAACATTAATAAAAATTGATCAATAACAAGGTCAAAATTAACCCACCGATAAACCAATTCATTAATATTATTCATCTTTCAGGCGGGCAGTGATGAGGCGGCCACGCCCACCGGCAAGGTGTTTTTGTTTGCCTACAGCGAGAATGCCCGCAAGTGTGTGAAAATCGAGACTGTGAATGACATAACTGATCCGGTTACAGACGTGGCTTTTGCCCCCAACGCCGGGCGCACCTTCCACATGCTAGCCGTGGCCAGCAAGGATCTCTACATCGTAAACCTGCGAGGCGTGACGTAAGATTGAATCAAAGATAACCTTAAAGAAAATCCAATAACTAAAGATTCCTGCTAATTTTAGGGACGCAACTGGCATCTCCAAGCTGGACATCCAGACCATCAAGTTCAGTGAGCACAACTGCCCTGTGTGGCGCGTCTGCTGGAATATGTTGGCCACCATGCTAATCTCCACGGGCGACGACGGCTGCGTGCGGCTCTGGCGGATGAACTACAACCGGCAGTGGAGATGTGCCGCCGTTTTGAAGGCGGAGGGAAGCGGACCCACCTACGAGCCGGCCCCGCCCACTCCGACTTTGGCCACCACCGCCTCTGCAACGGCCAAGTTCTACAAGAAGGGCACCATCGGCAACCAGGTGCCGTGGCACTGACCTTCTTGTAAGTCGTAAGAGTTCCGAATAAATTCATTTTAGATCTGCTCCTAGTTCTTTTTTTACATCTAGCAATTCTACTTTGTAATTTAAAACTTTAAATACTATCAACAAAAACTTAATTACAATACAAATTCAAAAATGTTTTTGTTTTAAAAAGGTTTATAAAATATTGTTTTGCGAAAAAATTAATCAATTAAAAATGGTATGATTTATTATTGTATCTAAAGGATACAAGTAAAGAAAATATAAAGTACCTAGTAGGCCAGAAATACTTAGCAGTTAATTGAATTGTTTTAAATTGACCTACAAGTGATTTTCTCGAGTAATTGATATAATACCGGGCCCCTTTGAACTTATTTTTTGTTGAGAAACTGTTTTGATGCCACTTACTCCTCGGAATATAGGCCGGCATTCTGATAAATCCAATGAGCAGCTTCTTGGTCCACATTTCCGATTTCTTTCTATAGAACACACTTCTGGGGCATTTTCCTATTACATCACAGAAACGTGGGGATCTCGGCTCCCCAAATGCATCACACACAATCCGAAAAGTGAGCTATTGCTTAAACTTCAGGCGGAAAACTAAAGCACTTATTGATTTCGAACGAGTTCCCCGCAGACAACAAAATCAAAACAAAATATAAGTTCACATGACAAACAAGAGAGAGCACTTACTAATATAATAATAAACTAATTCTCTCACTCTTGCCAAGTGTGTGTGCGAGCGGGAGAGCGTCAGATCTGATATGCTGGCTATTTTTAAATAGACTAGAGCGAGAGGGACAGAAGGCAAAAGAAAGGGGAAATTGAATAAAAACGCATTTTCAAGTTCAGTGGTTGCATTCAAATCAAATGGTTTTATTAACTTTTATTTATGGGTTGTGTGTGTTCGATTAACCCCACACACGCGAACAAAATCAATGGATCATAAATTCCTTTTTAAGTGCATTTCCATTCCATCCACATGTGTGCATAAATTAAATATTACGCACAACAAGTGCCCAATAGCTAGATTTTTATTATGTTTAACACGGAAAACCATTCAGAAATGTCGCGAAATATTCCACTTAATTGACTCGAACCGCAATCAAAATAGGAATCATTTCACTTTCGATGACACCACACAATTATAATAATATGCAACCACCCCACGGTGGGTTATTCTTGTATTCCGTGTACTTCTGATCCTGTTGCTCTGCTGGTAATCCAAGGAATGACACCCAGAATGACCCGCTGGACGGTTTTTGTACTCAACTTTCGAGCGGTAAAACCACCCCACATCGATATCAGAAATTCCCCGTCCCAGATCCGAATGATTGTCTCTAATTGGAAGTTTTGACGTGTGTATTATGCTATGAAGGCGATGGTGTTGACGCCGATCTTTGAGCCGAACCCGAACCACCCCTATTTACACACACAGATATAGTAAACCCCAGTGGGTGGTGGTTTGCACATCGCGTGGGAAGTCAAAGCTCGGGGGTCTCTCACATAGCTGGAACTGAAATCGTGGTACGGCCCAGAAACATTTATATGTGTTTAACCGGCAAAAATAAATTAATGCGCAAAAGATTGTTTCTTGTTTTTTTAGGGGTGATTCAGAATGTTCCCACATTCCATAGACAGCAATTTCGGTTGCTCGGTTTCAATGTAATTTGGGCTTCAAGTGATTTTTTGGTGTGGGCCAATGAATTTAATTGCAAGTACTGAAATTGTATTAAATTAAATTAAATTATTCCTGTGGGATCTTAGCAATACTGATTACAATATCCTGTATCAACTGAAAGTATTTATTGTGTCCATTTGTGCTAAGGCCTTTAGCCATCATATCCATTATATCATTAATTAGGAGATTGACTATTTTTGCCCAGACCAACAAAAAACTTGAAAAAATAAAAACCTAACCGTTTACAGACTTTTAACTTGGCAGTAACATGAGTACTTCTTTCCTAAAATATTTAATTTAAAACAAAACTTGTACGATTCGAAAATTTTAAGAACATAATAATAGGTTCCATTTAAAACAACATGTTGAGTTCTTAGCAGTTTAGGTATCTTTTTCCAGGTACATGTAATGCCCACAAAAGCACCCTAAACTAAACTAATATGACAGCGCATATTATAATGTTTTAACCCTGCTACCTTTTTTGTTACAGTTTCCCTTCTCGAGGTTTAGGTTTCTGGAGCGCAGACAAGATCCTGTTTTTCTCGAAAATTTCCCGTTTTCTCCTGCGGCTACGTGTTCAGTATTTGGTGTTCGGGGTTGCGACCTAAGCACCTTGCTAACCCCGCTTTCCAATTACGTCCGAATGTGAATGTGCAGCCGGCTTAACTAACCGCCGCGGATTGAGTGCTCACGTGCTTAGTTAGTTTGCTTGGACTGTCATATGCATATGCAAATTTCATAAACATAAACCGTGAGCGGTTTCGTTGACCCCCAGTTGACCAGCGGTCAGCTCAGCGGTCTGCGGTCTGCGGTCCAGCGGTCTAACGAGCAGCTTACGGTGGCAGCTTATTAGTTTGGTATTATTTCCAGTTCAATAAATTCGTAAAGTACAAAATGATCCAGAATTTAAAAACGCAACTGCAAAATGGGTTTTTAAATGTGGGGCTCTGCATTCGTAGGCAGATAGCCAAAACGCATTCGCGCCTGTTCGTACAAAACAAAGGTGATGATGGTGTTGGGACTGACGCGTATCAAAGCGGGAATAAATCCACGATAGAAGGCCATAGGACCCTGCCTGCCGATGCTCAGGAAGACTGCTCCAATCCCAGAGAACTCTCCGGGCTTGGCGTTCATATAAGTGGTCTTGATCACATCGATTGGTTGGGTCATCACGGTGGCAATGCCACCGGCGATCGTGGAGGTGGCAAAGTGCAATGGCAGCCCATCACTTGCTCCTGTGCCTTTCTTCAGCATCTTCTTCACCTCGTCGTAGGCGGCATTTGTTCCAATGGTCAGGAGAACGGCCCTCGAAACGGCTGGAACTGCACCACGAAATAGACTAGACATGCCCTCCTCCCTGTAAATGCGAAACAGACCATCGAAGACGTGCTTGTAGCTGCGGGATGTGTTGGTCATTTAAATATGCATATGTTCTTAAAATTATAAATCAATTGTAGGGTTTGGAAAATGTTGAAATTGTATACCAAATTTCTTAAATGTCAACTTTAATGTCAATTGACTGCAGTAAAGAAAGCAATACTCACTTACGTCGCTCATCCGGCGGCAACTTGCTGTCGTTCTGTAGCCGAACTGTGACCACATCACCCGGAACACCCACAATTCCGCCGAAGATTCCGGCAAATGTGGCCAAGGCCACCTTAGAGCCCATTTTTTCGGAGTCCACAAAGCTCTTTCCCCACTCGTACAAGGCGAAACGGGCGGTGGTGTAGGTGAGCTGCCGAAACCAGGAAGCCGAGATGCCATTGTAGAAGCCCACAAATCCTCCCCTCTTGTAAATGTCTCCGATGACCTCGCTCAAGTGTTTCTTTTCCGCCAGCGACTGCGTCTGCAGCTGCACTTTGATCAGGTCGAGTGGGTGGGTGGCGGTCACCGCGATCGCAGAGCAGACACCGCCAAACCACCAGCGAGGGAGCCGCTTCTCGTCGATATGAACCATCAATCTAATTATTTCTAAAATTCCTTATTAAATGAAAACAACTTAGAACTGACAAGTGCGACTAATGATAGACTATCCTTGCTGTCCGATTGTTTCTATGCGATGTTTGGGATATTTATATTTGTTTATTAATAGATCTAATAGTCACCTTAGTTCTTTGTTTGAATAACCGACACCAAGTCCAGTCTGATTAGCTTGAAGTTAAAGGAGATTGTAGCACAATTTAAATAAAAGATGTAATAATCACCTTTGAATTGGCAGATCGTTCACTGATGGCTATGATTGTAGCTATCTGATTTTAACCATATTTTAATTATTTGACGAACTATAAAGGTGTGGGTTCTTGGGTTCTTTTATATATTTACCAAATGAGTACTCTGTTTATATTAACAGACAGACATATCTATATCGAATGTCGATACTTTGATAAGTGGCAATTTTAAGCGTTGCCAAAAACCACTTCTCATCTTAACTTTTTTCGTACATACTTGTACCCTTACCCTTTAAAAATAATATAACATAATGTTATGTGTTTTTACCTATAAACAAATGCGTTTATTTACAATGGATTCACAAAAGGTTCGTGTAGGAGTGGGAAAGAATAAATTAAATGTACATAAATGCTTAAGGTACTAGCTAATCTCTTTGTTTTCTTGTTTTCTCTCTGTAGGATGCGAAACTTAAGACTATCACACTTGGTCTGCTCTGACTAGAGATGTTGGGTTTCCTTTTCTGATTTCCAAAGTATTCCATTCAATAGGCCATCTCAGCGCCCCAGGGTCGATAGGGTTTTGCTCCATTGGGCGTGGCATATTGCAGGACGCTGGAATTGTTGTAGTCCTGACCCCCACTGACTGGATACTGAGAAGCACCGCTGTAGCTGAGGCTCTCGGATCCCACCGCTGCTGGCCTGTTGCTGTTGGTCAGTTCTATGTAGGTGGGTATCTGTTGCTCCGGATGCACAACACTGTGGTCGTGGGTATAGTGTTGCTGCTGTGCCGGTTGAGGTGTTGTTTGGGTGCGTTGCTGCTGCTGCTGATGTTGCTGCTGCTGATGTTGCTGCTGCTGTTGTTGCTGCTGCTGCTGTTGGTTGCTGCTTTCGGAATGAAGATCATGGGTGGGTAGAGCCTCGTTTACTCCCGATCCACTTGTCCTGGAGACACTGGTCCTACCTCCAAGTTGCTGCTGCTGTGGCTGCTGCTGTGACTGTGATGGAGAAGCACTCAACGTGGGATAGCTGGACACATAGGCTCCCGGATTTCCCAGGCGCAGCATAGCTCTGGTAAGGAGCCGCTGCACAATTCGGCTGATAGCCAGATGAACTGGGAGTGGGAGCAGTCCAACCGCCAGGACTGGCGCAACTCTTGGCCGAAATCTCCCGCTGCTGCACAAAGTACTGCAGGTGGGACATGAGGCGCAGGCGCAGCGGATCCTGGATGTCCATGCCCTCGATGGTCACTAGATAGCGAGCCACCTCGGCGGCGCATTCGCGGAACCCAATGATATGATAGTCCATGGCCACGCGCTGCGGGTCATAGCTCAGTGAGTCCAGAGCTGCAATGAAAGTGAAGAGGAGGCGGGGAAAGTCAATAAGCTGTCTAATCCCGGATCGAGCAAACAATTAAAATAGTTGTTCCCACGCGACATGAGTAAAGAACAACCCCCGTATCCTTCAACGGGATGCAAGAGTGCTGAAGGTGACTGACTACCAGGGGGTGGAAGCCCGCTCCTGGCTGTAGCTTTGCTATAATGTATAGTGGTAGTACGATGGGCAGCGTGGGAAGCCCCGAGATTCGAGATTCACTTGGGCGAATGGTGGTGGTGCTGCTTTGTTTATCGCATTCATAATTTTCCCACCACACGACCCTGTTCGGGACAACAGGTCTGGATTGTTTACCCAGATTTGTGATAATTTGCCGCATATTGTATTTAATATGGTTACTCAATTGTTTCCCGCAGTGGGGTTTTTTAAGGGATTCTAGCTGGATTTTTTTTTTGTTTCATTAATTGTTAAAAAGATTCTACTTTAAAAGCTTGGCTTTACTTTTTGCTCTAGGAAACAATTTGTCTCAACATTCTTAACATTTCTTTTGAAATATATTGGAATACAAGAGGAAGCTTTCTTTCATATAGTTCTTTCAACTATTTTGTAATCTTTAAATTTTCTTATAAGAAGGCATTTAACGGAATATTAATTTTGGAATATAGTACCAACAAATTCTAGGCTTTTTGTAAAGTACAAAATTTCTTGTTTGATTTCTAATCTTATACTGAAGTTCATTAAATCCCCTTTTATAATCGGAACTGAAAAGGTAACACTTACTTTTTGATTGCAAGTTCTTGAGGTGCTCCACGGTAAGCTGGAGGATCTCCGCCTTCTCCAACTTGGCGGATCCCTGCTTCTCGTAGGCGGAGGGCACCAGACGCTTCAGTTCGGTAAGCGAGGAGTTGATCCGATCTCGACGCTTCTTCTCGATCACCCCGCGACGCTTCTTGCGGCTCATCAGTTGGCAGCTGCCCGGTTCACTGGGCGAGATTCTAAAAGCACAATAAAGAGAAGGATTCAAAGTTAGTTTGTTTTTGAAAAAGGAGTTTTAGAGTTAACATTGTTGTAAACAGTGGGAGTTCAGTTTGTTTAAAGATCGAAGTTCTATAACTGCAACAATTTCCCTAACAAATTATATAGAACCTCAAGTTATAGATTAATTTAATTATTTCTTTTTGGTCTATGTTGCCCATCAAATTTATTCGATTTATAGGGACCTTCAATAAGTAAAGCTTGTAGACTCCAACAAAATAGTATAAACTGTTTGTCTTTTAATTGATTTGCAGGTATCATTAATATTTAAGTGTTGGATACATTTCCGTCGCATTGAAAACAGTAACACTTTTATACCAAAAATCAGAAATCATTTCTGTTTTGTTAAGAGTTTTAATTTGAGATATTTTGAATTATTATCGAAGTGCACTTTTATATTTAATGTTCTGCAAGTATCCGTTTCCGGAAGAAACAGTTTATGCTTTGATAACATGCATTCCAAATGATACTTATCCAGTTTTGTTTCTTTCGAATCAGTTCATTAACTAACGTAAACTGTGTTGCATTGTTGGACACCAATTTAATAAATTAAAAGATTATCACTTTTTTGTTTTAAATTTAGCAGATCACGCATACGCACTGTTCTTTGGAGGACTCCTCGGAGTAGAGATCGTCGCAGTCGCTCTCGGAGAGCGTCCTCTTTAGGCTGTTGTGGCCGTGGCTGTGGCTGTGACTGTGGTTGCTGTGGGTGCTGTGGTGGCTCTGCGGCGGCGGCACCCAGTGGCTCTGTGGTCCGGAGGCGACTCCTGCCCCGGGCATGACCACTCCAGATCCAGCGGCATAGCCCCAGTGGTGCAGCGGCGCATTCACGTGCATGTTGTGATCCATTGTGTGTATGTTTTGTATTTGTTTGCTTGCTGCTCCTGCGCACTTGCCACTTGTGTGCTTTGTGTGCTGATGTTGCTGGTCGGGTATTGCGTGTTGCTAGTTGGACTGGCAGCAAGTTGCAGACAGAAGGACCGAGAGCGGAGCTAGTTTGAGCACGTGACTTATCGTGTGCGCGAACGGCGTTCGACTGATTCTGCAGCACACGTCCAGCGGACGACCTGCCCTCCGCTGCCGCCGCTCAACCCCTTTTTACCGTTTGTGCCGCCTGCGGCAGCCGTCCAATAAGATGCAGCAGCAACCACCCCCTTGGCAACGCGTGCTGCCCGGGATTGGGGGTAGGTTAGCACTGATCACCGGTAAAAGAGCAAGCGAGCAGGCAGGAGAGTGGCTGTGCGTCAAATGAGCAAGCCTCAGCCTCTGTCATCGATTTCGGTTGTATCGGGCAGTGCCACATATCTGGAAGCGTGGGCAGCATCTGAAAATGAGAATGAAAACATGGCCTAATCGGCGCCGTGGGCGACAAACTGGCGACGTCCGTCGTCCACTTGTCCCACATGGAACTCTAACTGGAGCACGCGCCCGAGCAGCCGCCGGTCGTGTGGCATCGACTTCGACAACGACACCGGCATCGAAAAAGCCCCAACAAGTGCAACAGCCGCCGCCGTTGACCTTTATCTTCGTACGGCCCACATTTCTAGGTCAGTGTTGGCCCAAGGTTACGGCATCATAAATGGGAACAGGAAGAGGAACAGGAGCAGGAGCAGGCGCCGAGATAAGAGCGGCGGCAGGTGAGCCAAGTTGACCTAGAAATTGTCTAAGGCCAAACCGATAAGTTTGCTTTACAGCTATGCAAAAGAGTTTGATTTACCTTTGGTTATTCACAGTGGTTTTGTTTGGGAGAATGTAAGTTGTAAAAAAAATTGTTCAAAATCACGATATGATTTTTTTTTTACAATTAAAATATTTACATATAAATACAAAAAATAAAGTTACAAAACATTTTTCGATAAGAAAACAAACATTTAACTAAGTCTAAAACTAAGGCCCTAAAAAGAGATTTAGTAGGTTTGTGAAGACAATGGAAAATATTTCTGCCAACAAAAAAAACTTTTTAAAATTTAATATCTCTTAAAAATTAAACTTTTAATATCCTCTTTTATTAAAAATTTTGTTTGGGATATTTAGTTAAATAAATGGTTTCATTATTGTCAGTATGAAGTTAACACCACTGAACTAAAAAAATGTATCAGTTAGTTAAAAGTTGATATCTTTAATCTGAACAAAACGTTATTTTTCATAAAGGAAACTTTTTAAATTAACTGTGTAATATCTTGAATTTCTGAAATTATTTGTAGATATATTTTTACGATTAAATCAGGGACTCAGAGAGAAAACTGATTAATATAAATATTTTATTAAACTAGATACCTACTGATCATGTTTTGTAAACTAAAACTAAGCTAAAAACAAACCAAACAAAAATAGCTTTACATCAGATGGTATTATTGGTAATAACTGGGCTAGAAATATTATCATTTTTAAATCTTCTGTCTTGATGATATAAACTCCAAGTATGTACATATGTACATGTCATATAGTCTAGTGATTTACATTATTGTAATAGTCGTACAAAGAACTAATAAACAGGCATTTTTATATGACTAATAATTTAACCATGTTTGTACTAAAAAAAACTAAAGAGATTCTTAAATCGTTTATAGTTAGTTTGTTATATTGACCCTTCCAATAGTAAAGATTCTCTTAGGTATTCAATTACTTTAACCTTGTATTCATCGTTAGATATTAAAATTTTATCTTTTAACTAGGTTAAAAGCACTTATATGTTTTTTGTAAACAAAATTTTTAATTAAAAAATTGGTTAAAAATTTTTTGAATCAATTATAATCTGAAAATAAGAACATATAAAACAAACAAAATGGATTTCCGTTTTCTCTTTAACTGTGCATATATGTAAACTGCAATTTTCCCCCTCTGTATACTCTTACTTTCCCCAACCTTTCCTTTGACATTAACTGTAACACATTTTTCCAATTTCTCGATTAATTTCGATTGTCGCGGCGTGTGCTTTGTAGTAATGGCGGGCCATATCAATTTCGAAAAAAATAAATGAAAATCGAAAATTATAAAAAAGTGCTTTTAATTTGATTCGGCATGCTGTCGCTCAGGTTTCAAAAGTGGCAAACAGCAAAGTGGAAATGGGAATGGCAGGGGAAGTGGAAATGCTTAATGGCCAATGCCAGTGTCAGTGCCAGCGTGGGACAAACTCTTGTGGAATCGCTGGAGTCGCCGAAACGGAACCCACCCCTAATCAAGTGGATGGATAGTTGAGCGGCAAGTTGAACTTGCACCACCATCGCATATCGCATCGAACCCAAATCGCAGCCGTGGCTCGTGTCGTGGGAAAGCCAAAGGTCCACGGATTCTCACGAGCGTCCAGCACGTGCGGGTCGTGCGCCGGAATACTGCACATACGATGGTGGGGGTGGCAGGACGAACTTACTCCCTCCCACAGGACAAAGACCGATCTGAAGTGCATTATTCAAGGTATGGAGCCAAAGGAGCGCCGCACACACATACACACTTTATTTTTAATGGTTAATTCTCGAACAACAACTTTCTATAATGAAAATTGCGGTCAACCGAACCGGTCGAATACTCAAATACATATATGTAGGTAGTTCTCACAAGACTGGTTTCCTGGTGCTCTATATATCGCTGGACGCAAAGTGGAGGTTATATGGAGTCCTCTGAATTTCCGGATTCAGAAGCTCCTAAGGCAAAGATTACAGTTGAGTGCGGCTGCTGCATTATCGTGTTTGTGCAGCTCCAGGCTCAGGGGTTCCGTGTCATCCACCCAGGTCTCCAGGGTGCAGGAGCTGGACTGATGGCTGGACTTCTGGGATTGGGAGAGGGATCTGGTGGCTGCCGCCGCCTGTCGCCACCTGGCATCGAAGTCCTCCCAGCGATCGCAGGTGTCGTCGTCCAGCGAGTTGCCATTGATGTCCCACTTGACGATGGGCAGGTCATCGTGCGGAGGTTCCATGATCACCACATTGTGGTAGTTTCCCTCAAATTTCGATCCCAGACTGATGCTGCAGGGATGGTAGCGGCTTACAGACGGAGCCCGCTGCTGCAGCTGGACATTTTTCCTTGGTGTGTGCTGCACTTGTTTTCTGGGGGTTTGCTGCTGCTGTTGCTCCGAGTGCTCCTGCTTCTGCTCCTCCAGCTGCAGATCCAAGCTAGAGTTGGAGGGCGTGTGCCGCAGATAGCGAACATTTTCCTTGTAGGGCACCCTTTCAAATTCTATGGGGGTTGTGGTGGTTGGTATGCTGTCCAAAACCTCGTAGCTGCCGTAGTTCTTCAAGTACTTGGTCCTCAGATCGTGTTTGACTTCCTGCTGCGGCTCCTCCACTTCCTGGGCCATTTCCAAGGCTGGATTGCACTCACTCAGCTGCAGCTCCTCGTAAATGACCTCCGTCACGTGGCAATTGCTGTTCACATCCAGCTCCAGATGCCGCTGAAAGTCCACCTCCACCTCCTCGTCATCCCCATCCTCCTCGTCCAGCCGCTGCACAAACAACTGCTTTGAAGTCGATATCTTGCGCAGGAACTGCAACAACACAAATCGATAGGGATAAACTTAGCGCGAGCAGTCAACGCGGCGTATGATTAACGTGCCAAAAGCTCATGCATGTGAACTTTGCTGTTTATTTTCAGTCGGTGGTCGCCATCGATTTTTTATTGATTACATAGTGACCACCCGCACCCGCACCCACACTCATCACCCAAAACCAGACTAACCTTCAGACAGGACTTCTTGGTGCGCCTCAGCAAATGCGACATTCTGGCTATGTCCTTTGTGTCGCCGATTTTTCCTCCCAAATTGAACAGTGCAATTACAGGAGCTATTGTTGCCGCTCCATCGCAGTTGTGGCAATGAGCCGGGGCATCTGCCTCATCGCTGCTGCAGCCCGTTGGCCTATCCAAACAAAACTGACGAAACCGAACAAGGAAGCGCGACTCGAACCCAAAGCAGGTGGAGCAAGGACTTCCCATGCCGCACTCGTGCCGCATGCCACATGACTCATGGCAGCGGCACGAGAGCACTTAGAAAAACATATTGGAAATACTATACTTGTAAGTATTTTGAAAGTAAAAGTTGCGTTTTATTAAAATTTCTTTTAAGTAAAACAAATCTTAGTCTCGTCAAAAAGTGGTGTTACTTTAAGTTAAGCTTAGGTAAAACCACAAAGACCAACCACTGTTTTCTGTAAAAATTATAGGCTTTTTCTCTATCTGGGTAGATCTATCTATAGCCCTAATACTATCTCAAAGTAATTTTATTAAAAAAATAATGATCGGATGCAATGAAAGGGATTTAAGGAAAATCTAATGAAAAACTCTAAATACTCTAGAAACTCCATGATAATGATAAGTTATTTGGAAAAATGTATCTATTTTATTCAGCCTCAGAAAGGGTTTTTAAAAGTTAAAAAACACTTCAACTGGATTTAAAATAACAAATCTAAAAAATTAAGAAGGTTTTAATACGTTAGATTTTTGTGTTTGAGTAAAACCTTAAGAGAATTACAAGGCGGATGGTATTTCGTTGAAAAATGAGCTTTAGAGCATGTTATTTTCTGTTGAAAAAATTAACAGGTTCTAGGAGAACAAATCATATTTATATCAACTTTCTTACCCAAGTGTTGTTATGTTTCTTACTGTGTTCCTGGGAGCAGTGCAAGTGCCAGCTGAGAGCCTCTGCCGGCACAGGCGCAGTATAATCCAAACGCACAGATTGGGAATCTCGAGTGGTTTGGGGTTGCCCCTAATGCGGTAATGGCCCGGCTTAGAGAGCTCCCCGTTCCCATTATTCCCCCCCAGAGCCCATTCCCCACCAGAATAGCCGGTCAAGTGCCTGGGGCGCTACGATGGGCCAAAAGGTGAGTCCTGCTCCCTGATTATTATTGTTCGTGCGGATGACGACGGGGTCGCCAACTTGGCGCTGCCAACCATGGCAAGTTTACTATGAAACTATTTCCGGAGAGGGTTGCCGCTAAACTTGCGGGTGGTAGTTATACAACAACATGGATAAGCCATGCGAATTATGGTATAAATAGTCTGTCAATGCCATGAATGATTTTTTAATTATAACAAATTAAATTAAATTATAACCTAATAATTAAATTAACGACAAGTATCCTCATCTGAGCGAAGGAGTAATTATTAATTCACAATTGTGTTCTCTTTTAACTTGAGAACTCATGATTAAAATGTTGTGATATTTTTTATAGATAAAGGTATAGTTTAACTTTTGTAAAACCTATTTAATACTGGAAACCGGGACCAAAGAGATAAACCAATGTTATAAGCTGAAAACAAAGGAACAATTAAATAAAAGAAATAAAAGACTTGTGGATGGATTTGGATTTCACATCAATTGCCATGCGAACTTCTGGGACTGTCGACTGAATTAATGACCTTTGCATGTAAATTTCCAGCAAATTACCCAAATGATTTAAATGCATTTAGTTGTAGAAAAAAAATGTGAAACCTGTTTTTCAATTCAGTATGCTAGAAATGTTTGAGTTCTGTTTCTGTATTTTTTTGTGAGCACTTTACAGCCTGTCCGCGATTTGTCACATCACTCAAAGTGAGGAGTGCTCGCTGTGGTTTCGGGTTAGTTTTGAAGTCGCATCGGAAACTGGAGAACAGAAATCGAATGACGAGTGAATGATGACACTCGCAGCAAATTGCAATCAAATCGCAATGATTCGGATTTATTTGAGCCTGCATGACAAGATCCCTTTTTCGGCCATCGCTCAATACTTTTGTCTTTTGTCCGTGGTTTTTGACAGTTATCATTCTGCGGAATTCTCCTCTTTTTAGCCTCAACATCTTCGCTGAAGGCCAAAAAGGGTGTGCGAAAAAATATTGATGGCCCTAGCCAATTAACGGTTGATTGATAGGCCACTCCAACTACCAAGCTTGCGAAGAAGAGCGGCAATTGCCAATATCGATTACAAAAGTCTGATTTTAATTTTTAATTGCCCAGGCGAGGGGTTGCTGTTAAATTGGCCACAACAACCCTCTATCTTGCACGCACACTTCTATTATTATTATTATTGTCATTGCCGTGGAATTTCCGAGGGGTGTGTAGGGGTTTGATGCGAATTCGATTTAAATTGCTCTTTCAAAGGCGGTGTGAAGTGTCCGCGGCCTCGGGGCAAGTGTCGATTATGCACGACTCTGGACTCTGGACGCGGGCCACTCCTGCGTTTGCTGTTGGAAATTTACATTTTATTAGTTTTACATGCTCGTGCAGCCGCACCAGGGCATTAAAATTATTTACGATGGCAAATATTGTTGGTTGTAAATTACACATTCTGCAAATACGCATTATTCACTTGGGGCAGGGGTTGCTCCATATAACGGCTAGTCGTCTCTGTCGCTTGACCTTTTGCCGCTAATTAGAGCCTCATTGTTCCCGGCTTAGGAACGTTTTCGGAGCGTGTTCCCAAATGTTTCGCAAGTCTGTCGCGATTCAGACACAAGTCGTTGACTTGGACTGATAACACTTACAAGTGGGTTTAGCCGGGAACCGAGTGCGAGTGCTCTATCTCCGACTTAGTCAGTTGCGAGCGATCCGAGATGGCGAGCGGTGTCCCAGAAATCGAGTACTACGAGCACGAGCTCAACATCCGCCGGGTGATCGAGCAGTCCAATTTGCAAAGCCTAGACCAGGCCCTCAACATCTGCGACCTGTCCAGTGTGGAGAAGAAGTACTGTCTTTGGCAGAAGCTATTACCCAGGATCAAACCCTACTATGCCGTCAAGTGCAATGATGATCCTGTGGTGGTCAAGCTCCTCGCTGAGCTGGGAGCTGGCTTCGACTGCGCCTCCAAGAACGAACTCAAACTGGTGGGTTTAATACGGGAATATTTAGTATAATCAGGAACTTAAAGAACATAAAAGGGCGCCTTGAAATTATAAAAAATACTTTTCCTTTGGGCATATTTCCTCTTATCAAGAGCTCTGTAATTACAAATCGTGAGTACATTGCTGTACAGAAATAATTCCACTCAACCTTAAAAACGCTGGGTAAAAAAGTCACTTCTGTATTTGACAATATTTAACGACTCTTAAAATGGAAAAAAAGAGTCTTGACTTTTCATGGAATAGATGATAATTGAGTCTACATTGGATCAAAATTATTATCAATTCTAAAAAACAAAGTAAGGTATAGATTATATAGAAGAGTGAACAATCACATTCTCTTAGCAACAGTTTATGAAACCTTTACTAAAATTTTTTGTTGTTGATGGCGTTTGTAAGAAACTGAAATAAATTTCATAAGTTGTATTTATTTTTGTTTATTAGTTCAGAAAATGAGGTTGCATTAACACTAGACATTTATGTGTTTTTTTTATATCATATGTTTAAAAAAAATCAATACATTTATTTATATATAGTATTGTAACTTATCTTATAGTTTTTATAACTGTTTCATTAGGTTTATCAACTTGTTAATCTTATATTTCTTATACTGTTGTATGTAAGTTTAAATTCTTTTGGATTAATTAAAATATACACATTTTTAGGTCCTAGGCTTCGATGTCTCACCTGAGCGTGTTATTTTTGCGAATCCCTGTCGACCCGTCAGTCACTTGGAGTACGCCAAGGAGCAAAAAGTGGCCAATGGCACGGTGGACAACGAGTTCGAGGTTTACAAGCTGCACAAGCACTATCCCAACTCCAAGTAAGTTTTTGTCAGTCTAAACTTATAGTGCTATTTCTATATATTGCCCCATATTTCAGCCTGATCGTGAGGTTCAAGAGCGAGGCGAAGGAGGCACAGTGCCCACTTGGAGACAAATTTGGTTGCAATGCGGATGTGGATGCCACGGCCTTAATGCTGCTGGCCAAGTCCTTGAACCTAAATGTAACCGGAACCAGTTTCCATGTGGGATCAGGGTGCAGCGAGTTAGAGGCCTACGATCGGGCGATCAAGAAGGCCAAGAACATCTTCAAATTGGGCCAGTTGTTGGGCTATGAGATGGACTTACTGGACATAGGCGGGGGCTTTCCTGGTAGTGATGATGGGAAGTTTGAGAAGGTGGGTTGGATAAATAACTCTGATCTTGAAGCGTTTATATACCCAGGTTTTAATAGATAGCTGAGAGTGTTAACACCTCGGTGCAACGCCATTTCCCGGATGAGCGTGTCCAAGTAATTGCCGAGCCAGGACGTTATTTCGTGGCGGCTGCTTACACTTTGATTTGCAAGATCCACGCCAAGCGGGAGATTCGCAACGAAGCTGGGAAGCTGGACACCGTGATGTACTACCTAAATGATGGGGTCTACGGATCCTTCAACTGCATTTTGTACGACCATCAGGTGGTGACACCGGAACATTACCTGGTAAGGTTATGAGTAAAGAGTCCCCTCTTTGGTTATTCCTTGTAAGACCTTTTCTACTAAACTTAAAATTGAACGTTCTATTCATTAGGATGAAGCCGAGGCCTTGCCCCAGTTTAGCTCTCTAATTTGGGGACCTAGCTGCGATGCTTTGGATAAGGTGGGCATTGACTTTTATTTGTTCCCAGCATTTTAAATTTATGTTACATGGTACATATATCTTACCTGCAGATATCGGAGAACCTGCGCTTGCCAAACTTGAACCGAGGTGATCTAATTGGGTTTCCCAACATGGGCGCTTACACAGTGCCCATTGCCAGTCCCTTCAACGGATTCGAAGTGCCCAAAACCCTCTACTTCCGGGCCATGTGACTAAATCGTTTGTTAAAACCAATAAAAAAGAGCTTTCGATTTACATTTGTAACCCATTTGTTTTCTTTATTAGATATACTTTTGGATTATTCCTATGCTCACATAGAGATGGGTCTACTGAGTGCGATGTTAAGAAATTCCATTATATAATTTAAAGATTATCTACAATCTAAAGTAAAACATGCCATAAATGATTGTATAGAAAAGCTCTGAGATTTCGGTTCAGGTTCGGTCTTTGTTTATGTCTTAAAGAGAGGTCCGCACAATCATCTATCACATATCAGCGATCCGAGTATGAGTTTGGGACCTCGGGGCTGAAACTAAAAATTCAGTTGCGAGCAGAGCGATATGGCGAGCGGTGTCCCTGACATTCAATACTACGAGAATGAGCTCAACATCCGTCGGGTGATCGAGCAGTCCAACTTGCAAGATCTGGACCAGGCCCTCTACATCTGCGATTTGTCCAGTGTGGAGCGGAAGTTACGACTCTGGCAGAAGCATCTGCCCAAGATCAAACCTCACTATGCCGTCAAGTGCAATGACGATCCGGTGGTAGTCAAGTTTCTGGCAGATCTAGGAACTGGATTCGACTGCGCCTCCAAGAACGAACTTAAACTGGTAAGTCCTCTACAGGAACACTTCCAATAATTCAGACGGTTTTATCACTTTATTATCAGTTATGGTCTATCTATAAGCAACATTTTCATATTTAAATTCTAGTTTAAAACGTTGTTATAGGTCCTAGGCTTTGGTGTTTCACCTGAGCGTATTATCTTTGCGAATCCCTGTCGACCCGTCAGTCATTTGGAATACGCCAAGGAGCAAAAAGTGGCCAAAGGCACGGTGGACAATGCCTATGAGTTGTACAAGCTGCACAAGCACTATCCCAACTCTAAGTAGGTTTTATTAGGTTTAATCTTTTAGCGTTATTTTGTTATAAAACCAACAACCCATATCCCAGCCTAATTGTGAGATTCAAGAGCGAGGCGAAGAAGGCGCTGTGTCCGCTGGGCGACAAATTTGGCTGCGATGCGGAGGAGGATGCCACGGCTCTAATGCTGCTGGCCAAGGCACTGGATCTGAAGGTAACCGGAACCAGTTTCCATGTGGGATCCGGATGCAGTGACTTGGAGGCCTACGATCGGGCAATCGAGAAGGCGGAAAATATTTTCAAGTTTGGCGAAATGCTGGGCTTTGAAATGGATTTGTTGGATATAGGCGGTGGCTTTCCCGGCATCGATGATGAGTTCTTCGGAAAGGTGCCCTAAGAAACCAACCCTGGGCTTGAGGCATTTATAATGATTACTATATTTCAGGTAGCTGAAAGTATTAACACCTCGGTGCAGCTCCGTTTTCCCGATGAACGTGTTCAAATAATTGCGGAGCCAGGACGCTTTTTTGTGGAGGCTGCTTATACTCTGATTTGCAAGATTCATGCAAAGCGGGAAATTCGAAATAAAGCCGGAAAGCTGGACACCTTGATGTACTACCTTAACGATGGCATCTACGGATCCTTCGCTGCCATATTTTACTACCCTGAAGTGTTGACTCCAGAATATTACCTGGTAATGTCAGAAAAATGGATATATTATCAACTAAAATAAATCTTTTTTAAATATGAATGAAATATACTTTCCAGGATGAAACCGAACCCTTGCCCAAGTTCAAGTCCGTGATCTGGGGACCCAGTTGCGATGCCATCGATAAGGTGAGTTTGTTAAATATGGCCCTAAATATCAAGTAATGTTTCCTTTTAGATACCCGGAGAACTGCTCTTGCCCAACTTGAACCGGGGCGATCTCTTAGGATATCGCAACATGGGAGCTTACACCATTCCTATTTCCAGTCCCTTCAATGGATTCGATGTGCCTGAAATCCGGTATTTCAGAGCCAAGTAACGAACAAAATAAACAAAGGAAACGCTCGTTTGCACTTGTAACCAACATGGATTCTTTATTAGTTAGATTCTCAGATTCATCCCCTGGGGGAACTCTTGCTCACATGGAGAGCATTGTGTAGGCCCAGCTTTCGATGGGGTTTACTTTATTGATTGCAATATTTTGAAAAGAACAGCTCTGGCCAAAGGAAACTGACCCGAATCGGTGGTGCAGCGCATTCTCTTGAAAATATTTCCGATGCCGAAGCCGTTGCCGCTCCCGTTGCAACACGCTCATCAGTAACCAGTGGCTACTGACCCGAGCCCCCAGTTGGATGTGCGGTGGGAACGAGAGCGGGAACGGGAACGGGATACATGGGGATTAATGGCTAATCGAATTACAACTTAGTTTGCATAGACATAATTGAAAAGGTACGTATGTATGTGTGTATAAAAGTATATGTATAAAAAAATTTCAAAAATTCCACATTGCGTACACATTTTTGCTTTGCTTAATTCCACTTCTTGCGTAAATATCAAACTTGTCAGATGCCTCAAAAATGTAAGTAAATTCTATAAAATGTCACTATCTTAGCAGTGTCGAGCCATCCGAGTTAATACTGGGTGCTCTTGATATGTCACGATATAATAACAATATAACGATATGCATTCTCGATTTGTTTTGTGTGAAGGTTGCTCTTTTCGGGATGGGTATTGGGTATGGTTATCTAGGATCGGGAGTGGAAGTGGGAGTACTTGCCCCTTGTTCATGGCAAATAAAGAGTACAAACTACTTATTCCATAATCAGTTCTTGGTGATTGATGCAAATGAATTCTGTTATTTCTCTTGTGCTTTTCCCTCCGTTTCGCCTTGCCCCTTACAATTGTTTTTGGTTGATTTTAACTGGAGTTACACCTGGTAAATACGTAAGCTCGAAGAGGTTCGAGGGGTCGGGTGCAGAAGGTAGGACGGGAAACAGGTGAGGAGGCTAAGAAACGCGTTAGTAATGATTGTATCTCACAACACCGACGACAATACGACGATAGACTACACATAATAAATGGGTATCCTTACAGATAAACGCGTTCAACAACGAAAACCCTCCTTAAACGTAACAATATTCTGATATGTTTTTAGTTTCGATTTGCCTAAATCAAGCCTTACATCTAAGCTATATCCGTTAACAATTGAATATCGATCAGCACTTCCTCATTCTTGTCGAGCTACTGTGCAAGTCTGGAGTAGAGTGGAGTGAATCGATTCGGATTGGATGATGGTGTTGCCGCTGCAGGTGCGTCAATTCTACAAGGTGGGATGGGAGTTGCCGCTTGTTGCTTGCTCTTGCTCCTGGTTCAAAAAGCGTGCTTTCTGATACTAATTATTGGCAGAGTTGCATAATTCACGGATTCTCTATAATCTATAAGAAAACATACAATACAACAACACAGAAATGGTTTGTAGACGTACGAAGGGTCGGTGATCTTGGGTCTGGGTTTGGTTTGGATTTTGGTTGTGTCGTTTTTGGGGCTTTATGTCTGTGTGTGAATCAAACCGAATCAAACCGAATGAAACGTCCGCACTATATCATCTATCACTTGATCAGTGATCACTGATCTGGGGTCTGGGGGATGGAACTGAAACTGAAACTGAAGCTGAAGCTGAAACTGACCCACATAGAACATCGCGTCTAGCTGGACAGATGCGGCTTTAGCTTTAGACGCTAGTCAGAAAGGCCACGCTACACACGGCAATCTGGGCCAGGATGTTCACTTGCAGGATCCGCATCAGACCGCCGCTGGTGGGCGAGGGACTCACATTGAGGCCGGCGCAGTGCATCTTCTCGGTGGGCATGGCCTGCACGAAGTACTCGCGGTTGTCCAGCGACATGTGGCACAGCGGCTTCTTCTTCTGCGACATTTCGTCGTCCTTGTTCTTCAGGTCCTCCAGAAGCTTGGGGAACCAGGTCAGCTCGCACGAGCAGTTCAGCGGGTTATCTGTAGATTTTACCATGGGTTAGAACGGGTTTTTGGTAAGTCAACTTGCCCACGACTTGCCGGTGATATCGATAATGCGAAGCGTGTCAATGACGGGCTCCATTATATCCTGCGGGATGCGCTGCAGCTTGTTGTTCTGCAGGTTCAGCGTCTCCAACGAGTTCAGGTTCTCGAACAGAACGCTGGGAAGAACCTTGATGCTGAAATAACACAAAACGTAGTGGCACGTTAAATACAGGAGTGATATTCCATACAACACAAGAACTAACAAACAATCAAGGGAAATTAATGGGGGTAAATTTTGATAATTTAAATGCAACAGTACAAAAAAACTTTACACAACTATAAAATAAATAAAATCTAACTTTAAAATAAGAAATACAAAATTACACCAAAATAGTAATGTTAGAAATTAATACAAAAAATGATCATAAAAATATAAAAAAGGATCTTACTCATTCTTCTGCAGGTTAAGGAAAGTAAGGGAATCTCCGAATCCAGTGAATGCATCTTCGGCCAAAACATTGATATTGTTGTTTCGCAAATCCAAGTGACGAAGACGATGCAATGGACGCAGCGCCTCGCTGGGAATTGTGTGGATTTGGTTGTCGCCCAGACGCAGATACTGCAGGTTCTCTGGAGATTCAAGAAAGTAATTTTAATAAATAGATTTAAGCGGATAAAAAAGAACCCACCCTCCAGGCCCTTGAAGGCATCCTTGTCAATCGCGCTGATCTTATTGCCCTCCAGCTCCAAGGAATTCAGCTGGGTGAGGTGACAAAATACATTGGCAGGCACGGTGGTGATCATGTTGTGGGCCAATATCAATGAGTCCAAGCTCTGCATGCCTGTTATTAAAAACAAAACTAAAACAATTGCGAAGTTTGTACAATTTGTGATAATCACCCTCAAAATCGCCCTCGCTAATTGTGCGTATCTTGTTCTCCTGAATCTCCAGCTTCTTCAAAGTGGACAGAATGGAAAGAGCCTTCTGGGGAACACTGCTCAAATCGTTGCCGCCCAGATTTAGTCGTTTTAGTTTGCTAAAATGTGGGTTTCATAAAAAATTAAGTCCGACCAATCAAAAGTTTTGAATCACATACTCCTCGAGTCCGCGGAAAGCCTCGGGATCAATCTGTGTGATCTTGTTCTCGTAGACCGTAAGAATCTCCAGGGTATCCAAGCCCTCGAAGGCGTTGTTGTGGATCACTGTGATTTTGTTGTGGTTCAGATTGAGGATCAACAGGTGATACAGATGCTTTAATGCCTGCGAGGGCACCGTCTTCATTTGGTTGAGAGACACATCCAGCTGGGTGAGCCCTTGGCCTGCAAAAAGTAAAAGCCATATAGAAACTGAATTTGAACAGCAATTTAACTAGTTACCCAGCGAGCTGAGAGCATTCTCCTCGATTGCAGCCAGACTGCTGTTGTGAATGGTCAGGTGGCGGATGTCCAGGGCCAGGAAGACGAAGCCCTGCAGCTTGGGCAGATTGTTGTGGCGCAGCTTCAGATAGAAGATGATGGGACTCTTTCCCTTGAGCGTGCCCATCGACTTGGTAATGTGCGCCAGATCCGTGGTCTCGCACAGGATGTCCAGCCCGTTCTTTTTCACAGTGCAAATGCAGGGAGAGATCTCGCCCTGCTCCGGGCACACCTGAATGGATTGTGGTGGCCCTTGGGTCAGTACTTGACCCATCATCAGCACCTGGAGCAGCACCACCAACTGTCCAACTGAAGTGTGCATCTGAAATCTCGCCATGCTGAACACCTGCTGCTGGTGGATTGCGATTTCGCTGGGTGGTTTGTGTGTGTAAATATCCCTGCGGTTCTTGCGAAGCTTTCAAATCGAGACTCGTAGCGATTTCTGCTGATGATGATGATGATGCTGATGAATGCTATCTACAATGGCCTATGCTGTAGCCCTGTGTTTGTGAGAAAGGAGAAGAGGTTAGTGGGGAGTGAGGACTGAAGATTTCAATGGAGGCAGCAGCAGCGGCAACAGCGGCAAATTAAGCGCACAATGCGCGATTTTATTTGGGTTGTGTGCTGGGCTGGTGCTTGTGGATTAAAAATAAATTGCCCGCAATTGAGCTGCTGTGCTCCTCTCCAATCCAATCCAATCTCCAAGCTCTCACCTAAATGGTTTGTCCGTGCCAAATGAAACATGCTTCTAGTGCCACCGAGATGCAACAAATTCGCCACGCTCCACGCTCTCTCCCGAACTCCCGAAACTCCCAAAGAACTCACAACCCAGCAACCCACAACGGGGGGTTGGTGGCTACAAGTTATGGGCTATGGGATAACGGGGCGTATGCGTAATGGCAGTGTGCAAAGTGGCAAAGTGGGTTAGTGTGTGTGTGTGTATAACGATGTAACGGAAAATCGATACGTTGGCGACGTTGAGAGGTTGTTGAATGGCCCGTTTGTTTGTGCTTGTGGTTGTTGCTTCGCCTGTGACTTTCTGACTAATTCAACAGTCCTCGAACGCTTCTTTTGCTTTTCCAGTATCGATGTGCTCTTTCCTCAGTGTTTTTTCACCGAATTCCGTTACATCCGCAAGAAATGGCGATCCAGTTTCCGTCGTCAGTGGCTTTTCTTTTCTTAGCCAGCTTAGGTGTCGAAATTGCTTTGCATTCTCCTAAGCAAAAGTCCACTGGCAAGCCCCTGAATCCTGAATCCAGATTCGGAAAATATTTAAAACGGTGCGAAGCCTTAATTGATAGAAAATGAAGCACGTTTGGTTGGCAAAACCGACGACTGCGGACTGAGAGAACTCGGCGTGAAATTGAATGTGAGATTGAATATAACATCAGGGTGGGTTTAAGCTTTTTGAAGCTCTACGAAAGTTTCGACCAGCGCTCAAAACAATCTCTTAGTCGGTTTCACTACGTTAATCTGTTTAGTGTTTATACGTTGAAATCAGTCAAGGTTTTAAGCAACAATTTCTTATCTCACTTTTAATCAAAGGTTTAAAGTTTATCAATTCTGATTTTCGATTGCATTTTGTTGTGCATTTTGCAAAGTATTTTCACGAATTGAAGGAAACACATTAAGTAAACAAGTTTCCAAGCAACTCAAATTGTTTTTATCTACTATAAACTTTAAATCTTTAAAGCGTTGAGAATGTATTAAAATTTTAAAAAACCAATTGGCGCGAAAAATGTCTCCAGTGCGCCAACAGTTTTTAAAACCAGAATACAGGGCTGTCAAAAATGTAGCGTATTCCCTAATCTTGGGCTGGGGAAAATAAATCCAGAGTAAATTTTGGCACCTACCAGAATTCTAAAAACGTAAGGAAATGTGGCCACCGAATACTGCCGATAATGACAACCAGCCGACTGGTCACATTGATCAGGCCCCCCTGTGACATCTGGCGCCATCTGTGTTATAAAAACAGTTTTAAAGCGCCCTCTGGCACAGATAGTAAGAGCTAAATAGCTTCTGAAAATACTATCTAGAGGCGCCACTGGAGCTAAAAATGTTTCTTGGTAATGGTTTGTGTACTGGCTAAAAATCGTATCCGTTTTGTAAACTGCTTGCGAACTGCTTCCTGATCTTTGAAAACATTTGTAAAGCGCCCTCTGGCATGCAATATAATAACTATGAGCTTCTGAAAATACTATCTAGAGGCGCCACTGGAGCTAAAAATGTTTCTTGGTAATGGTTTGTATACTGGCTAAAATCGTATCCGTTTTGTAAACTGCTTGCGAACTGCTTCCTGCTTTTTGAAAACATTTGTAAAGCGCCCTCTGGCATGCAATATAATAACTATGAGCTTCTGAAAATACTATCTAGAGGGCGCCACTGAAGTTAAAAAGGTTTCTTGAAAATAATGTAAAGCGCCCTCTAGCATAAAATATAAGCACTATAGCCTTCTGAAAATTAAGCATAGAGGACGCCACTAAAATTAAAGGGTTTAAGACTTTTAATGTGTCGGGGTCACCAATTCCAATTTTGATCTGACAAATTTAAGCTTAGGAAAAGTTTTTTAAGGCGTAAGGTCATAATTTTATTTTAGGTTTCTCTTGAACCTTAAATGCAGAATTATTAAACCCTTAAATACAAACACGAAAAAGCAACTCGATTGGAAATCGGTTGTCAATTCAATTAACCTTGAGCTTTTTTCGGATTTTAAAAATAAGAAAACTGAACAAAAACACCTTTAAAAATTGAAATTTTCCTGTGACTTTTAAGATCATAACTTACTCAAAAAAAAAAGAGGAACTCCCGAAGGAGTTACATTTTTACAATCGTTTTTAGCAGCCAAGTCAAATGACACGTGAACTTTGTCATTTAAGAGCAAACTAAGGGGTCAAAAAATTTGCAACATTTTATGACCATTTTATTTTGATTTTTTCGTGAACCTTAAATGCAGATTTATTAAGCTCCTTATAAAATCGGTTGTCAATTCGATTAGTTGTGTTGAGAAAACGGGGTTATATTTTTTTGTTCTTTTTATAAAAACAAAAACTAAAAAAAATAAATAACGAATAAAAATATAAAGACTTAAGAATATGAATTTCAACCCTGACAAAATCTATCGGGCAGAAACTTTTTTTGTGCATGTGAATGTATCATGTTATTGAACCCAAAGCGTCAGCTGACTTCACCAGCAGCAATATATATTCCTTTGATGACAATCCTGATCAGGTTACAGCCGCACGTGGGCGTAATTTTCTCGCAATTAGGATGCGATTATCATAATATGAGCGAGCATCGTGTCGTCGAAAGGGTAATTGAAGAAGAACAACCCCTTCGCCCCCCGGACTCCAGACTCCTGGCCATCAGATGTCAGTTGGCCACGTGCCTGTGCCTGCAAGACGCCTTTTAGTCGGTCCAAAGTTTCAATTTGATATTCCTTTGGCCCGACGAGCGTCTTGGGGTTGTTTCAGCCTCGAACTCCCACTCAGGTCCTGGATTAAATTCAGCAACGGGCCAGGCCAAGTCTGATTCTGTGGCAGTGTGGCTTATGACACTGACAAGAGGTTAGCATAAGGTCGGACTTTGAGTTTGAATTTGAATTTGACAAAGTGCAAAATCCTTTACACTTTGAAGACTGATTGACTTCTTATCCTTGAATGGATTTGAATGGAAATTGTGTTTCACTTTCCTGCACAGCTAATGGTGGGGTGTGCTGTGCGTGAGTGAGAGTCCTATATAAACAAACGGAAGATAATCAAGATGTAAAACACAATCCGGAGGGGGGCTGTAATTCAAAACCAAACAAAACCGTTGAGGAATCAAAAGGCAAAGCGATGGCAAATTACAGCGTTACAGTTGCAGTTGCCTTACACAAATCGAGGGGGACGAGGGGTGTTGGTTGGAAAAGCGTCGCTGAAAAATTGTGAAGCGGAATTTCGCCATTTCACTTTGTACTTGGAAAACTGTTATTAACTTAATGAAGGAGTGTTGTGCGCCACATTTACCTGACACGTGATTCGAAGTGAACCGGAAGCTGAGGGTCCCACAAAGGAGCTGGAGCTCTTTTTGCTTCCCTTCTTACTTTTCTTTGGTTTTTTCTTGAATTGAAAAACGTTATGTACTCAAATGGTAATGGTATCAAACTGAAATGAAATTTAATTAAATGTGTGTTTTAAATTTATCTCAAGTGAAAAACTTACAAGCCAATACAAAATTTTTAACAAAATACTTTTCAGTTTATTTAATTTTTCTACTTTTACTTTCAGAATGTACAACTATATATATTGAACCTGTAGCGCTTTAGTGAAAGGTGATCTAAATATTTGTAATCGTTTTCCTCAAAAGTCCTTAATTTTGAAATTTATTTAAATTAAAATTTATTTTTTGATAGAATCATATTATGAAAAATTAAAAACCATAAACTGATGATTAAAAAGTCTTGAAATAAATGCACAGTTGATTCTTTGTTTAAAATTCATCTGAAAAAATGTAGTCTGACCAGGACGATTTTGAAAAACTTATTTAATTAAATTATTTTAAAATATAAGTTCTAATTTGATTATTTAATGGTTTTTGAAAATGATTACCAAAGCCGTTGACGAGCATTCATTAACTCTAAATGCATTATTATTCTGACAAAGGAACAAAACTAGGTCGAGTTGTAGAGACTGTATTTCTAAGTACATTTAATACTAGGCCCTTTAACAAACTGACAAATCGAGTTCATTAATTCATACCTCAACACTTTGGAGCTACAATTATTTATTGACATTAAATCGTGGAATTTTAATTGCACCATAATTAAGAAGACACCATTGTTATTAATCAATGGTGGCCACCTTATTGAGGCTCTTATAAGTAGGGGCCTAATTGGGTTATATCTGTTCTGCAAACTTTGCCATCCAGCAGATTTAACAGCAGCTAACAAACCAAATCCGTCGGCTGCTGTAATTAAAACAAAGAGTGAGATGAGCACACAGAGTCCACTGCTTCCGCTTCTGCTCCTCTCATCCCATCTCCTCTGGAACCTTTGGAACCTTTGGAACACATATGCAGCGTAGGAGCGTTGGATTCACCCTACTATGTAACCGTATCTTTGCATTGCCGCTCAGATGAAGCTCATCTGGCAAAGTGGCAGGTTAAGTAAACAGTTTCATTGTGCGAATTCAATTAAAATTTATTCAAAATACGTCAACGGCAGCTACTTCTGCCGCTGCGCCGCTGCTGCTGCAACAAAGTATTTGTATCTGTGAGATACTACTACTATGTACGCTCTACCTCTCTCTCTCTCTCTCTGTTCCTCTCACCACCAGTGCGGCTGCCATTGGCAATGGGGGCGTGGCTGGGCCAACGTCACGCCCCCCAAATGGGGTGAAAGAGAGACAACCATATGGATTGGAGAGGGCTAAAGTAACTGTATGTATATACGTGTGCAAAGTATCTGTGTGAGCAGCAGAAGTGTGTGTTTGTGTGTGCGGGTGCCACTTGTCGGTGGGTTGTTGCTTTTGTCGATGTTGTTGTTGTTGTCTTCTCCACAGCTGTAACTGCTGTCTTGGCAAGTGGTGTAAATGGCAATTTGTCGGGTTTTTCAGTCACTCGCCCCCGCACACGGTAGCGGTAGATACTCTATATGCATGTAGATGTAGATAGAGCCCCGTGCTGACAGGCGCTCTTTCATTCTTTCATTCTGGCATTGGCATTCGGCTCGGCTTTTGGCCTGGCCCGCTCATTTCTGCCGTATCATCGTCGTCATCATCATCGCCATTCGAAAAAGTATCTTATTATCCCTTTGTGCGGGAAAACACTGGCGCACACACCACCTACTACCTGTCCTCTACCGGGTGCTCTGTCAACTTATTTGGAACCCAAGCTCAGCCATCATCCTGCCCATAAAACACATTTTAATTTATATGTATAAAACCTTAAGCTTCGCAAAAATATAAATTCAAACAGGCTAAATTTTGAAAGCCTTTAGTTAATTAACCTGTTGTTATTGCAACATTTTCCACAAGAATATTTAAAAGGTTTTATTTATCATTGCTTAGTTTATAAATATAACTTATTTTTACCTTTCTCAGAATTCAATAAAAATTTTAAAGCCTTATATTTAGTGCCTGGGGAGAATGATTTGAGCACATAGCCAATATACACAATTCATATCTGCCTTTAAAATCACAATATATTTATTTATTGGATACTTAAACAAATTACCTAGATAGTCAAAATTTATTAATTAAAACATGTTCAGTCCTTAAAAACAACCTTATTTACAACAATTTGACATGCATTTTTTTAAGGATTTAACAAATTTGATTGATACAAATTTAATTTATTAACTTGATTTTTATTTAAAAATTTACTACCTTTTTAGGAATTCCATAAAAAAATAATGCTCTTTTTTATTAGTTGTAATTATAATTCTAATTTATAAGGCTAAATCTTATTGTGTAATTCAAACTCTCCCAAAACATTTAAAAAACTAATACAAAATATTTTATTTATTATTGTATTTATTTGGATATCTTATATAAATTTTCTTTCAATCAAACTTTCTTCTTTGCTTTTTAAAAATATGTAGTTAAACATTTATTCTGTATCTTATTTAAAATCATAAATGTTATGTTATGTATATGTGCCCTCAAAATAGTCACACTATTTTTAAACGGAAACTATTCGAGCATGTTTAAAGCTCTCTTCAAAAGGGGCATCCTTCCGATGCGATTTGCCCAACCCAAAGGACATTGCTGGTGACAAGAGACCAACAATGCGAGTCCAGCCCTCTCTATGACATTGATGGGCATTGAAATTGACGATGATGCTGATGACGATCATCATCACAATCGCTGGGAATGTTGAAGTAACAAGGAGGAACGACATTTCCAGCTAACGAATTCAATTGAGTTGAATTTTTCATTTAAGGTTTATTTAACTTTTTTATTCCACTTCCAGGCAGCGAGCAGGAAGAGCTGGCCGCAGGGATTCACACACGATGCCCTGGGATGATGTGCGATGAGATGATGTGATGTGAGATGAGATGGGATGTATGGAAGAGGAGTCGCATGAATGGATATGGATGTGCGATTGTGCCAATGGCGGCAGCTGGCCCAGCACACTCGAGCATACACAGAGAACACAGACAAACGCAAATGAATTTATGCCTAATGGCGGGATTGTTGTACTACTTTTTGCCCCCGTCGCCGTTGCCAGTCCCATTCCCATTGCCATTGCCCCATCGCATTGTTGTGCTGTGTCGCTGTCAATATTGAGCTTGATTATTAAATGACACATTATGTGATTTCCAACATGTTCACTGGCCACCGATGGCTCGTAACATTGGGAGTTTCGGGAGAAGTGAGGCACAGGCACCCAGTTTCCACTTCCCACTTCGAGCTCAATTCAAAGGAAGCCCGAATGGGCGTCATCCCGGTCCATCTGTTCGACTCGACCCATCCGCAGAGCAGCCAGTTACATGGCATGGAAGTCATTTTGTAGCACATCAAGTACGTGAGTTGATTGCAGTTGCGAAAAGGGGGCGGCAGTGGGAGGGTTGAGTACCAGGGAGCTACTGGGAGTTACACGGAGTCGCAGGGAGTAGAGCAGCTGTCAAGGGGGTCACATTCTTAGCAACAATTAAGCTTCAGCTAAAGTCTGTAATAAAATTACCATTTAATATTATTCTTAATCTACAAAGTCACCCACTTGAACTTTTAAATATCTACACAGATAATACGATAGTATTGAACATCATAAATAATTATAATTATAATCAATTTTTTAAAATTATTTAATTTTAAAAAACGTTAACCAACGCTGTAAATTTGCCTTAAATATAATAAAGTATTTTTTAAATAGTCTTATGGGGTGGGACTCTTGTTAAATTTTCTCCTCAATGTATTATTATTACAAATTTAGCTCGCTATTAAAGTTTAAGGTGTTAAGGTTTATAATTAACATCACTGGTATTAAAAATTAAACATATTTTCTGTAAGCGATGGAAGAAAAATATAAATTCGTAAAATATATTTTTATGATTTTCTATGATCTTAATATGGAATCATCAAATGCTTTGTACATTCCAGAATATCCCTTTTTACACAAACAACGAACTACGTCCCTGGCCAGTGAATTTGTAATGTTTTCTTTTGGAAATGGCGTCGCTGGGGCGTTAGAAACCACACCCATTCCCCTTCGCCCACTTTGGGCTGCAAATGTAAACCACCCCGAGTGGCAACAGAAACAGAAATGCCACAAAAGCCGTGTTAGCGTAACACTCCGCAAAAGGCCCTGCCCAAAACCCAAAACCCAGAGCCCAGAAGCCAAAACCCAGAGCCCAGTTCAAACTTAGCAATACAAATAAATTGAAATTGCGCACATTATATGCATGTTCCTGGGTCTGGGTCCAAAATCACGCCCATACAAAGGCCATGCAATGGCCACATTAAATGGCAACAATTTGCCTCCGATCCCTCCCTGCTTTCAGATCCTGCCCAACGGGTCGCAGGCGAAACGCCTATTGTGCGCCATAATGAAATTAAAAAATCAGTAACTGTTGTGCCGAATTCAGGGAAGGCAATGGAAGTGTCCAAGGGGCTGGGGAAGGTACATTATGCCATTAGCAGAGCCGTGCCAGCCATACAAAGCACAATACAATAAATTCCATTCATTGAGAAGAAATCAGGGAAAAAATAGAAATAAGGTGCCTAGCCCCGGCCCTTCGGAAGCATTTGGTTCCGTTCCATGTCGAGTTCGAATTACAGCATTTGGCATAATCTGAAACCCAGTCGGATACCACTGACTACCACGGATGAGTCAATTTACATAGTCCACGCTTTTGGGGTGGAGTGCGCCGCTTTCCCATTAGTTAGGGGTTAGTTTTTCGGGAAGGAATTAGGTTACCATATTTGTGCAAATTAACAAACCTAATTATGATAATCCTCAAGTTTATTAATAGGTGATGAGAAGGGAGTTCCAAAAACTTATTGGATCAGTATTGAAGCATTATTCAAAGCAGGTTTTTAGAGGCAGTTATAGATACTAAGACATTTAGTAGGTTTAAATAACACTTAAGTGTACCAACATTAGGGCTACTGTCGTTTTGGGTTCGAAATTTGCTGAACGTAATCCCAAGTCCAGCGCTTTTTAATCCGTAAGTGCATCTAGACGTTATTTATAGGTTTTAAATTCAAAGCAGCTGTCAAGGTAATAGTTTCTTTTTGCAAAACTACAGCCTGCACGATATTCCTACAACCCACCGTAATTCTCCCAAGGAATCGTAAACCTCATCTCGAATTGCCAAAGATTTTGTGACTTTGATAGCTGATTCCTCTTTTGCCTCTCGTTTTACTGCCTCTTGCCCACATCCTTCTCCGTGATTAGTTTACGGCTTTGGAATTTGATTTCTTTTCCTTTCAACATGTTTTTCATTTTGTTGCTATTTTTTCATCAGGACGATGTTATTGATCTATTGACTCGGACTCCTCTGCAACTGTGGCTTTGGCTCATTTCCGTTCTGGGTTTGAAGTCAATAAGGAAACCAACTTGGTCTGGACAGGCCCGGGTCCAATTGCTATAATCCATGGAGGCCATGGAGGGAGAAAGTTGCGACAACTGCAAATGCAATCAAATGCGTTTAATTTCATTGCTGGCCCAATGTTAATTACAATATTATGACAGTTCTGCGGCTCGCGATGAATAATTATCACCTCATAAATTGCGACAAACCGCAAGGCGGCATTTACACATGGTCGGCTAATGTCAGTAGCCTCTGCTCGAGCTGGAGAGTCGAGTCGGACTCGGACCCGGGTCGGGCGATGATTAATCGCCCAAGTTAGTTGAGTCGCTGCCGCCAAACCAAATGCCATCAACGGGCCACAGACCCGTGAGCGCTGGAGGTGGGTGCGTGATTGCTATTGGTTTCACCTGTGACTCACGACTTTTAAGGTAACTGCTTAATTTGTTTTAATTTACTTAAGTTTCAAGAGTTTAATTTAAATATTGAACAAGTGTGTACATTTCCAATCTTACAGTTCTTCTAATTCGAAGTCGTGACTGTTGAATTTTCTTTAACAATATCGATATAAATTAGACATATCGGGAACTCTTAGACATGAACTTAAAATGGATACCCGTCCTTAAACAAATTTATTATGTTGACTGTAATAATAAAAAAACCCTTTTGTATCTTTAGCAGACCCGCGCACTGCGCTTTTTACTAAACAAGATTTTTTCTTACTTATTTTTAATTTTTCAGGATCCCATTTATTGACAATCAATTTAAAAAAATTAAAATATTTGGAAACAAAATCCAAGTACAAAAATTAAATACATTAAAATACCTGCTAAATGTTTACTAGAGATCTTGATTAGCTATTTTAGGTTTAAGCCTAATTCTTTACTTTTAAGTTTCAAGCTCTAATTCTATCGTACTTTTGAAAATAAGCTACCGTATATGTAAAAAAATAACGAACTGAGCCAAGAACCTCAAAAGAGCCCCTAATACGTAAAAAAATATTCTCACGCGACCATCTCTTGCCCATCTGTTTTAACCAGGCCCACACTTGGCTCCACTGTACCCCCACCACCACTTGAATCCACTTGAATCCACGTCGTCCACTAGACTTGGCCGCGCCCAACGTAAATGTTGTGAAAAGCAAATCTAATTACGCGAATGCTCGCCGACTATTTGAAAATGGGCAATTTCTCAAGATACTTATCTAATTAATAGCCCGGCTGTGTGGCACAGTTCCGTTTCGATTCCATTTCCATTCACAACTCAACGCCGCGGACCACTCCTAATGAGCGGTGGCCAAGAACAATGGTCGGGCCTCGGCCTCGGACCTCGGATATTATAGAGGTGATCGCTCCCTCTTGCCAAAAAACTCAAATAACCCAAAAAACAAAAGCCGCTGCGTTGGGTGGGCGTTACAACAATTTATAACGTTACGAGGAGCAAGAAGGGAGTAAGGGGGGAGGGGTACAAACACAAAGTACGGTAATGTCAACAAAGCGTTCCCGTTCAATTAAGCGGAGCGAGAGAGAGCAGCCGGAGTCAAGAGACCCGCTATCTCCATCTTGGTCCCCCAAGGGGGAATTGCTCGTGAAACAAAGGCAATCAACGGCAATTGACGGAGCGGGATGGCAGCAGTGCGCGTGGGAACGGAGAGGAGTGAGAAGGCAGAGGCTGCGTTTGACGCGCTGTTTGACGTTTCCTTGTGCCCCAGCAGAGGGGAGGAGAGGGATCATTAATTGACACTCCACCTCTAGCTCGTCAACGGCTAGTTTATAATTGTGCGCTCTTCTTTTCAAAGTACAGTCAAGACTCCTCTTGCTAGACATTTGTTAAACCAGATAGAGATGGACAGGGTCAGGGCCAGTTTCAATTTTGTAATATCCATGGTCAGCTGACATCTGCATTTTACAGGGTTAGAGAATGTGATGTGAAAGTGTGTGTTAATTTTGTATTATTTTATAAGTGTTTTTATAATAAGTACATCAAAATAAGTAAGTTTATAAGAACAGGGACAAATTAAGAGTGTTATAGTTAAGAGTTTGTTTTTTAAAAAGAACATCGGTCTGTTATACAAATTCATTGCCTACTTATTGGTGCAAAGTTAACTGAGAGCCCGGTAATATGTTTTGGGACCATATTAAAAACTGCCTGTTTTCATATTTAGCTTATTTTATATGTTTTATATTAATCAATGTTTTTCATTAACTGCTTGTTTTTAGAAAACCCGCCTAAAAGTAATAAACAAGTAAAAAAACTAAAAAGTTTTGTTTAGAAATTGAATTTATCTAAGGGAGCTCACCAAGGTAGCTTTTACTGTATTATGTTGCCTTTCTTCACAAACGATCGACGGGCGCATGCAAAACCAGAGCATTGATCATTAGTGGTGATTACTTGGAGTATGCACGGAATAATGATGCTTTTTAGCACCGATTAAGACAATCCGAGCTGGCAGGCAGCTATCGCAGTAATTATCCACTTAGCGCTTGTTAGACAACCCCGATTCCGATTCTCATGGCAGCGAAATGTCAATCGCATTGATGGATGTGCTACCAGGTTGATGGAGCCCCTTTTCCGATTCTCTTCTATAGCCAAAGCTCGCATGCATAATTTATATATTTATGGGCAGCAGTATCGCTTCCACAGACCATTTTGGGTCCGATTATTTTGACCAAATAAGGCAAATTCGATATTGTCCACAGGTAAAAAGAGAGAAGAGAGAGGGAGGTGAGCTGAGTTCCCCCACCGACAGACCCTGGTGTTAATGACTTAATTAAACCAGCAGGCGAACCGTCCGATCGGGAGTCGCACTCCGCAGTCCGAGTTGGTGGCTGCTCCTCCAGTAGTCCGACAATTTCACACTTTTTGCGTGGCAATGGCAATATCAAAAGTGGCACGACTGGAAAAACTGTCGCAAAAAAAAACCCCAACATTCACAGGTACACACATGCAGGACCAACAGAGGCGTAGTCAAGAGGTTTTATCAAGTTTTTAAAAAAATAAAGTCCTCTGTTCCTTTTAAATTTGGTTAAAAAAGAAAATGGCCTTAAAATTTATTAGTTTATTAATTTAAAAATCAAAATATATATGTGTATGTATGAAGATGGTCAAGAAAACTGGGCAATTGCCAGTTTTATATTTTACATAATCCACACTAGTACTCCTTTCACATCTATCGTTTCCTTTTTTTTCTTTACCACGGTGCATATTCTTTTAATTTGCAATAGCTTAAACCTTTGTAAACAAATAAACAAGTGCAACAAATATCAAAAACCATAGGCAGTAATTTAATAATTAAAAGTTTACCTCAATTAACGCAGATAGCCCCTTTTTGCGGCACCACTGAACTGGCTTAATCTTGCTCTGACCAGAAAATTTCACGCATGTTCCGTGCCGCGTATCACTTGACGATGGGATGACGACGACGATGATGAGGAGGATGCTCGTTCTTCTGCCAGCTCCTCACCTTCATCAGTCTGCTCAGTCAGTCGCTCACCTGAGCGGTGCGTTGATTAATATGCGCAGTGCTGGCCAAACAGTAGCCGCGTCCGAATGCTTCTGCTTCATCTTCTGCTCCTGCTCCTTTTTCAGCTCCCGATCCCGATGGGCGAGCAGATGACACTGAGCCGCCGTCCCCTGGCCCCTTGACATATCCATTAGGCGGAACCGAACCGAACAGAACAGAACAGCCGAAAATTAAACCCACTGAGTGCGGTTCGGTTTGGTTAGCGACCGCGTCCCCATCATAATTATTAAATGCAGCTCAATACATTGGCCACGAATCGCTGGCATTCCTGCGCAACCTAATGCCCAAAGATATTTCATGGGGCCGCCACAGCCGCCGTCGGCCTTATGACTATGGAATGCAGCCCAATCGCACCAGGAGTGAGCTGGGCAAGATGGATATAGTTGGGTGTAAGGACTATTATTTACCCTGTATCCAATACGTAGAATAAAATATTTATTCTAGTTTTCATTGCATAAAATAACATTTGAAAAAACGCAATTAAAACAAAATTATTTTAAAAGAGACTTGAGTTTTCTTTGTTTTCTATGTTGATAAAAGAGTTGAATGCTTTCGTTACAGAGGACAGAATAATCTAATTTTTATATGCTTTGATCATAATAATACCAATATAAACATTGAAAGCTTTACTATCGTCTCCTTATTACAAACACCCAAAAAATACAACATACCCCTGACTTCACCAAATACCGGGTATAAAAATGTGACTGCGACTTAAACTTGAACTGGGACTTGGGACTCCTCTATGCTCCTCGAAAGACTCCACTCTAAACGCCGGCGCGTCTGCAGGAACAGGAACAGGAGCTGGAGCAGGAGCAAACAACAAGAACGATGTAAATTAAACGAATACCTTGCCACAGCGCCGATCTTTCATCATCGATGCCACATCCTCTTCCCTTTTACCCCCAGTCACCACTCGCTTATAAAGTTATTTCATCTTCATTTTCAATCACTGAACCTGCGATTCCTGCTCTTTCGTTTCATTTCATTTCTCGATTTATTGAATTTCGTATAAATTAAAATATTAAATATTTTCGGCGACAAAACCTTTTAATTACCAACTTTGTTGTTATTCTTTCTTTTGGTATTTCTGCCAAATATTTCATAACCTTCGGGCTGGGTTAACGAACTCTTAACCAAGGGTACAAAGGGAAATCGTTTAAATTGAATTTGGATCCCTTTTTGAGGGCCTGTGCCCTGTGTGGGGTCCTCGTTTGTAATAATATTACAATGTATTATTAAACGTGGGATACACTTGGGTCAGTTATAGCGATAAAAAAAAAGACTCCTTGAAAAATTGAAATACAATAAAAAATGATTGACATGGAGGTGTTATTTTCGCCCAATGCCCCATGAATATTCCGCACAACAACCCTCGTTGTCCCACTGTCACGCATATAAATATTCAGGTACATGGAATCAGATTAAATTATCTTAAACAAATTGAGACGCAGACAAAAGGCAACCAAACTTGCCAGGGCCCGAGGGTGGAAAACCCAAAACTATGTAAAAAAGGCGAATTGGTACATTTAAATTACGTTTTTTGGGAGGCTGGCATGGCCATAGCCCCACCATATGTAGGTAGAGCACACTAGATAGACTGCAATAATAGAGATTTACTTTCTGGCCGCGGGCTCCCCAACGAAAAGCAGACAAATGCGGTGGTCCCTTTGTTGTTTGCGGTTGCCTTTTGTGTGGCGAGTGGAAAAGCCTTTAAAGCCTGGCCAAGCGAGCATCAGAAAATGGCTTTTAATTGCCTTTTAATTGTTTTCGCAAAACGAATTCGAGCGGGCCCTAACGGTATGCGTATTTGGCCTAATTACACAGCTCATAACAGCGTTCTGCTGGCCAAAAAAGGGGTGAGTGAGGCCGCCTTGGAGCGCAAATTTTGTCATTTAATGGACCACTGGGCGTATGATTTGATTGAGCCAGTGACACAGTTAGCCGGAGTCACTCACTGCGGGGGAAGTTCCACTTCCACTTCCACTTCCACGGAGTTGGATATTTTGATTAGCACCGCAAGCGCAATTGTCAACAATATGATATTATACGGTTTACTCCGAGTACTCCCCAAACGAAAAATCATGGTTCGTTAGGCGATTCAAATGGGATTGGGATTGCTTTTCGACGCTCATCAAGCTGAGCAAGTGAGCCAAGGAGGCAGAATAGAAGAGCCAAGGTACGGCGATTCATGAATGTTTATTTAACCAATCGATCAACAGGGTGGAATAACACGCTTAAATTTAACAAGTTTGTTTGACATCAGCTCGTTGCTTCTCTTAGTTTTCCTTCGAAAATATAATAAACACAATAAATACGTTAAGCCTTATTACACAATTTGAAAAGGATTTACAATACGCAGTGTTGCAATTGTTACAAAATAGCCAACTAATAATACTTTAGAGTCTTTTATATTTTATTGATTTTAATATATATTTAATTTATTATAATTTGTCTGAGCCGTTATTTGTTTTACTTAAATGTCAAGATAAGAAATAAAGATTTTAAAAGTAACTATAATAATATTTATATTTTATTCAAATATGTCCATTTTTAAGTTTTCCTACATATTAAACTTAAATACTGTAAGGGCAGGAGTCACGAAACTTTTTTTTAAATCATTTAATGTATAAACTTATTTAATATGTTGCAGCTGTTGGCTCGAGTTTCAAATGGTTTTATAAAAATAGATTTTTAAATTATTTCTTTAATGTTTATTCCCCCTTATTATTATCTCTCACCACAGCTGGTAATGCTTTGAACTGAGTATCGTTGTTTTAAATTTGCATTTCAGCTTGTATCTGTGCATCGGTGTGCCCATGATTCGATTGTATCTTTTACTCCATCCTCAATTGTGGCGCATGAAAGGTGATCGATACCATAATGAGCGTATTCAGAGGACGTCGTCAGTGGCAGCACATAATGTTGCTGAATGTGGGAGCTGGCGCAATGCGTGCGCTATCAGCGTGTTCGGCCTGTATCTTAAATGTATCTGTATCTATGTGGCTGATACACACACACACACACACACAAGCAGCGTGAGCAGCGTTCGCCGTTCACGTAATGCAATTGTCCAAAATGCTCAACCAACTACTCAAAAAGTCATCGTTCAGATTTAACAAGTGAGGAGAGGAGGTTGGCAGGGGGAGGTGACAGAGAGGTGGCAGGGGGTGGGAAAGAGACGGAGAGCGTCAGCAAGCAATGGCGATAATGGTGTACTTGTATTTGTGCCCAGCACATGCACATAAGTATGTACTTTTACATCGGTTAAAGTATAGGTAACGGTAAGGGGGTGGTGAGGCGGTTGCAAGGAGGTGGGAAGTGGGTGGGGAGGAGGTTCATTCACGCCTCTGCCTGGCGGCTACACTTTTTGAAAACTCATTTACTTGTGGCATGTAAACAACTAATCTGTTAACACTCCGGACAAAGCGCGAACGATACATTAGCGTGTTCTCTGCCCCCACAGTTCAGCTCCCCTTCCTTTTCCTTCTTCCCTTCCCTTTCCCCTTCCCATCCCCTTGGATATTTCCGGCTCCTGTCAAACCCGGAGAATGATGAAGCACCAAAAAAGCGACAGCAACACCACTGCTAAAAACCAACACCACTGACAGCGCCACAATAAAAACTTTAGCTCGTGAATATTTCCCTTATTCGGCGGGCATAATCAAAAGTTCTTTTTTTTTTGCCAAAATGAAAACGTGATTTTCAGTTCTGCTATATATATGTATGAATACAATATATATAGAGGGTTGGAGGGTCGTCCTGGCATAAGGAGATGGCTTACAAAACGCAGGAGTAGGGCCCAGAAAGGGGGAAATAAAAAGGGGGAGAAAGGTGTCGGAGGGAGAGGGAGGGAGCAGCGGTTGCCAGACCACATGGTGTCAAACATTTTGCTACACTTACACAATATGCTTCACTTACTGTGGCACGAACTCATTGGAAAGCGGTTCCTAAGTACTCTGGTTTAAAGTCAGCTTTTTTCTTAATTTCGAATAAAATAGGTTTTTTACTACAAGATGCTTTGTACCTTCTCCCACTATATTAGGAGAAATAGTCAATGTAGTTCTCAAGTCAATTTAGTTCTCAAGTTCAGGAATTTATTTTTAACTTATTTCTGAATAGATCTTTGAACTAGAATTGAAGTATACTTTGGTCTGAAATTGTTAATGAATGAATTGTACCTACACCAAAAATTAAAACCCAAGATGGGTTTTCTCACATCAGATCAATAGGTTATTATCAATAGGTTTTTCTTCAGTGGGTTCTTTGATACAATGTGAATATAAAAGGTATTCCGAATAACCAAACATATTTTCACTTTGAAACTGATAAAGTTTCGAGAAAAATTTAAATTAGGATGATTGGGAAAAACCCTTAATTTAAGGACGACTTTTATTTATTCTGAAAGAGAAAAGAGCCTTGATCGATTTCTAATCGTTTCCAGTTTCTACAAAATGACTTGACACAATCGCTACAGCAAATAAATCCCATCTAATTTGCGCTGGCAAATAAGCATAATCCCTATGATCTGGCACCACTGTGCGGCTGTACGGTTGCTCTGCTCGGTTGTGTTTTATTTGATTTCTTTATCAATATCTGAGCTGCCTTTCCTGGTTCTCCCTCCCCTTTGCAGCCCACCACTCCACCCCTTCCACAATACTACTGAACCCCTATTGTAGAGCCCGTTGTTATCCTGCAACTGCAACTGTATTAGTTGCTGTGGGTCTTATGTACAATTCGTTTAAACGTGACCCATGAAGGCGATGCCACCACCGCAGTGGCTAGAAAGAGACGGCAGTGCCAGCAGGGATGCCAGGAAGTAGTGTGTTGGAAAGGGACGTGTATACAGGCAGAGAAAGAGAGCACGAACCACGCCCACCCCGTAACCAGTGCCTTGGTGTGGTGGTGCTCGTATTCGTATCCGTATTCGTATCCGTATTCGTATCTGTGTGCGACAAACTGGTTGTTGGCTGGTATTGGTGCCCAACTCGTTTCTGTTTCTGTTTCCATATCTTTTTCCCCGTATCCGTATCTGTGTCTGCGCCTGTATCCGTATCTGTGGCTGTATCTGTATCTGTAGCTGTATCTGTATCTGCAGCTGGCAGTAGCAGTGGCTGTAGATAGACGTAGCTGCCAGCCTGCCTGCCTGCCAGAGTATCTGTATCTGTGGCGCGTCATTGTTGTGCTGCTACTGCTGAACTGCTGCTGCTGCTGCTGCTGCCGCTGCCTCTGTCGCTGCGATATAGCTTCTATAGCTTCTGTGCCGTCGTTCCCGTCGCCTAGTGGGCAGCTCAGTTACAAGACCATTATTTGACGTATTTTTTGCGCGCTCGGTTGGTTTGGTTGGTCGCTCCTCTCGGTTCTCGGTTCTCAGTTCACGTGTTCTCCGTTCTCGGTTATCGGTTATATCCATAGCTATAGCTACAGCCATAGCCCCCCTTTTCAATGTGGAGCAGCAGTTGCGTTTAGTTCGTGGACCGGGCACGGGTATCGCATTCATGAGCTGGCTCATTGGCAATCATTTGGAGTCGCACCTCACATCCTACGGCCAGATGCCATCGATCGCGCGTGTGAAGTGCTAACAATCCGAATCGAAATCCCCAAGTGCTTGTATGCAAAACAGAAGGAGCCCAAGCCCAAGCCAAAGCCCAAGATTAAAAAAAGGAATTGAAATAGTGACTTAAGAGCAAGTGTTTAGTGTGCCCAGCAAGATTGCTTCGTTTCGGTGGAGAATAGTATGCCAATTTGTTCACAGTGGATTCAACGAATAAAATGGCCGTTGGACCGACGGAGGGCAAACAGCCGCCCTCAGAGAGTTTCTCGCCCACGCACCACCAGATTATAGCACCCAGCCCCATCCTGGCCGTTCCCACACTGGCCTTCTCCGCCGCCCAGGTGGAGATCGTGTGCAAGACGCTCGAGGATTCGGGGGACATCGAGCGGTTGGCCCGCTTCCTCTGGAGCCTCCCAGTGGCCCTGCCCAACATGCACGAGATCCTCAACTGCGAGGCGGTCCTACGTGCTCGAGCAGTGGTCGCCTACCATGTGGGCAACTTCAGGTAGGATTCATATCCAGATCCCTGTTCCAGGGACAGACAAAAACCCCCGAACGGCTCAAATGACAGACAGCGAGAGGGACTCCTGATTAACCCCCTGCAAAAACGGTCATCCGATAGTTTTCCACAGCGACAGCTTAATGGGGGCACAATGAGACGCTAAATTAATAAACAAAGGCATTAATTTACTAATTAAAGAACTGGCTGCTACCCAAAGCCAAGTGGAGCAGGCTTGATTAATAAGACACCGACCAAACAATGGGCTTTAAAGCAGGATCGGGGTTTCGGCTTCCGTCGCCACTGCAAAATATATTCTCACATTACACTCGAGGTTCTAAGACAACCGGAAACAATACTTTCGCATGGGGAATTTCGCAATAAGCTTCGACAAAGGATGGCGAAAGATTAGCTTTTTCAGGGGGGACTTAGACCTCGACTTAGCCTTGTAATCTTCGGCTAGACAAGCCAGTCATTTAGCCCGTTTTGAAGTGGGCAAACAGGTCTCAGGCAATCGATATCGACAATTAACCATAAACTTTAAACGGTTGCATCAGGTTTTTGCATCTCATCTGTGTCACATCCAATGATGCTGACTGCAACTCGAATGGCTATGTAATTCGAGTATAATCAATCAATGTCCCGAGTTGTATATGCATATACGGATCTGGCTATGCAAGTGATTTGATTGCTTTGACTCGGTACATAAACGACTTCCAATTAAAATCATTTGACGTACTCAACTGAGCTGTCAGCGCCAGTGACGACAATAAATGCTTATGAAATTGTTTCAAAATACATATGGACGCCCGTTGAGCGAGGGGTGTTACTTGTGACTTGGGTGGGGGGATGATGATTTGGCTTGGCTTTCACAGCGGGTCACCATACCAACAAATCCCAGAGGGTTGATGGGGTTGAAATCAGCACGGTAACTTCACCATTTAACTTTGAACACTTTTCTGCACGGATCGTACTTAAAGTATACTCACATTGGACCTCGATCTTCTGGCTGTATTTTCAGGGAACTTTATGCAATAATAGAGAATCATAAGTTTACTAAAGCGTCCTACGGCAAGCTGCAGGCCATGTGGCTCGAGGCCCACTACATTGAGGCCGAGAAGCTGCGCGGTCGATCACTGGGTGAGTAATTCAATCTACAAAACCTACAAAATGCCTAGATATATTTAAATACTTTTAAAGCTAATTTCTGTGTCATGCATATGGATCACATTCTTGCTAGAGAAATTATAAGACACAATACCAACAAATAGCATTAACTTTATTAAAGACATTGCACAGAATAGAGGTCTGAAATACGTTCAAGTTTTTAACACTTTTTAAAAACACATGTAATTTTTTACGTCAAAAACGTTTTAATCACATGCACACTTCCATTTTTAACATGTAATTACTTTTACACTGGAAATAAAAATTTGACATAGTTTTTACAGTGTGTGTTATTTACGAAGCCTGTTCAAAACAACTAAGCTTAATAATGTTCTGATTACTTACCCGAAATACAAACACAATTTTAATGTAATTCAAATAGTTTCACCTAAGTTTAATTTCCAACTCAGATAAATAGCTTTGCTTGATTTAAAAACTGAGGCAGGTCAACTAGTCGAATACGTAATATTTTTTGAATTTTAGTTGCTTGCTTGGTAGCTTCTATAAAGTTTTTTTTAACATGTTACCTTAGGTTTTTTCTAACCTTTTTTTAATCAAGAAAAAAGAGTACCTACATATGTTAAAAGGTTAACTAACTGTTCTTCAACTCTGTTGTTAAGCTAAAAATATTGTAATTACTTGTGTTCTTTGCAACGAAATTAAACTAGAGGTTCGTTCAATTAAACAGTCCTTAAATCACAGTCGATGGTTCCAATAGCTATAAATGTATAGTATTTATTTAGTATATAGTATAATATAGAAAAGAATGATAGTTCTATAATGTCGCACTTTATTTTAAAAAGTAGTTCGACTACAAAAATAAATTAATCATGTTTTATTTACCCAAATCACAATACAAATCTTCAGGCCCCGTGGACAAATATCGGGTGCGAAAGAAGTTCCCCCTGCCGCCGACAATTTGGGATGGGGAGCAGAAGACGCACTGCTTCAAGGAGCGGACGCGGAGCCTACTGCGCGAATGGTACCTACAGGATCCCTATCCGAACCCCACCAAGAAGCGGGAGCTGGCCAAGGCCACCGGCCTGAATCCCACGCAAGTGGGCAACTGGTTCAAGAACCGACGCCAAAGGGATCGGGCTGCTGCGGCCAAGAATCGGTAAGTTATCATCGCCTCAATTAACCATTAGAAGTCTAGAGAAGAGAAGAGTTGGTAACTCGATAGGGTAGGGGCTGGGTAAATCGATACCTTATATGCATACATGCTCCAGAGTGGGAGCCACAGTAAAGGGGGGATGGGATCGCACAGGAGCGTTTCCATTTCATTGATCCGTGCCGATTTGTGGTAGTGGTGGCAGTGGTGGCGGCACCCAGTGAAGCGTTCTCGATTTCTGCTGTTTGTTGCGGTCGTCGCTTTTTGGCCACATTAAACTGACCGCCGACGATGACTTTAATAATAATGAAGGAGACAACAAACGATCATGATGGCGATGATGGTAGATGGTGGATGGTGGATGGTGATGATGATGATGACAGTGTAAATGCAGCTCATGCTTCAAGCTGGAAAGGTGCAACCGAACCGCTTGCAAAATATGGCCAGCAGAAGTTAAAACTCGACCAATTCGCGCGAAGTTGAAATGAAGAAGATCCGCTCCACACCGCTCCGCTCCGCTGGAAGTGAAAGAAGGCAAGTTAAGTGGAATGACACTGCAAGAAATGCACAGTCGAAATCGTAGTCCACTCAAGTGTTTGGCTGCTCCTGCAGATGCGCAAATATTTCAAGTTCTACCTGCTCAGCTCACAACAAAAACAACAACCACAAAAAAAAAGGAAAAGTAAAAGAAATCGAGACAACATTTGGCATTCCTTGGAAACCTGGCAACCAAAGAGACCAGAAGAGATCTCATCCCCAGCATCGTCGTGTTTATTAAGTTAGGAGCAGCGGCCTCGTCTCAAATTGAATGAATCTGCACAAAGCGCCAAGCATAGCCCCCAAAAAAATGTTAAGGAAAATACATATATAAATATAAGTAAAAATAAAAACCAGATGCGAGCGGGTCATTAGTTAAAATGATGGCGATTATTTCGCTTGTAAAGCAGCAGCAGCCACGGATACGCGGCCATTACAACTCCATCCGCACTCGATCCACAGGTCTCAGATCCACGGATCCACAGATCCAAGCTCGAATTCGAGTTTTTCGAGGTTTCGTGTAGTCATCGTGTTATTAAGCAGCAAAGCAAAAGCGTCGGCAAAAGCCCCCTGAGATGAGACAAAAAGGCAAGGCGCACTGCAGATACAAATATTCTACCCATATAAAAAATATGAAATTAAAAGCCGTTCATATGCGACGGCCAGACAACTTCGACAGCGCCAGGCGGCTGGAAATCGGAGGGTCTTGAGGGGGCTGAAAGGGACTGAGACTGGGACTCTGACTGAAGACCAAGACCATTCTAACCGACGACCAAAACCAGACCCAAACAGGCGCTGACTGTTGACTGTTCAAGCATTGTGCGCTGAAAAATTGTTAACATTTTTGCTACTGCACTTGTGCGAACGGAGAGCGACAGACGGACATCTCAGAAGCGGGAAAGAGTGCTGAATTCGCAAGCCGAAGCTCCGAATACCCTTGTATACTCAAGGTTTCTAGAGGAAAATTTAGCTTTAGTATTAGGAAATAAAAAAAAAATCAAAAGGTATTCCTCGAACAACAAAAGGCAACCAAATACAGAGTTCCAATAGTTGATGATTTATTTAATTTAATGATATTTTAGTCCTGGTGCTGCAAGAAATTTTGTTTATGTATTTAAGCCATTAATTTAAGCGAGTTTTCGATGTCACAAAGAATTCTCTATATTTTCTGTGTTAGATGAGTTCAAAATTCATACTGATTTTTTTTTCAATATGACTTTAATATGTCAGATTTTGTGTTCAACACATTGCTTATTGACCGATGTAAAGGATATTTAGGGACTAAGAAGTAGATACTTTGGAAACTTTATTGATATTTAAATATTTTGGAAAAGCCAATTAGGCTAATATTTATAATATTTCATGTTTATGTGTTAACACAAAAACAAAAAAAACTATTGTGTTATTTGGCTGTAAGGGTACTTTGCAAGTTTCAGCTAGAATGAATTGAAAATGAGGTACAAGTTTTCTTTTACCCAATCAAAAATATGTGGGTACCTTACTCCTGGATAAAATCAGAAATACCCCCAGAAAGGGCATCGAAAAAGGCAGCTGGAGCTGGGAAACAAGATCGTGAAGGCACAAGGAGTCGCGATGATGTCAAACGGTTGTTGTTGGGTTGTTGTGGCCCCGGTCGAGATGGTAAATCAATCAAATACACAGCTCCCATCCAGTGCAGTCTATTAGAAAGGCTGTGCTGCGCAGAGAAAGGCAGCGGCGCGTTTTCCGCTCCCGAATTGAGTAATTAAGACATCGGAGATTGATCGACTCAACTCAACTCAACTCGAGTCGCCTCCAATAGACTTGACTTCAGCGGAAACTTGGCGCTGCAAGCTTGTCATGCTCTGGTGCCTTTATTCACCAAGTGGCCATTGCAAATGGAGTGCAGGGAGCTCTTTAAGTTTCTGCATCTGCTGCAGTTGCAGTTGCAAGATATTCAAAATCAAGATTGCCGCACATTATACAGGAATTCTGTAGAGGCACATGAATGGTTTGCCGTATCTTACAGATGCCCCAGTCATCACCATTTGTCTGATTCAGAGGAACCTCTTGGGGCGTGCAAAACCCATTGAAGAGCGGATGGGAACGTAATTAATCTAACATTACGTTAGTATAACTCGGCTATTGAATCGGTTATTAAGCATTAAAGCTACAGACATCACTTAAATCATATCATAAAAATAAAGCCTTTTTTGAATACTTACAATACCTTGTAAATTTATTTAAATTAGGGTTTTAAACCTCTTTAGAATTTAATTTAATTTTTAAAATTTTAAGAAACATTCTACTTTTTAAAATGATTCGAACTTTTTTTTGAATCTAAAAAGTTTTGTTTTGGTTTTAAGTTGGGCGAATATGGAAAAATGTTTCTTGTAATGACATTTGTATGAAACACCCCAAATACCAACTCCCATTTGTCTAAAAAACATTTAGATAGTTTAAACAAGAGTTAAGTCTTCTATTTTTGTAACCAAAAAGTTTCATGTGTAGAAAAAAAATGTTCTATTGGTTTGATTTGACCTACTAAGACTTTAAAAAGGGGAAGTTTGAGCCTAAGAGGTTTGTCTGTTTTTAATAAAACTAATAATAAAACGATTTGTTTGACAGTAACAGAATAAATTAAGTACTTAATTGACTGGTCCGCATTAAAATGATGTTGTTCGGGAATTTTTTATCTCTACCCGTGTGAGTCACAAAGCATTTCATAAACCATTAGAGAAAACAAAACTGTTTGGCGGAGAAGCTTCTATTGTGCAAATTCATTAAGCCGAAACCCCGGCTCGAGACTTGATTTTGATCAATTACAATTGCCACTCGACGATGCACGACAGCGATACGAAGCTCTTGGCCAAATCAAACTGAATCCACTGAATCCACTGAATCCGCCTCGCGCCGATGGTTTTATTGCGTGAATTACCCGGCAAGCGAAATGCGTGGCTCGTGGACAGCCACTGAAGATGGAGATGGAGATGAGATTCGCCCACATCCAATTCCAAAACCATCCATCCATCTCGAACAGAAGCGATGGCCAAATTAGGGGCACAGTGGGCGATTTGTCAGAGAGACCCAGAGCCAGTGCCAGAACCCGAACCCGAAATCAAATCAACCAGCATTTCGGTTTGCGAGTGAAGTGTAATAAAGTTGAGCACACAACAAATATGTTGTAAATGTCAATTATCAATCAAATCAACAAACACGCACTTGCGGCCAGGAATATGTGTGTACAGATACAAACACATGGTCAGGGACCAAATTTGAAGAGGTTGTGGCCCATCGATTCCCAGCAGTCTCGCTCGAGTTCGAATCTGAATCCGAATTCTAATGAAGAAAGGAAGATGCAGAAGCAGATATTCCCATCGTATCCCCCATCTTCAGCCATTGTCAATATCCGAGTCGGAGGGCCCACTTGTCCGAGCGCTCGGACAGGGCACTCGAGCCCCATAAGTACCCATACCCATTCCCAAACCCAAGTCCATCTCCGACTCCAAGATGCGATCCGAGGGAGCTGAGCTGGGACCACTCGACGCTGTTTGCACAACACCAACTACCGTTTTCGGTGGCTTGTGAGAAAAATATACAACCAGCTCTCCAATGGGAGCAGGAATTGGAGCTAAAGCGGTACACTGAAAATTAATGTGTCGATCACACAAAAAACACATTAAAAATGTTGATAGATTTTGTCAACAAATATCAACTATCTGCAACAGAAGTATGAAAAGTAGAACTTTCAGCTGGGACCCTAGAAGAAAAAATTCTTAGACTGATCTGATTGAATGATTACCTTTATACTTCATAATTTCAAAAAAAAAAATATAAACAAAAGATAAAACAAGGTAAATCAATCGATGAATAGAAGCTACTATTCAATTAAGTTTAATGTAAATTAAATATTTAATATGTTTAAAAGTATAAGCACTTTCAGTTCACTTTTGCATACATAAACTACATTTATTTAAAAATGTTTAAATCAAGATCAATGTGATATTTTCTTCGGTGTAGCTGTATCTGGAGTCCAAGAAAGAACTGAATGGATGTGAAGCTACAATGTCGGACACTTCAATGCCGCATAGAAAGTGTATTAAAGAAATTAATAAGAAGTCAGGTTCGAGTCATCATCATCGGCAGTCGGATGAGGATGACTCTCCATCGCATCGATGGATTGGATGGCTGGTTTGATGGCAGGCAGCAACACCGGATGTGGCCTTTGTTCAATTGACAAGTGAAAGAGGCTCGGCAAATAAGTAAAATAAAAAAAACAAGAGGACAGGCGGCGGAACATAGCTTTCCGAATCCGAACCCGAACCGAATCCGCCCCAAGGGTTGAAAAATATTCAAATGCGAGCAAATTTAAATCCCGTTTGTCAACAGATCTCTCAGGCCGAAAAGAGAAAAACGGAATAAATATAAAATAAATGTTGATTGCATTTAGAGGGACCCTTGGGACTGCGGACTGCTCTTACTGCCGCTGCTAACTGCTCACGCCTGTCCAAATATTTACACAATTTAGGGCATTCAATTTGAATTGACACAATTATTGGAAACACTTGGAAACGTAAGAAGGAGCGTTGCAATTTTCCGCCTGATTTTGTCTTTGCTCTATTGACTTTGTATTACCTGCAGGTTCATTGATTTCTCCGTCTCCGTCTCCATCTCCGTCTAGCTGGTTTTTGGTCTTTAAGCCATATTTAAAGCGAGCATCTCCTTTGTTGGTCTAGCGGATCGTGTTACCAAACTGGCATTCTTTGCAGCCTGAATGGGTTTCAGTTCGACTCGATTCGAATCGAATCGAATCGGAATCCCCTGAATCTTCTGACATGAGCCGATTAAGGGACATTTCAATGCATCTCGGGTTACTCCTTCGGCTTTCGGCTGGCTATTTTCCATTGGACAAGCGGGTAATTACATACGTGTCATTTCGGTTAGGTTAGGTGCCACAGGGTATCGGATTTCAGATTTCACTAAACCCTTTGCCCTTGTCCGTGTCCGTGTCCTTCGTTGCCAAGTCAATTGTGTGGAAAATGTATATCGTATTCGTGCATCCAAGTTTTCGGTTACTGGGCTCAAGCCGAGCGTGCCAAGCCCCAGTTCGTAGCTCCAGTCGACCGTGAAAATGGCCTTGAGTCGCCCGTGCCAAAAATCTGGCTACCAGAAGCTATCACAAGGTTTTCAGTACAGGATTCTGCGCCACAAGGTTTGCTCCGTTTTTTAACCAGGCTAGAAGGTTTTAATTACCAAATTTTAAAAGGAATTCAAGGAAAGCCTTTAGAAGTATCATAACAACTGGCTTCCATTTCACCACCGGATTTAAGATCTCGCACATTATTTTAGAGCGGTGCATTTTAGACATAAGTTTATGTTAACAATAGCTTAAATTCTGGATTTATGATCTAAACGTCTTTCTCAGGAGAGTCTTGACAGGTACACAAGAATTCTGAATTATGTTACATAGTCTGAAGTTCATCCTTTCACATACAGTACTTAAAAACTATAGTTAATTAGAACCTACTCAATAGAGGTATCCATATACTGACTGGTCTATAAGTTTACACGAGGTTTTAAGAACAGGATTCTTCGCTTTTAGCCTGTATTCTTATAGAACTGGTTAAACTGAATCAACTACCGTAACAAATCACAAAAAAAACCGAATAACTAAACAAAATACCTTTCTAATTGGTAGTCTTTGTTTTGATATAACACCTCAGGATTCACCTTGTGTAGAAAATCTTCGTATTATGCCACCTATTAAGTTTTGCCCTATTGAACCACCACACACAGATATCTGCCTACTTTTCCCATAGTTAGGCGGTTCCAATTACCCAAATCCAATAAACGAAAAACCAAAAAAAAAAATCAACCGAGAAACCTTTCTAATCGGAAGGCCCTTTTAGGGAACTTGGGCTTCTTGGGTATTCGGGAGTATTCCAATCCCAGCAGCGGGCAGTCCCCGTCTCCGATCGCTGGGCCAACAATTCATCAGGCTGTGAGTGATCCATCAAGTTGGCACATTAGGCAACTAAACGATTTAATGCTCCCTCACGAGGGCAACAGACAAAGTCCCAGCAAGGTAGCTGCAGATACATTTCGCAGCTCCAACTGAGGGGATGGAGATGGTGGTGTCTCTGCTCCACAGATCCAGAGTGGTGGTGGTGGTGCTGGTGGTGTTTCATCATTAATCACACAACACGAGCCGCTCCAGGATCTCGGGGGCAGCCACAAGGGGAACAAATTGCAGCAAGTTGAGCGAATCCTAACCGATAATTATGACATTGCAGGAGTCATGGCGTGATGGCAAATGATGATGTATATGAGAATGCTTCTCCTCATGCAGAGATCCCATCTCATCCCCATCTCCTGCTCCTTCTCCTTCCCCAAATCCATGGCGGCTAATCAAGTCATCTTCTGGTCAGATGGCGCGCCTTTTGTTTTGGCCACAGACGATTTATCTTAAGCATGTGTGAAAGTTGTGTCAGATTTATGAGCCACAGCCACCTCCCCCGGCTCTTTTCTTGTTTTTTGAACCCCTTCCCTTTGACAAATGGGCCGCCTTAATGGGCGTTTAACCGCAGTTGCAGTTGCAGTTGCAGCCACTGCAACTGTCCAGCATCGACTAATTAACGATGCCGACGCCGATTCCAATGCCTTGATGTCTTCATGGATTGATGTCTTCATGTGGACAGCCGGAAAATAGCCATGAAACTGTGTGTGAATATCAGTGGGAAAAAAATGTTATAGAACCTATCAAATTCTATCAGCAGTTCGATCTGTTACGGCTTGTATTTAAAACTAAATTAACTTTAATATATTTAATAATTAAATACTATTGACCACAAAAATGTTTAAATTATGATAAAAGTACAACAAGGTTAACTTTAAAATAATGAAACAAATCAATTAATAAGTACAATTTTCATGTCTTCTATTTTCCAGCATCCAGCACAACCAGAACAACTCGGGGATGGGCTGTCGCAGCCGTCGGGCAGATGGAGCCGCCTCACCCACTCCGTCGGACAGCTCGGACTCGGATATCTCGCTGGGCACGCACTCGCCGGTGCCCAGCAGCCTGCAGCTGCAGCATAGTCCGGGTAGCACATCCAACGGAGCCAACGACCGGGAGGAGAGCCTGAGTGTGGACGATGATAAGCCCAGGGATTTGAGTGGATCACTGCCGCTGCCTTTGTCCCTTTCCCTGCCCCTGCCGCTGGCCTCGCCCACCCACACGCCTCCTCAACTGCCTCCTGGTTACGGGGGACCCGGCGGAGCGGGAGGACCCGGAGGAGGCCCGCTGACCGCTCCTGGCTGCCTGCCCCCCTTCAAGCTGGACACCAGCCTGTTTAGTGCAGGATGCTACCTGCAGAGCTTCAGCAACCTGAAGGAGATGTCCCAGCAGTTCCCCCTGCAGCCGATCGTCCTGCGACCGCATCCGCAGCTCCCACAACCTTTGGCCTTGAATGGGGGTCATCATCCGGCTTATGCGGCTGCTTATAGTGTGGAGTGTGTTCCTGGACATGGACCACCACCACATCCGCCTCCCAAACTTAGGATCAACTCCCCAGAGAAGCTCAACTCCACTGCGGTGGCGGCTGCTTCGGGAGGAGGCGGAGAGAGGGGAGCAGCCGGTGGCAACCATCATCATGAGGCTACCACAACCAACTACCATCACAGTGGCCAGCTTCTGCTGCATCGACCCTTCTCCACGTCACCGGAACTCAAGCATAGTGCTCCCGAGATCACATGATATCAGCGGGTCTGAGGTGTCCACCTATAAACCCACCACCACCTCCCTCTCACTTTCCCCCAGAAGCACTAAGGCCCAGCTATTCAGATTGTTTCAATTGTAATTCTAAGTTAGCCCGTAGTTAAGAGCAGAGTTTCGAGCAATATTCGATCCGGAGAACTGTTTCCTATATCATCGACACCCATAATACCCATACCTATGCCTAAACCTATACCTATACCGTTATCCAGAAGCAGCAGCAACAAGAATCGCAAGCGTCGCACACTCACTCTTCAAAGATAGCCATTTAAGCCGGATGGAAATTGAGACACCAGATTTAGAGGTAACCCACACCCAAACCCAAAACTGAACTTGAATTCGAAACGTTTTCATTCTAATTTTGTGTGTGTGTACGTATTTGTAAATAGAGTTTAAGTATGCAAATCATAGAGCTTACGTATACATTTAGATTGCAATAAAAAACCGAATGAACAGTTAAGAATTTGAATCATTATACAAAATTAAGTTGTTTGTTTTGCTATCCGATAATGGAATTGGATCTGACGGGTGGGCATTTATGGAAAACTTTACTGGAATATGTGAAACCAGGCTTGAACAAGTGATTAAATAATTATAATGGCTGACATGCATCGGAATTGGAATATTTATATTAAAATCAGTCATATTTGCAATGGAATGCCGAATGAGAATTTATGGGACTTAATTAAAAACTTATAACAAGGAGAAAGTAACTAAAAGAACTGAATTTACTAAACTTAAAACACGTCAAATGGAATGCACTTTTTTTATTATAAACATATCAAGCGACATTTTTAGTTAAATTTTTTATTCAATTAATAGATTGCAGTTGAAGAAAACAAAACAAATTCTAGATAAATTTTACCATCTCCCGTAAATTTCCATAGATACCTTCTTCAGTTGGCTATCATGTGCAGCTTTCCCTTGGGCAAATACAGACTCCTAAGTAAATAATGTGTAAATACTGAAAAACTGCAATGGGATAGGGAAATTTCCCCTTCTCCATGCTGATATTCCCAACTATTCATCTGCTGCTAATGTTGCTTCCACTGTTGCCATTGTGTTCTCCGATGGCTGTTGATGTTTTGAAATAAAATATCAATTTCTGTGTAAACATCGACGAGAGTCGGAGAGTCGGAGTCAGGCGAAAGCCAAGTCAAGTCCGAAGGGAAAGAACAACATCCACGATCGGTGGCAGTCTCATAATCTCACTCCAGCCGGCTGAACTGGGAACTGGAATCAAGAACTGAGAACCGAGAACCGAGATGATGGCGTCGGCGGATGGCGCCAACGATGACATGTCCGGCCTTGCCATGTCCTACTTGAGTGGTTTACTTAGCTGCCTTATGAAAATATCCAATGCTGTGGGCAAACACACGAATGCATCCATCCAAAACCACAACCTCTCACCAAAAAACCGCCGGGAGATGAAAAACTGACGCGTCACTGTCACTCACACAAATGCACCACATCATCGTCATTATGGGCTCTAAAGTCTCCGATCCGATGTGCCCTGGGAACAGACTGCGTTTATATATATATATATCGAATATAGAATCGTTCCAGCAACACCGAGAAAAAATTCATACCAGTCAATTAATTTGATAAACAGTTTATTTATTATACCTATGCAATCTAATTATTAATAAATTTAAGCAATTAATGTAGTAATCCTGAATATCAATTTTATTGTCATGTCTTCATGTCTGTGGTGCCCACACTTTTAAATCCAGAGAGAAGTGACTGTATCAATGTTGTTTTTATTGAATATGTCTACGCAGATATCCAAAAATTTTTAAATTCTGGCTTTTAAAGAAACTTATTGTTCATATAAGTAAGTGCTCCTGAATGCAGGCAATATTTTTTTAAGAAGGTAATCAGTTACGGGAATCCTAAAGGTGTAAATAACCTAAATATTCCTTAAAGAAGTTTTTGAATTATTCAAACATATCTTAAAATACATGTTCTTTAAAAAGTAAAAGACGTTTTTTATATAAAAAACGTTGTTATTATTGCTTCTATATCAATAAAGATTCAAGAATGACTAAATTTTTTGAAAGGTATTTCCAGTGCTTTTACTTTAACCGCAGCTGAATAAAATCCTACCGAATTGTGAGGGTTATTTTTCGCAGTGTCTGTATTGCGATCTAATCTGGTGGCAGCCACAGCAAGCGCCACAGACTCACTTGCCCAGATTGATGGGCCAAACGTGGATGGATGACTGACTGACTAGTTGGATATAAGTGCTTCCTTTTTCCAACAAATTTTCGGCTCAAATTACAAGGTGAGACACTGGGGGCCCAATCTTCGTCCCCATCCCAATCACAAGACCACAAGAGCATGTGCAAGTTGTCAGGCCATCCGACAAGTCAGCGAAAGAAACACTTGAAAGCGCAATTATCAGTAGCTGGGCACCGGGCGCATTAAGTATACGCCGCATATACCATTGTACCATCAGTTAATTTTCACTGCAGGCATTTTCGGTTAGGTTCGGTTCGTTTCGGCCATTTCATGTTTTATTTTTAGGCGCGTCGCCGTCGCCTCATCACCGTCATCATTATGCATGATGTGACACTTTTGACCCTGTTTTATTATTATTTTTTTGTTGTTTTCTGTTTCCTGCAACCCTCCAATTTTCGGCGTCGTCTGGAGTTGGTAGGTATTTGGATTTGGATTTGGCATTGGGTTTGAGTTTAAGTTTGGGTACTCGGAATCAATAGGCGCTAGACGAACGCCATATGTCTCCAATTAGCTGGTCCGTGCAAGTAATTGATTTTACACTTGGCGTCATCCGAGGGCCATTTACCAATTACAGGAGTCCCAGCCCAAATGCATCACCCAAAAGGGGGGTGATTGACTGACTGACTGACTGACTGATTGAATGTCGTCTGTAGCTCCTGTGTTGTTATTGTTTCATCAAATTAATGCGTTGTCGCTAAATTCTAACCGACCATTGAGGGTTGGTCCTCGTAATTATTAACGCCATGGAGCAGTCAAACAACCTCGGACTGTTGTGGTTGCATTTACATATTTTACAAGACGACTCAATTAGGTTAACCGCTAAATAAAAAGCCTCACTGCAAAGGTTTACATATTTCAAATTGAATTTATGCACCCTCCGGCCGAATTTGTTCCTCCGTCTATCTTTATTTTTTGTCAATTTGTCGGCAGTTCCCTTCCTCATTTGGGTCCATGGGTCGTCTCGTTCGGCAATTGCTGTTCAACAACAACTCCCCCGAACAAAGAACGCGCACAGTGGAGTGCCAACTCATTGTGGGCACACAAAATATTTGGACATGCGACAAGGGTATGTTTGCTCTTCAGTCGGAATTCATTTGACGCGGTTATTAGTTTGTATGGGTTTGCATAAGTTGTGAAAATAGATAAGAAAACAGTTCCTATAATCTTTTGGGGATATAAAATAAAAGCAATATAAAAAAGTATTTTAATAACTTCACCTAATTCACTGAAAGATGGAATACATTATAGTTTATGGCTGAATAAAAAACGGCACCTTGCTTAAACAACCATAAAATTTAAATTCCTTTTTACTATTGGGTGAGATAATAATAATAATGTGATGAAACATAAAGAATTTAATTTTTTAAGTAGTCTAATCTCAAATATTTACCTATACACTTATAATTATTTATATAATATTTCATATTAAAATCTTGATTTCTTACATTTAATTTAAGATAAAACTTTAAGCTCTTATGGGATGTTTTTAGACCACTGTAGCTGAAGCTTATTGACAAAGGGACAACAAACACATACAGACAGCGAGCGTTTACCACAATATAAAACATTTAACGTGCACATCTTTAAATCTTTTGACTGACATTTGCTCACTTTTTCAAGGGGGGTTAAAAGAGGACGGGAGGGGGAAACGAACCCCATCATTAAGTGCGTAAATGTACTGTAAATAGACAAACGCGCTTTGAATAAAATTCAGCCAAAGAGTTGCATTGTCGTCGGCCTTTAGAGTGGGTGGAGATGGTATAAAATGGGTGGTGCGGTGGGTGGGGATGTGGGTGGTTGGTTGGCGGGTTAGCAATGCAAATTCCCTGAACAAACAGCAGCCGAAACCGAGAAAAGCCCATCTGTGCCCATCTGCTCAGACAATTGTGAACAGTCAACAAGGCGAATCAATAAATTTAACTTTATTATGATAATTTGTCAAAGGAAATGTACACGGAAGAAAAGAATCTTTTTTAAATTTAAAAAAATATACATACAAGATTTTTTTAAATATTTTGTAGACACAGCACTTTCTTTTAAGTCTCCCTATCGAGGTTATTTAGTAGCAAACGATGTTCTTGACTTCGTGTTATCTCATTTAGAGATAAAGTTCTTAAGTTAAGAGTTTTATTTTTTACCTAAAATATAAGTATGAATATATTTATGAGATAATTTATTAAGTAAATGATAGTAATATTAATAACACGGATGCTTTCTTTTAAATGATCATTTATTATCGTTTATCATCTCCACTTTTAGTTTTTTTTTTTTACCAAGTTTTCCGTTCAAGTCAACTAACAGCCATTCAATCATTTTTTTAGATTTTTTTCAGTGTATTTGGTTGGTGTTAAAGGGTGTTGGCTTCGTGGTTGTGCGTAAACTTTGTCAAAATATTTGCAGCATTAAATGAGCAAGGCAAACACTTCACACATGCTCAGAGACCTTAACCCTTTCTCTTTTGTGAAGGGGACTTCCACTTGCAGCTCCAACATACATACTTACATGTATCTCTGCCACCCGCCCCCTCAAAGCCTGGGGGCGTGGCTGTGGGGCAGATGAAGACTCTTCAGAGCTTCATTAATGAAATCCAGTGCCGTCGGTTACAGAATAACTTGACACTCGGTCTAATTGTCGCCCGGGAATATCCCAATCCCAATCCCAATGAAAGGTGAGTCGCTGTCTCAGTCGCTTTCCCTTTTGTCCTCTAATGAGATTTGCCCAGAATAAAACCATCGATAGATGCACACCTTTATATACCAAAATGTCAGGGACTGGATGGGGGAGTGAGATTCGTATTCGGAATGGGAATCGTATTCCTGCGAAAGGTGCACATTGGACAAAAGGAGGCGTTGATGCGTAATTCATAAGAGCATTGAAAAGGCATCGGCTACAGTAACAGTAACAGTGACAGTAACAGAAGTACCCAAAGTACCCGGGTCTCTATCGCGATGATGTCTTCATCCTGGGCCAATGGGCGTGGCCAAGCTGTGGTTGTGTCTCAGTGCTAAAGAGTCTCGCCTCTGGATTCCCAGTCCCTTGGACTCGGCTTCGATTTCGGATTAACAAAAGCACTCAGCCAACTGATTCTGATTCTGAAAACATTTCCGCTGCCATTGTTATTGTTGCCCTAGCCCACAGACCGCATGGATTTGGAGATTTGGAAACGGATTAGAGAAGCAGGAACGGGGAATGCATTAAATGCTCTGCCCATAATATTCATGAGCCCAGGGACGGCTGCAGATTTTCCGAGCGATTACTGGAACTCCGTGTAAACGGTTTTCGCCCCGATAGCATCGTTGAAACGATGACAGTAGAATGTGCTCAATTTTAAGTTGGTTGTTACTTCCCTGAAATGGTGACTTGGCTAGGCAAGTAAGGCTACGAATAAGATCAGATTTTAAGCCAGGCTCAAAAAAAGCTAACTTGTTCAAGGGAGTAAAATCGAACACAGAAGAAAATATAATATATTTCAAAAGTAAGCCTTAAGATTGAACATAATTGGTATCAATTTTTTGATTAAACAATAAGCAAATACTTGAATGTAACTAATGTAAGCCTAATTAATGTACCTTCATAAAGATAAGTTGTAATACTAAGACTTATGAGTAAGGAGTAGGTACAATTTAAGCAAAAGTTAAATAAGGAATTTAAACTGTCTTAAAAATTACGAATTGAATTTAAAAATTACCCTTTTCCCCGCTCTCCTTTGCAACCTTAGTTACCAAATTAAAACCCTCAATGGCTTCTGAATTTGGAATACTTAATTTGAAGTGCATTAACTTAATCGGCCAATGGCTGCCTTCATTTGAGCTAATTAAACTGAATTGCCATTCCAATTTTCCACTTTTCCACTTGCATTCAGAGATTCGCCCTGGGACCATGGACCATCATCATCTCATCTCGTCAGATTCAGCTGGAAGGGAAAATTGGGGCTGACTGGCCAAGTGAGCTTTTCCATTGAAATCATCTCGGCATTGTGCGGAGATTGAAAAATCGTATTGAATTACTGAAACAAAAGTGAAATAGGGCTAGGAAAATTGAAGTTAAATCAAAATCCATAATGTTGGCGAATGTGTTCTATTGTCTTCCCCAGCGAATCCCGATTGAATTATGAATTAATAAAGATGTTTGCCCGCAGGCCAGATTTGGGTTACGCCAAGCGGCCAAAAGACAAAAAGGGCAAGTCGGAGCAAAGTCAACCCCTATGGAAAAGTGAGTTTCGGTTTTTGGCTTTTCGGATGTTTGGATGTTCGGATTTTGTGATTTTGGCAAACACGCAACCCAACTTACAACAATTCGGATGGGATGTGTGTTCGTAACTTGAGGATGCACTTTTTGCCGCTGCCCCCTTTATTGAAAGATAATTGGGTTTGGGAGATGAGCAGGGCAGAATACAAACGACCAGACAAGCGTAAAGTTCGCCCAAACTCGCAATTCAATTGAGATTCAAATTCACTTACCCCAACTCAAACTCGGAATCAGGTTCTAATATTTCAGCTGGCCGACCTAACACATCACCATCACAATCACCATCACCACCACCATTTACCATTCGTAACGCCCTCATCCAAAACCAATCCCTTGTAAAAGTCCCACTTGCAACCATGTCCAACACTTTTGACGTGTAAATGTTATCTCTTTTACAAATTAAGCCCAGCTTCGCTTTCCTCTCCGGATTTTCTGCCCGACTCCGGCCTTGTGGTGGATTTTCATCTGCATCTACACAACCACCCTCGCCCGCTCCATCAAACCAAAAAATGTCCAACAATTAAATGTAATTTGAACTCACTGACATGAGCTTGTGTGACTCGTGATTATGTGTCTGTTGGCAGGGGCTGAAAAATACCATTTTCGGGGGAGATCAACAAGAAGTGAATAGATAGTATTTGATAATCACTTCTCAAACAATTATTTTCGTACAGATTGAAGCTTTGAATTGGTGTATAAACAAGATAAATGTTTGGAAACATAAAACTAGTAGCAAATAAAATTTGTTTTTTGCTTTACTTTAAATTATGTATTAAACAAAGTGTACAACATTTTAGATAGCTACTTAAAGTAATTTAATTACAAGGATAGACGGATCTTAGAATCTTTTCTGATAAATTGATTTACTAATATCACAATACTTATACCGAAAAATGTTACATTTTCTTAAATTAAACTTTGTTTCACTTCGTAAATTCCATGAGTGGTCAATACTCTATCGGATATCAGCTTAATTTTAAGCCTATAATGCCCGCTGCTCTTCCAAAGTATCAAATGTCAACCAAAGCCTCATTGAGATTTTAATAGTTTGTTAAGCAAATCTGCCTCGAAATGACCTTCCTCTCGGCAGTGTCAGCTTTAAATCGGTTTAGGTGCAGAGGCCGCCCACACAGATACACCGTCGATATTAATGTTCAGATATGTTCGGACAGCCGGGAGCGATGCAGATGCCAATGGAGAACATGATCCACAGGCTGGAATGGCCAAAGTGAATTGGTAAGCTCTACACTGCACAAAGTGACTCAGAAGTAGGGTGATCAAAATTAGAACTAAACTTATGTTTGGAATTCAGCTCAACTACTAAAGTTGGTTACATACAATATAGGCATCCCAGAAATTTTACAAACAAGTAAATTGTTTTATAATTTTAATCTATAACCTAAAATTAATGTATTTTTATACTTGTTGTGAATTTCAAATCCCTATGAATGGTTATATCATGCTCGTATACTTAATCTAACTTTTCAAATTACTATTCGGATTCAAATTGACCAGTGTATCCAAAATTAAATCTTACATTTTTCAGCTTCTTGGAGGTCTCCATTGGTGACGTCATTGATCGCATGGCTTGCTCTGAAATTTTGGCCTTTGTATCGCCGACCTCAAACCCCATTTCAAAATCCATCTGCATACTGCATGCGTGTGTTTGTGGGCATATTCGCATTTGTATGTATGAATCGTATGCCAAATCGGCTTAAGGGCAAGTTATCGGCATTTGAAAATAAAAACACGCGCATTATCGACACCAACCAGAACAGAAAGTTGATGTGTGGAGATGCACCAAGAGAAACGTAAGGCTTCTGCGAGGCAGGACTTCACTGTTTATTTCTTTAGTCAATAAAAGTTAAACTAAAAATACTTTAATATTGTGGAAGAATATTATGTAATTGTTCAGTATATGTTATCCCTTAATTTTATACAAAAAACGATCTAGGAATGATTACACTCTTAAGGTGTATTACATTCATTACTGTTTTTATTCTCGCATAAAGTCAGACAGTTATACACAAAATTAATATTTATAAAAAGTGAAGTGTGTGTTAACTTCATTATTTAAATTATTTTGTTAAAGATGCTTATATATAGTATGACTTCATATATATTTTATTACTAAGTTACTTTGCAGATTATTGAAGAATATCTCCTTTGCACAACACACACAATTTCTCGCTGTGTAGGCTGTCTGCAGCAGCATTCTGGCTGAAAATGAGGATGAGGATGTCAAAGCCATCGTCTGTCTGGCTGTCAATACGTTTTCCATTTGTCGCCTCTAATGACACACATATTTAGGTGTTAATCGCCTCATTGGAACGCTGGCAGCGGATTTGCTCGCATTGTTATATGGAATCGGGGATCTGGGATCGGGGTTTGCAGCTCCGGAGGAGTCCAAAACTGAGAATCCAGAGTCGGTCGCAGGGTAAATATTGATGCTGCGATTATAACCATTGATGCGTTCACAATGGACTCGCCGGGCATTATCCTTGGCCAGATCTACTCCGCTCCTCTGACGATTAGTCGTGACCGGGGTTTCAGTCAATCGTGTTTTGGCTTTAAGGCGCATTATCCCCTAAATCGCAAACAAAACTGCAAACAAATTGCCGCAAAGCGGGACCCGAGAACAGGGAAAACATTTTGGATCGGGGCAAGCGTATAGGAGAGCATATGCTCGGAATCCGGATCGGCATCCGAATCGGTATTAGGGTATTAGGAAAATTGCCAAATGGCTTCGGCGGCAGAGGAAGTGAGCTGCCACTGATACGATATATCCGACGAATAACTATCTCGGTTTTGCTCTGATCTGCGAACATGGGGATGTTTAATCTGATCGTGCTCGGGGTGTTTGATAAATTAGTGCGGAATTTAATAGGGTTTATTGTTGTCTTTTTTTTAAATAAAAAAAAAACTAAATGACATTTTGTAGAGTAATAAACTGAATAAAACTAGCTACGAAACGAAAAGTTTCAATACAAAAATAACAAGCAAAATTTGTCTCGACTGAAATTTTTTATAGAGATTTTCGTTTCGTAGGGTTTTTTATACAGGTGAGTAGGTACTAGGCTGAAAGTGTAAAATTAATTTGAGAAACTCGTAAATAATGAAAATTTAATTAAATAAAGTACAATTTTGACTTATTTTAGTTTAAAGTTACAACTTTCAGCCATATTAATATAAAAAAGTATTTTAAACTTGAATTTTTTTGTAACGCAAAAACAAATGGTTTTATTTTTTTTCTTTAATTCAAAACATTTTAAAAAATAACACGTGTTTAACATAGTTATTATTCAAACTCAAATTAACAATAATCAAACCATAAGCCAAACTCGTGTTTAAAACACAAGACAGAAAAATATATATTTTTATAAATATTTTTTTTCAGTATAAACAAATAACATTTTTGTGAACATTTTTATTCTATCGTTAAAATAAAAGAAAACATTTTTGTTTATTTTTAAATTCACAGAAAATATGGAATTATATACCGCCGGCTTTTGGTACCGTAAATGGTTCGAAGCTGGACAATTAAGATAGTGAGAGTTTAGTGAACTTGTTTATATTTTGGCCTTAAAGTCATTCAAATAAATTGGTTCATAGAAAATCAATTAATGTGTATATGGAAGTTAGAAATATCGAGTAATTGGCGCTGCTCGTTCGCCTTATGAAAATAAATGATGATGCATATGGACATGCCGTTTGACAATTATTTTGAGAACGTTATGTATACGCACAACTTCAGACAGGCTGTTTCATATGACGACCTCACATATTGTTTCTTTTCAAAAGAAAAAAACTCTTTTTCATTCATCGTTGGTAATCAACCCCTGTCATCCAGAGCACTATAAATGTCTTTTGTGTGTATTAAACAGACTGCGTCGGCGTATACCTTTTCATTAAGGTATGGTAACCTTTTCAACCACTGTGGTGATGTATTGGTTTTTATTGGTCAATTTTCAGTTAGCCAATCCACAGAAAGCCAATTGGCGCGAAAAACGTCACCAGTGTGCCCAGCATTTGACTGGTCATAATGTGGATTCCACTGCTTACAGCTTCTGTAAGCCTAACATAGCCGAACTGCTTGCTTTTTAGTTTGGCAGCGCCATCTACATTTTAAATTTGGGGCCAGACTAGTGAGACCAACGGGGACTGTACGCGGGAATACGGTCGGAAAGTTGGATGGCCACACTGACTGGTCGCCGGTTTGAATCAAATTTTAATTCAAATTTAACCACCGTTAAAACCGCCTTTGAAAAATTCAAATTACTTTGTTTGTTTTAAACCATTTTTATTTCTAAAAAATTAACATGCCTTTTTGTTTGTAGCTAGAATTATAATCACTAATTAAGTAAATGTTTTGTTTCTGTTCTTAATCCATTTGGTGTTTTCCTTTTTTGTTTTAAATGTCTGTTATCGATTTAATTCTATTAAAATGTAACATTAAAGATCAGCTAAAAATTGCTCAATTGTTACGTTCAACGTTATACGCCGTTTTGATTTCGAAATGGATATTGATTTGTGTAACAACTTGATGCCAGTTTATCAACAAAGTTAAAAACAAAAACAAATTACGCCCTATGTGGTAATTACCGAGTAGTAAGTATAGTAAGTAAATATTAACTGAACACAACAAACCATTTTTACACGCGTGAATTGGCTAGAGAAGAGCAAAATAAAGGGGTGATTACCATATATTGCTAAAAGAGGAGGAAGTAGAAGAACGTAATGTACATAATGTGCAAGTGCTGCCAGTGTCTTCGAATGTGCTAACGGATGAACAACAAAAAATGTTTAACAAAAACCTTCGACTAAGAATTAACGCTAGCTAAAAGTACAGATCAATAACAACCTAAAAAGAAGAATCATCCCTTTTTTTTTACATACATAACATAAGCATTATGGATAGTGTGTGTTATTTTCGCTATCAGCCCTAGAATTTGTGAACATCATGGACGGATGTTAATCTGAAGTAAAATTTAGCGCACAGTGGCGCCTTGCTGGCTGCATACAACCCGTGACGTCAGCAAAAAGGGGGGTGGGACGGGGGTCAGGAGATGGGATGGGGTAAAGGAGGGTCAAAGGGATCTCTCTGGTTCTTTTGTTTTTGTTGCAAATTTCGATTTACACTAAAGTTAACTATACTAATCAACAGTTTCTTGTCCAGTTGGTTGTTTGTACAGTGATCGCTCGTAGATCGTAGATGTAGATATCAGTATATCAGTATATGTATGTAATGCTATATCATAGGCATCTAAGGCATAGTTTTGTCTAAACAATAAAGTTCATGTTACTCATATTTCGATTTACCAATTATTTACAACAATTTCGTATCACAATTGTAATTTTTGCATGTTTTTGTCTTGCTTGTTTTAAAAAATGTTCCTATGCTCCTGTTTCTGTTGTATGCAAACTTACGAGCAGCACTGTGCGAATATATTCGAAATGTTTTCTTTCCACAATCGAAGAAACCCTCGATCGTTGCCGTTACTGTGTTAGATTAGTTATTCAAACTAGGAGCTATGTGAAAGGTACGAGTATAATAATTGAATTCATAATTCGTTAACCCTCTTGCTAAGCTAAAAAGAATCGGTATTTGTATCTGAATCTGTTTCTGTGTCTGCATCTGTAGCTGTGTGAGAGATTGGTGTTTATAACCTGGCTATGTACGTATATATCCTGCTGTTTATATGTAAATATATGTAGATATAGCTTCTCGTTTATATCCGCGTAATTAAACTCGCATTAAACTCTGAAAACATAACAAATTTAAAGCCCTTTGCTGCAACTGTATAGGCATATATATCGGATGTATCTATGTGTGTCAAGTGTGTGAAGTGTGGATGTTTAAAACCATAAACTGCCACCTTTGAGGCTAAGGCTTTAGCTCTACATATAATGCACTAAAACCGACTTCGACTTAAGCGACCGACTCGCGTTTGCTGTTAGCTGTTTGCTGGCCAGTTGAACCGGCTGGAAATTATTGCCAAGTACTTAGGGACTAAACTACAAAACCTAATGCATAGTAAGACTACATAACAGGGTTGGTATCTGGTTTCCGGGAAGGTATACATATATATCTCCATCGCACTCCACTTTTGATTCTGCGTTTTGCATTCTGCATATTATGCATACTGCATACTGCAATCTCGACTTTTCGACTCTTTAAGGGATTAGGTAACTACGTAGCTCTCATTTGAATTTCATACTCTCTGCATGCAGATCATAAAAATATGATGAGTTATCTCTAACTAACTATATATGTAACGTAGACGTAAGTGTAAACGTAGAACTAGATGGTAAGTGTATAATTTGCTCTGAGCTTAACTGTGTGCCTGGTTGTGGAAAATCTCTCAAAATTGAGCTAAGTAAATATTCTGAATCTGTTGATTCCGATTCCGAGGGGGGATCATATCCTCTCTACTCTCCATACAGATCGTCCAGATCCCTAGCCGGCAAGCTACTTGTCCCACTTGCCGGCCAACTGTGGCTGCTATTGGTGGCTCTTGCTGAGCAGGTGCGAGTTGAACTCGTAGACGTTGTTCAGCTGCTCGCCACAGATGTTGCACCGCCACGGATTGCTCTCGCAGTGGCAGCCCTTGTGCAGGAAGTACAGCGTCTCGTCGGGGAACTCGATGCCGCAGAAGTGGCAGGTGAGGATCAGCTTGCGGTTCAGCAGCAGATCGCCATCCTGCCCGGTCGACGTGATCGTTCCGTTGCAGATGGGCGTCGAGCTGGAGCCATTGCTGGCGTTGGGTGTCGCTGGTGCCGGTGGGCCACCACTTCCTCCAGTTCCGCTCCCACCATTCACTCCGGGTGATCCTCTTCCCGATCCGTTGCTCAAGCTGTTGGAAAGCACGGAGTTATTGTTATTATTACTCTCCAGCGGCGTGGCATTCCGGGTGATCCGGTTGTTGGCCTTTGCGCAAATGCGCCGCTTCAGATCCTCGCGCAGGAGCGATTTCAGTGGCGAGACCTGATAGAAATATATTGGTATTATTAGGTTTAAGGATATAAATTGATCATTTTACCTTGATCAGTGAGGTGATTCTGTTGTTGTTGCTGCTGTTGCTATTGTTATTGTTGTTGGAAGCCTGTTCTGTGTCGCTGTTGGGATCACTGCCGTTCATCAGGTCCTTCTTGTCCACATCCTCAGCCATGGGCTCCTTAGATAAGGAAAGATAAGAAACCAATTAAATATTATTTGAGTACGTTTTAAAGGATATGAAAACTATACTTTATGACATCCCAAAATGTTTATAAAAAAAACCCTCTCTACAAAAAAGATATTTCATTTTAAAAAGTTAAATTTTTTTTTTGCTATAATTGCTTAGATTATTTTTATAAAAAGTACTGCAGCTTGAAATTTAATTGTGGAACAATGAACCAAATTAAAAATAATAAAAATATAATAAAATAAATATAGGTCATTCATTTTTTTCTGGGTGAATATACAATATATAGTGTAACTAAATAGCCAACATATCTAATAAAAATAATTGATTATACTAAAATGTATATAAATTCACGCGCAAATTTTACTTTACAGGTCAAGATCAAACGCTGCATCAAAGCCAATATATAAGCCCTGGATCTTGGAAAGCCATAAAAGCTAGTTAAGCCAAATTAGGTATGCAGTCTTTTATGATGCACAACAGGTTTTTAAAATATTTTTCCGCCCTCGGATTTGAATGGACTCTCTATGACTCTGACTTCAAAACAAAGCTTTCAATTGCATTATAAATTATAAATTAAAGTTTATAGAACTAAATAAAGGGGAAATGAAGGTAAACACTGTGTGGACAGATGATAAGTGTAGGTATAAAATTTTTAAATTAATAATATTATGTTGTTATAAAATATTTAAAAACTCTAGGTTTAAAAATGGAATAGGCATTTGTTCGTTTTAGGTGATCCTTGTGGTTTAACACAAATTAACTACCTTTACCAACTATCTATATATCTAATAACTGTCAGTACTTCTTTGAAGATCCTCAGAAACTTATAAATGCCAGGCATTGATCTTTATTTATCGGCCAATCTTACCTGCTTGATGGGTATCAGACTGATCGACGGCGTTATGTGGTTCTCGTGATGATGGTGGTGGTGCTGATGCTGATGCTGGTGGTGGCTATGGTGGTGCGGATGCTGGTGGTGGTGGCTCTTCAAAGCCCCACCACTCAGACTGCTCGCTGTGGTGCTGGATGTGATGGGCGTGGCCTTTGTGTTGCAATCCATGGGCAACTCCACTGGCGATTGCATGATCAGGGCTCGATCTTTCACCTTATCGCCATTGGACTCATTGGCATTTCCATTGCTAATGGAGTTGCTATTGTTGCTCCCGCTGTTGCTATTGTTGTTGTTGTTGTTGTTGTTTGTAGTGCAGTTGTTGTTGTTATTATTGTTGTTGTTGTTGCCCTGTAATGCAGATTCACGCCAAACGCAAATCAGCTTAGGTTATTTATGGTAAGCGAGGGGGCTTTTGAAAAGGGATTAGGTGGTTGCCATACAGCAATCGACTTACATTGAACAGCTCCGTGTTGCCGCTTTCGCTGAGCGTGGAGATCTCCACGTGGGGCGTGAGGAAGTGCATCGGGGGCGTGGCATTCTCCAGGGATCGCATGGACTCGCCACTGTCGCTGGCCGGAGGAGCCACCTGTGGCGGCTGCTGCTGCTGGGACTGAGATTGCACGGGCACTGGACTGAGTCCTGGAGGCACGTAACTAGCTGCCGCTGCTGCTGCCGCCGCCGAAGCCTGGGATTCGAGGGCCAAGAGCAGCGAGGAGGTGCCTCCTGGACCCGGGTTATCCAAATCAATCCCATGCCTATTGAAGAAGTGAATCCTCAGGGACTTCATGGAACCCGCTCGGTAACTGCACAGCGGACACGTCTTCACCAAATCATGCTGGCCCACATGCTCGTTCTGGAAGTGAGCACGCATCGCGATCTGTCGCTGGAATCCCCGGTTGCAGATGGGACAGTGATAGGGTAGGGTTTTGGTGTGCGTGGTAAAGTGCTCCGCCAGGTGATCCTTGCGGAAGAACCTCTTCTGGCACACGCGGCACTCGTAGGGCTTGACACCCGTGTGCCGCATCTTGTGGCGCCGCATGTTGGCCCCGTTCGAGAACTTCATGTTGCACACATCGCACTCGAAGACTTTGCGGGAGCTGCTACTGGATCCGCCTCCTCCTCCGCTGTTTCCCGCCGGCGAGGAGCTGGCCGAGGAGCTGGAGTTATTCCCTGCCTGGCTGTCACCCTTGCTGCTCTCCATGTGACCCAGGCTCATGTTCTCCGGCTCCTGCAGATCCTCACTCTTGAGGCGAGCCGAGGCAGCCGCTGCTGCTGCGGCCGCCGCCGCCTGACCCGCCAGACACTGGACCACATGGAGGAGCAGGGAGGCCCGCGATCCGGTCTCGAAACTGTCGCAACGCTCGCAGCGGAAGGTCATGGGCGGCGAGTGGGGGCCGGTGCTGAGATTCGTGGGCGTGGGCGTCGGCGATCGGGGTTCCTGGAGCTCCGATTCCGAGGCGGATGAGGCGGCCTCCTTTAAACTCCTCATCGCCATCGCATTGTGGTGCAGCAGGGCCGCCGTCGTGGGCGTCATGTCCACCATGATGCCGCCACCCACCGTCGGGCTGGTGTCCTTCAGGGCCAACTCCATGCCGCTGGCCGCCGTGCTGATCGTTTCGGCCATCTGGAAGTGAAAAATGGCCATTGTTAGTAGGTCCCAGTGTTTTACAACTTAATATGTGCACTTAAAATATTACCTTAAATTTAAAAGTGGCTTTAAACCATATAATAAAATAATGTAGGTACTTTTTATGACTAGCGCTACACCCACAAGTTTTTTTACTCCCAATAAATAAATAAAGTTATCTAAACTAAAGATTTAATGGCTGTATTATTTTTCTATATGTGTCGAAAAGTTGAGTTTGATAATGATCTTTATTTGTTTAATATTTACTCAAACAAAATTGAACTCCTGAATAGGCATTTGGAAATAATTAAAATACTCTAAAAATGTAGGTCAAAGACATTTTAAAAGATTGTATATATTTTTGACACTTTTCTGAATGTTTGCTCCCATTTTTTTGGCTCAGTGTGAATGAGATTAGTCCCAAGCCACGCCCGAAAATCGATGACAAGTTGTGGTTGCCATTTTTTGTTGCTGTTTGTTGTAGTTTTGCAGTCGGTTTTTGGCATTTCAAGTGCTTCCAAACCCAAAGACCCAAGCCCAAACTCAGACTTTGACTCTAATAAGCCAAATTGGTGTCAGCGTCGCAGCTTCGTGGGATGAGGGGGGAATTGAGAGGGGGTAGAGGTAAGGGGCAAGAAGGGGAACCTGCGGCAAATTCGCCAAGAACCAAACCAAACCACCAACAACAACCACACACACACACACACACCGACACACCGACCATTTTTGGGCGGCCTTGTTGTTGTTGTAATTGTTGCCGGCGTTGACGTTGACTTCGTGCTATGAAAATACCAAAGTTATTGGGGCCAATTACTGGTCTTGCAGGTGGGCAATCATTTGGACACCCAAACACACACAAACACTGCCCCCAAACACACCAACAACAAACACCGAACGACAACAACCGCGACACTAGCAAATCATTCAAAAGTTTGCGGCAAACACAATGGCAACTAAATGGCATTTGGCACCAAAACTTTCGCGTTGTTTAGGCCAAACATTAAAAATACATTACTTTATTAAAAAAACGAAGATCAGACCAAACATATCTTAAATAAAACTGTATTCTTAACTTTTTTTATTGAAAGGCTGACTTTATAATAGTAATAAAATATTTAATGGTTTTGATAGGTATTGTTTTAAATTCTACAGCTTATAATTATTAATATTTATTTACATGAAAATATTTACTAAATAATTTATTATGGAATTTATTTAAATTCTACCGCTTATAATTATTAATATTTATTTACGTGAATTTACAAGGTGATGATATCCTTTTCTAATTTGGAAATTAAGGGAAGAAGTTACTTTAATATGTATTTTTAAAAAACTTACTTTAAGTCTTTTTAAAATTATACATTATCTATAGTAGTAATTGAAACTTAAACGTTTACAAAACATACGCTATTTCAAACGGTATGTTATAAAACCTTTACTACAAATAATTTTTTTAGAAAATGTAGGTATATGTTGGTTTAATAATTGATTTGTGTACTTTAGGTCCTTATTTTGACTAACTCCATTTGCTCCCAAAAAATAATTTTTTAATTAAGACTGCGAGTGTTTTACCATGGTGCAACTTTGTTCAAGTGACGCATGTCACCCGTCGTCTGGCATGGGTTTTGGCAATAGGTCAAATGTGGATAGCCATAGGTAGTTATAGGTGTTGGTATTGGGACCTCCACATGAGCACAGGTGCGGATGTGAGTGTATATCGGGCAGCGTATAAATCATCATCCATAATCATTCGACAGAGCTGTTGGCCAGCTCTTCTCGCAGCTAATTTAATTCAACCTTGAATGCTTGTGCATTAGCATTAGCATTAGCCAGATCACAAAAGCCAAGAGCCAAGAGCCATGGGGACGACCTCAGCCCCAAAAAGCTTCCCTGTGCCCACATGTTGGAATTGGAATCGGAAAAAAGATACTATATATGTAGCTATATGGAAGATGTGTGCATTTCTGGCCAGGTCAGCACTCTGAAAAATGAAATGTGTGTCGTAGGCCTATTTGGAGGCATCTACATAATTACAAATTCACTTTTTTGAACGGGTTTTTGGCTTTGATGGGTACGAAACTTCTTTTTTTTCCTACAACAGGCCACTCAAGTGTTGTAAACTTGTAAACATTAGCGGCGAAACCCCAAAAAACTAAAGCGCTGAAAAACGCACAAAAAGTCGGTTTGCATTTTCAGTAATTATGAGGCAGGCGCTTTTGGCTTTGGCATTATAAATGCCATAGTTGGCAACCCAATGGAGTCATTGGGTCAAGTTTTAGAGTGCAACTGGGTCAGGCTTTATCATTATTATCATTATCGCCACCACCTCATCATCATCATCAATCATAATCTCTGGCCAAGCGATGGCTAACATACGACCCAAGTTGGGGTTTCAGGTCTCTGGTCTTTGGGGTGTCCCCCATTTTCACTTGCTCTGTTCCCAATTCGGAACCCCGAAAGCCGAAAGCAAAAGAAAATATATAAAGCGTCGCTTGGGCTTTGAGCCGCTCTGCTCTGCTCTGGAAATGAGAAATGAGAAATGGTCGGAGAAATGCGAAATGAGAGCACACACACAAGTGAGCGACATAATTGGAGCGCCCTGAGAGCCCTTAATGATGTCGCACACTGTCCGTCGGATTGGGGATAAAAGTGCGCCAAGTGGGCGGCTAATTTTCGGGGTAATACTCTGACAGCCGAACAGCGTGTGTGGTGCCGAGAAATCAAATTAAACAAACTAAATGCTTTTATTGAGTTATTAATCAATTGCAAATAAGTTTCTTTAAAGCACAGTTTATCAAGTAACTTTAATCAACACAAAATAGATATAAAAACTTAATTATTTTTCGCAAACTTGAAGGCACTGTGCTTCTAATTTAGACAACGAATCGTAAATAAGGTTAACTTTGACTAACTTTGGTCTATCTTCGGAACAACACCAAGTAAGAAAAATGGGCCACATCCATTTTTTTCCATTCTCTTCCAAGACCTTGCTATCAGCTCATAAGAATTTTTATTTTGACTACATTTTAGGAAATTTAACTCTTTAAAGTTCTTAAAAGAAACATTACTATTACATACAAAATTGCTCATCCGCCATGTATTCCCTAGAAAAAAAATTGCGCATCCGCAATGTATTGCCTACAACAAAAATGTTGCCTACATTAAGGAGAAGAATATTCTTTTTAGATGCCTTATGGTATATAACTATACCTTCTTTTCTGACTTCAAGGACAACAAAATTGTAGGATTTTTAAAAATCTCACCTCAACTGAATTTAAACAACCAAGTGGGATAGCATCATACTGGGCTTATACTGACATTAAGTTAGTTGGAAAACTTGGAACCACTGTGCGTTGACTTCTGGGTCATATGTGCATTTACATTTTAAAGCTTATCAAAAATTGTAGGTAAATGGAGTAAGGGCTTCATTTAAATGCTATTTTTAGCTTACTGTAAGCCACTGTGCGTTGACTTGTAGGCCAAATGAATCTTTTGCATAGCCTTAGGCCGCCGCGCACGATTCCCATTCAAATTCAAATCAAAAGCTAGTTTATTAGCATTGCATTGACCAGTGCGGAGATTTAGTGTTGTTGGTGTTTGTTGTTGCTGGAAGTTGTAGTTCCAAAACGGAATGGGAGTCGGAATTGGAATTGGTATTGGTATTGGATTCAAAGTGGAAGTAGAGTTGGAGTTGGAGACGGACGCATCTTTTCGAAGGCAACTGACTTTCGAAGGCTGGATCTTCATGCAAAATAGACCATATAACAGATTTGACCTTAGCAGCAAATGTTTACCGGTTTTCCAGCGTGGGAGAGGAGAGGAGAGGCAAGGGTGGGGGAGGGGGATCGCCTTTCGTCACGCAACAAAATGAGTCAGTCGGTCGATGGGGAGTTGTTTTTGTTGTTGCTCCCGTTGTTGGCAAATCAATGAACCATTCCCAAATGTTCCCCCCAAAAAACAAAAAAAAAAGAAAGAAATGAAAATAACAACAACAACAAGCGTGTAACATGTGCGTCGAAATGAGAACAAGAACAGAGCGAAAAAGAGAGACGCGGGAGAGAGAAACCACTTTCCATGGTGACACACTTTTATGCTACGTGCTGTTTTGCTACTTTTGCCGCTGCTGCTGCTGCAGCAGCTACAACAACAACACCGTCGCGACTCCCATAATAGAAAGTGGAACAGGAATTTCCCCCTCTATCAATGCCAGAGAGCACAGCACACGGCGATGATTTCATTTTGCTGGCCTGCACTCATTGCGAAACACTTGCCACGGCCAACAAGCAACGGCCAACAGCAGCAACAACAACAGCAACAAGAGCGCATTGAGAAAATCAAGAAAGAAACGGGCGAGAAAAAAGTGGGAAACTAAATAGTTCAGTGGGAGCCGCAAAAGCAGCTGAGCGGCAATGTTGGAGCTCTCTGTTTTGTTGGAGCTCTCTCTCCCACTCACTCACTTACTCTCTCTCTGTGTTTCGGCAAGTGCAGCGCATGTCCCGTTTTTGTTTATGGTTCTCACACCCGCTCTCTCCCTTGCTGTTGTTGCAGGTGCATGCTTTCTGCTCTCACTGCAATTGCAATTTTGTAGCATTAGGCGCGTGAATTAATTTCTAATTGATGGGACCGACCAACAACCATGCTCTGCCCCACTTCCGATTTTTAGAGAGAGAGCCGCTCTGCTCTCTTTGGTAAGTGGCTGGCGTATAATTTTTGTTGTGTTGACCTAATTATACGCTCATTTTGATTCACTTGATTTTCTCTGCACACAAACACACACACACACTGGCCCGCGAACGTTTCGTCACTGCGACAAGTGGAGCAGGCGGCGACGTCGGCAGAGGCAGCAGTTTGTGGCAGCGACCGTAATTTCTTGTGGTTACTGGGACGCAAAAAAATAATACCACTGAGGTAGGATTGGGATACACCATCCCCCCCAAAAAAAACTCCCACTATTCGACTTTTTTTATTTTTTAGCAACTGCATCCAACCCAGATAAATCGGCCAATAAATTCCGAAATTCCCAAATACCGAAACAAACTAAAACAAACTGACTTCAAACTGCAATAGCTGGTGGAAATGGAAATGGACATGGATGTGGAAGTCCCACCAACTGCATCTGTATCCGTATCCGTATCTGTGTACGTACATATCTGTATCTGTTTCTGTTTTGTTTGGGTCGGAAATGCCAGAGTTGGCGTCCAAGGGGGTCACCACTTCACCGCTTCAGGTGAGTCAGAGTTCAAAGGGGTGGGGAATACGATAGATATTAGTTACATTTAGTTCTGCACTGAGAAAAATTTGTATCAAAAAATCTTTTGAACTTTGCATCTTTGCTTATCATTGATAATTATGATATGGAAAGTCTAGATCACTTATTTTAAAATCAAATTCGAAAAACATATTAAAATTTAATTAGGGATTTAAGCCACTCTCCCAATAAAACTTAGTAAACTTTTTCGGAAATAAAGTCAATAAAGCCCAATTAAGAAGGTGGTACACAAACATTTTAGTGGGTGGTTTCGGACTTGTCTCTAGAGATGTAATGTCTTTATTATATTGATACTTTCTAATGTGTTTTGTTCCCTAAGATGTATAAACAAAAAATTAAGCACTCAAACTTACAAATTTTTAAAAGTAAAAATAAATATTCATGCTATTTTAAGCTTTATTTCAATTTGGACCAGATTTGCACAGAAATACCAAGTTTTATCTGTGTACACGTTATTCCTTGGATTTTTTATATAAAAATTCCACACTGCCCTAACTAACGTTTGAAAATCTTCATCTTCGTTTGGGGGAATGCTTGAATTTGAAGGCCTTTTTTTGTTGGGTTATTCTCCCATGAAGAGTGGCTGTGGCTGTGGCTGTGGAAGTGGATCCCCCTTGGCGCCAAACACCACTGGCGAAGATTTGCCAATCATTTGGCTCTCCGGCACACACCAACACAACAGAGAGACACCACTCACTCACACACACACACACACACTACTGCTGCTGGCACAGAGACACAGATCAGCCGCAGCAGCAGCAACAACAACAACTACAGCAGCAGCACCAGCAACAACAACAAGACGCAGCAGAATTTGAAATTAGGTCAACAGGTTTGGCTGCTTGTAGTGGTGGGCTGAGCCAGTTACTCGAGCGTACGCCGTCGTCTTTGCCTACGACCTCGGCTGTCATCATCGAGAGAGAGAGGGAGAGAAGGGTGGGAGGGGAGTAGGTGGGAGGGGGAGCAGCAGCAGCAGCAGAAGCAACAACGCCAACGCAATATGCGTTCCGTTCCGTTCGCTCGTCGTTTATTGCACCACAGTTCGTGCAGTTTTCAGTTTGCAGTTTGCAGTTGCTGTGGGGGAGATGCACTCGCACACACACACACACACATTAGCACACATCCGAATTGAGCACACTGCAGTGTGGGTGGTGGAGAGGGTGGGAGAGGCAGAGGGGTGGGTGGCAAGGGTTAAGGGGTGTGTGTGAGTGGGTGAGGTGGGAAAGGGGGTTGGCCGCCTGTCACTGTGTGCGTGTGCTGCTTTTCGGGGAATGAGCCAGGGATGCAGAGCATCATCATTCTAGCACCTAAATGACAAATTAGGGATCGATAACACGGGGAGAAGGAAATCCCCCTGCAAACCCCTACAGTAAATCCTGAACAAAATGAAAAATAGTTTCTTGTAAAAGTTTTCTTTCTTAACTAAATTCTAAAATACTCTAACATTTAATACATAAAGTTGAAAAAGCACAAATAGAAAACACCTCTTGAACAAAAAATCTTTCCACATTTGAAGTAGTCTCACATATACATATTTTAGACTTGCACATACATAAGTAATTAGTGCTCCGAGTTAAAAATCTTCTGACCCTATTTCTAACTTTAAGATCTAAAGAAGTACAAATTTTTGATCACAGGGTTGGTTTTTTTATAAAAGGTTTAACAGATATTTTTGATTCAAAGTTTTACTTAGCAGCAATTTCAAGAAACTTTTAAGATCACATTCTGTACATATATTTATGTTTGTATCTTCCCTATATTCGCGGCCTATTAATAGTTTTGATCAAAAGTAGCTTATGCCAATTTTGTTGAGGTAAATATTTATAAAAGACACCATAATAATAAATGTTACAACAATGTTTTCCTATAACTCGTAGAACTTATAATCTTGTTGAGTTTTATTCTAAATTTGAATGTGTTATTGAACGTAGATATACCACAAAGGGAACTAACTTATTTTAATAAGATAAAAAAAACATTAAAAAAAAACCTATTACTTTTAAAAATCTTTTTAAGAATATATTTCTGGAATTGTGTAATTACATAGGTTTCGATTTCGCCAGTAACAAAACCATATCGGATGTTGAAACAGGTGTTACTGGCATTTCAGAGTGCCTGAATAGCCGTATAACCCCGATCTTCTGGTTGGAAACTGTTGCGAAAACGCGCATATGTTCTGAAATGGAAACTCAACGACTGGCGAGACCAACTTGAGTTTCTGATTTGATTTCGATGCAGCCAAGAGATTTCCACATACTTCTTAGTTGGTTTCTGTGTCACAATCGAACACACAGACAAGGTGGATGTGGACGTTGATGTGGATGTGGATTTGGATGTGGGGCCAAGTAATGAGCTCCCAGAGAGCTGCACAGCCATCGCCATAGCCATCGCCATCGCCGTAGTCTTAGCCACCTGCAGCAGCGACGGAGGCGTCGCTTCTCAGTCGCAGTCGCAGCTTCAGAGCCGGAGCAGATAATCCCAGTAGAAATTGAAACTAGCTGCGGCAGGTTTAGAAACTGGTATAGAAAAAAACACCAGCCAGCCACAGCCACAGAGCCGCAAAGGCAGAAAACAGAAACAGAAACAGCAGCACACATAGGCAATCGACCTTGTAGGAGTGTATTTTGTCTTGGAGCATGCCCGTAAACTGGGCCAACGCGATTGCACTGAAATCAGGTGGGCGTGACGTAGGTAAATACAGTGCAACTCCCCGCAGTTGGATTCGCTGTAACTCCATATGAGTATGTGTGTTCGTAAGGCACTAGGGCTTTTAAAAATAGAGTTCTTTGCATACAGTAATACTTCTCAGACAAAACCTTTTCCAAACTGAAAGCTTTCTTAAATACTGACCTACACCAATAAAAGATTGTTGAAAAGTCGTTAAACTTGTACTAAAAAATGTAATAAACTGCAAAAACTCTATTGAATTTGAACTTTGAACTTTCCACAAATTTATTTTCACAAAAAAAAAATTTGGATACTACGAAAAGCGTTACTATAAAGTCGGTAAAAAAATTAAAAAAGATTTTAATTTACAATCTTTCAAAATCTAAGATAATTTTTAAATTTTTTTAATTAAAAATCTTTCAAGATCTGAGGTAATTTATAATGTTTTAAAATTTTTGATTCTGCTACTTCTTATCTTCAAAGATAAAATAGAATGTTTTCCATTATGACATAGTTGAACAATTATCAAAAAAAGCTAAGCTAATTTATGAATTTGGATGTGTTCTTTTTTTTTTTTTTCTAAATAAATATTTTTAAATAAATAAATAAAATAACTTGAAATTGACTTTACACAAAAATATTACTAAATCAAGTTTTTTAATGAAAAACCCATTTAAAAAGTTCTATAAGCAGGTGCAAATAGTCCTCCCCCAACTCCAGATTTTCCAATTGACAGATGGTGATTTCCACCCATAGAAGTTTGACTGTATGTTGGCCAATAAAAGCGCTAGTGTGTGTGTGTGTGTGTGTGTGTGTGTGGGAAAGCTGGCTGTACCCTTGGCGCCCATTAATCCATGGCGGAAAATCCACGAAAATCTGTCGCAATCGCAATCCGACAGACAGACATCCGAATCCGAATCCGAAATAGCCAGGCGCTCGCAGGAGTTTCGTAATTACATACCCGCTAAAATGAAAGAGCGGCAGCCTTGGCTTCTGATTTTCAGTTTTCAGTTTCTTTTATTTTGTTTTTTTTTTTTGTTTCTCGCATTTTCAGTTCTTCAGTTCTTTGGTTATTTTTTAACTTGGCATTAGCACAGCTGGAGTCTTTTGCAATGCTCTCGAAAAAAAGAAACGCGCTGGGTGTTTGGCAATTTTAGATTTCAAAATACCACAAGGTGCATTCTAACACACACACACACATGCATACACGTGCACTGTCGCTCTCTGGCTCTCTCACACACTCACACTAGGGCATTTGCACATTACAGTTCTTGGATCTATGTTTCTCAATGGATTTTTTGTAATGGAGCGGGGCGGGGGCACTACTTTTGCAATTTGCGTACACAGTGGAAGCGGCAGCGGCAGCGGAGTCGCGGATTATTCAACCAAATTGAAACTGAAACTGTAACTAACCTCCCACAAAAACTGCAACTGGAACACAACAACAATCGCAAATCGCAAATGGATGCACTCGGAACAACGCGAGATGCACTTGGGAAAAGAGCCGAGAATCAAATCGTATCGAATCGCACAGCTTAAAAAGGGCAAGAGTTAGCTTTGGGCCCCAAATAATAATAATAATAATAACAACAATAATAATAATAAAACAGTCAGTGGACAACGCGAGCGCCACATCCGAATGGGCCAAAAGACGAATCCACTCTGAGCGGATTCCCAATTGGAATCGCTAGTATCGCTCACTCTCGCTCTGCCTGCTGCTTCTACTCTGCTCACGGCGCTGCCCACGTCGCTGCCCACGTCGCTGCCGGCGTTGCTGCTGTGGAGCTCGGCGAAACAAAAACAACTCAAGCGATTCCGATTCCTCAAGGCCTACTATTTAGGCCAAAAAATAATGTACCACAGCAACTACAGCAGCAGCAGCAGCAGCAGCACAGCAGCAGCAGCAGCAACTCGTTTCTTACAGAAATGTAAACGTTCTAATTGAGTTCTCATTTATGGCCCGCTACACCGACTGTGCAACTGAGTACTTGGTGTTGTTGCAATGCCTAAAAACCATCGGAAAATGTTTTTTTTTATCCGGCTGGCATAACCATTTTCAAATTGAAAACGAGTTTACTGAACCCTGCTAAGTTTGCTTTATTCACCAAGAGCAGCCGCAACTCGTCGTTTCAATTTCAATCCACTTGTCTTTTTGGGACTGCCGATTAAGTGTCCATTAGCAGAATATCTTATAGTTGAAGCTTTGTAAGTTCGAACCAATCTTTTAACTTGAAAGATCATTATAGGATGGAAAAGCAAGTTAAAATTCAAATTTAAAAGCTTAACTCAAAACTGCATTGTTTTAACAACTTACATGATTATATTTATATGGCTTGTAAACATCATTTCAATTAAAATCTTTAACATCTTATCAGTCTGTATTATTGGAAATAAATACATTTAACAAAATGTTTTGAAGTCATAATGAGCTGGTGAATCATTGATCTATATTTCTTCCAAGGGGATCTCGACCAGAACGTTACGGTTTGAAAGTCTGGCGGTTTGAGGTGTAAGCCGAAAATAACCTCATTTAAGTTTAAAGAACAGAACTTACAGATGAGAGCCAAAACCGGTTTGGCTTTTCATTATATTTTCGTTAAGATAAACATTGCAAATATGTTTATGTTTAGCTCCTCATATAAAGTATCAAACTTGGTTACATTTTAGCGTATAGCACAAGTGTCAGCTATTTCCAGTCTAAGTCCGTGTGGCTTTTACTTTGTGTGTGTTTAACCCTTCTCCTTATATCGTGGTTCCTTTTGTGATAGCGACGCTTTAACGTGTTTGGGTGTAGCCATCGGTTTTTAGGACCCCTAAGAATAAAGTATTACAATCGAGAATAATTTAGTGCTTTTAATGTTTAAAAAAGGTAAATACCACATAAAAATACAAAATAATATGCTCAAAATAATTAAAAGGCAATATAAAAATAAATGACATCTAAGAACTTACCATAATAGTGCGAACCCCGTCATAGTTAAACGCCATTAGCATATTGTACTCGACCAGCTTTGAGAAATTGTCTTAAAATTCGGTGCACTTGGAAAGCCTGCAAATAAAAAAAATTTACGATAAATTAAGAATCATGTTTCAACATCGTATAGACGACATGTAAAAATGTAGAATGTCGTTAAGACATCTGATCCAAGAAATATTGACATATAATCTGGTATTGACATATTCTTGATAAGCATGCATTGTTTATAGGGTTATTTAAGATCTCTCAACAACCATTTGACTTCTATCGTAACAAACATTGCAATATCCTATTAGTATGTGTGCAACTCACACATTTGTTGCTCGGCTTCGCTACATTGGCGTCCAAATTCGGCAGCTCTTCGGGATCCGCCACTGGGGAATTGTTCAGTTCCACCTTGTACAAATCAGCGGAGCTCTGGTTGTTCGCTAAATGGCAAAGACGCTCCAGGATATCATCCAGTTTGTTCTGCAGCTTCTCAACGTGCTGGAGTTCCTCATAGGGCAGCTGGGGATCTTCATCATCGTACGTGTGCTTATTTATTGCCATCTGTGTGACAAGAAGGGTCATTAGAATCAATATTTATACACCTAGAAGCTTTACTTGCCCATTTTCAATCGTTTTAATTTAAACGACGGATTTTTAGATGTTTGTTGACAATAGTGATGGGCAATGTGGCAGGTGGTTCAATTCACAATAACATATCGGATAAGCTGATGCACTATCGCCCATCACCAAATTGTTTTGACATTTTACCCGATTTCCGAACCCAGGGTTGCCCTGAGAAGAAGAGAAGAATTTTCGGTATTTCCAAAACGGTCACATAAAAGTGCGTTTCTCGGCGCATTTGCAGGTATTGTGTGGTGACTCCGTTTTGAAAATTTGTTTACCCGACTTAAAGCCGTAACCAAAAGCCTGCTCAGGTGTCAAAGTGTAGTTTAAGTGTCCCCCCACCTGTGTGCTGTGTTTTCGCCACGTTTCTCGGCGTTTTAGCAGCGCAAAACTCCGTTGAAAATTCAATAGTGGCCGCTGTCTGGAGCGGCGGTGTCGCCGTCAATTACTTGGGTCCCTTGGTTTACATAAGAGCGAAAGAGTCAGCTAGTGTGTGTTGCAGAAATGGCGTCGAAGTATGTGCACATGGCTGAGGCTGACTTGGTAAAATTAAGTTATAATTCACCGTGTGCGCTGCTAAGTGCAACTGAAAACGCATTTTCCGCCCGCGAAAGTCCGGTGAATTCTTTGATTAGCCCCCGGCGAGGCGTACATTTCGCTTTTCGGCGCAGTGTACGCCACTTTGTCCGGTTTTCCATTCCGCTTTGTGCGCTTCATTCGGTTTCAATGCCCTCGCGCGTTCAGTGTTGCCAAGTGCCGGAGCGTGCCTAGTGATGTGAGCCTGCCGAGTCCTGACGGTAAACCGTGTTTTTGCGCAGATTTTCCAGTTGATGTTGATTGCCTCCGTCTAGCCAACCTGACTTTGAGTATCTGACCATGCTCAAGTGCACGAATTGATGGTTAATTTATTAGCCTTGCCAATTGGTGTTTGCTCGGTTCGCACCTGGCAACACTGACCACCCTCGCTGGCGCGGGTGCGAGGGAGATGGCGCTAGGGCAGATGCAGAAGAGCGAGCACAAAAGCGAAAGCAGAAAACCGATGCCAAGGAGTTTATAAATCAATTTTTGTGTATGTCGGTCCTCGCTATTTCCGTTTAAATAGATATAGTGCACCTTCTGGTCCCAGGTCCCATCAGGGAAATCCGAATCTCTATATCTCTGCGGACGTGCGAAACTTGGTGAAAAAGTGAAGGCGGCAGAGGCCGCTAGAGTGTTGGTGTGCGCTAGTGCCAGTGTGTGTGAGTGTGCATGAATAATGTATGGAAAGGCGTTATTCACGGCAAAAAGTTGATAAAACTGTTTTGACAACAAAAACTTGAGTGATTCAGATGCACTTGGTATCGGGGTCGCTTATGTCCCCTCTCTCTCTTTCTTTCTCTTTGTTCCCCCCTCTCTCCTGTGACCCACCCCCTCTGGGAAAAGCGGCTGACGTTTCGGCTTGGATGCGTCGCGGTCACGTACCCCGCCACCCCCTCTTTCGCCCACCCCTGTTACCTGTTTTGCCAATACGTTTTCCGCCCCCTAGCCATCCCGTTTTCATTAATTTTTGTTATTTCTGAATGCTGGCTTTGTTTGTGCGTACGCTCTCTTCCCTCCCTCAATCTAGCTCGCATTCCGCTCGCGTGTGTCTGTGTTTGTGTGTTTGTCCACGTTCTTGGGTTCTCTTTTATTAAATGTACATTGAACTCTCATCTTGCCAGCTTTTCTTTTGCAGCTCTCTTCGGCCACTTGTTTCGCAAATCTGTCTAGATTGTGGGATTTTTCTCAGTAATATTCCTATATCCAAACTTGAGACTTTGGTATTATCACTCTTCTTGAGCCCAGGTGTCTTCTAGCAGTGGCCTTAACTTTTAGTATTCTGCTAATCTGCTTGTTTATCTTAAAACATCAATACTATTACCTAGTAATATGTAATAGGTAGTTGGAAATTATTCGAGTTCAGTAAGGTCCATGACCTGGTTTCGATATCCATTGATGTTTGATCTAGAAACCCGTCTAAAATGTATGATTTTACTCGGATTTCAAATGTTCTATATTTGGAATTCTTGGAGTTTCCAAATAACAACTCAAATTTTAAGCATTTACAATTTTAGCCCTGGTTTAAATTATTTATATACTTTTAAATGCACAAAGGCTTATTGAGTGGATTGAATTGTAGGATTTACTTAAATCCCAAACGACTCAATATAAGGTTCTGTTCAAGCCTTGAGTTTTATGCTATTTGGTCTTTGTTTGGATTGTTGAATATTTATTTCTCAGAAATTCCCATTTTCAAACGCAGTCAGCAGAGATTTACAATTTCAGCAATATCTATTAGAGATTCGATCACCTTTATTTGATACCGTATCTTGCATCTTTTACGTATTTCAGCTAATTTGTATATACAGTGTACATAGAGATGAGCACACAAACTCGTTCAGGCGGCGGAGGAGGCGGCGGCCAAACCCGCAACCAGAAAAAGTCAAATGCCAGCAACTCCGGCGGAGGAGGATCCGGATCCGGAACGGGCCACCACGATGGAGTCTCACACGCTTCTGCCGCCGGCAAGAAGGGCGGGCAGGATGCCAGCAAGACAGACAAGCCAGAGAAGGCCCAGCCCAAGGCCACCACCGAACAGTTGCGCATTGCCCAGATCACCAATAGCACCACAGAGGATCCGCAGATCAACGAAAAGGTCACCCTCCTGTTGACCATGACCCAACGTTCCGAGGAGGAGGTCTGCTGCGCCCTCAACGAGTGCGACTACGACCTGGAGGCAGCGGCCAACTTTTTGATTGAGGAGCTACCCCAGGTGGGTTTTCATTACTATTCTCCTGCCGCTCAGTTTCTTAACCAAATCGTAATTTATTGCAGGGCGCCTTTGCCAAGTACGAGAAGAAGCGCAAGAACAAGGCTGCAAATACCCCGGCTGATGGCGCCGCCGGTGACGGAGATTGGGCCGACGGCAACGCGAATGCGGACAAGCGGGAAAAGTCGCGCAACCGCAGCTCAAATCGCGGTGGCACCCGCGGCTCCACCGACAGTCGTGGATGTAAGTCTCAAACCCAAGTAACGCTCATTTACCAAAACACTGTTAAGAGTTTATGATGAAGAAATTACCCTGCTTTCTGTTCCGTACAACTTTCCTTCTTGGTAAATGACCATTGTAATCCACAGTTAATGAGCAAGAAATAGTCTTAAAGGCCATTGTTAGATTCTGTCAAATTTTATTTGTTTTAGCTTTCACCGTCTAGATATGTAATTAGGTTACACAACCATTCTTACATTTTCTGCAGAACCATGCATATGTACGGTTATAGTTACATTCGCTAAACTCAGTGTTTTATTTTGTAGAATTTGTTCTTTTCTAATTTTTACCATCAAAAACAAAGATTTGGTAAGCCTTTTTACAGAAAAGTTGGAACACATTTCAACAAAGTCTTCTGATAAGAGCTATCTCATTATTTCATTAAACGAGCTATAGCTGCCAATTGGAAAGGTGCAGAAATCCTTCTCAAAATTTTGTCTTCCATATTATAAGACGAGTACCATGCTATTCTTTGTAAAGCTTACTGAGTTACATTTGTTATTGATCAATAAGTATTTCCAAAGTCTTGTATTATAGGTTAGCTTAAAATGTAGAAGAATTTTCTTAATACAGACAAGTGCGAACTATTGGTATTAAATGTTACATAAGGATAAAGAAATTCTGTTATTTTTCTAAATGAGTAAATGATGCCCTCTCTGTAACTAATTTCAAACCATTGATTTCACAATTCCAGGGCGCGGAAGAGAGACACGCGAGAACGAGCGCAATCAGCGCGAGTCTCGTGAACCTCGCTCTGGCGGCGAACGCGGAGACGATCGGGCCAACGATAACTACCGCGGGCAGCGGAACGGCGGCGGCGGACGTCCTGTTCCCGGTGGCGGTGGACGCGGCGGAGGCTTCGTCTCGCGCTCAGGTCGCGGTGGCGGTCGCATGGGCGGACGCACTGGTGGCCCGCGTGGCGATCGCGGCAGCGGCGGCACTGGCGGTGGCTACGGCCCTGGTCGCAGCGGCAACGCCAACGAGGACCACCACGAGGTGGAGCTGTGGGATAACACCATTGCCCAGAACGCAGAGAAGCAGCAGCAGGCCCACGACGACGCCTGGGGAGATTGGAACAACGAGGAGTACGAAGGCTCGCTGAAAGACAGCAAGGTGTTCACCACCAGCAATTTGGCCTCGCAGACAGCGGCGAGCGTGGTGAGTGGAGCTGGAGCAGGTGCTTCTACGGTGGCTGGCAGCGAGTTATCCGCGCCACCGGGTCTCGAACACCATGTGGTGCAACAGGGATCTCACCTGGATGAGGGCTCCAGCAGCGGACCAGCGGCAGCCACGCCGCCAGCAGCGTTGAGCGGATCGGCGACCACGCCGCTGCTGCAGTACAGTGCAGCTGTGAGCAATCCACCGCCCCAGCTGCAGTCCCAGGGCACTCAGTCGTCGGCTGCAGGAACGGGAGTGAGCGCATCTGCCGGCGGCGGAGGAGCGGGCAGCACATCGTCCACCTTCGCATCTGCCTCTCCCGACACATTCTCGAGCGCCGCCTCGGCAGCCGCCACGCTGGTGCACCAGGCCCAACAGCAGCAGCAACTCCAGCAGCAGCAGACGACGCCTATTAAGCCGTCGGCTACGCTGTCGGTCGAGCAATCTCAGTATTTCAACTCGCTGGCCAGCCAGGGCGTCAGTCCGGGATCCGCAGCTGCCCAGGCCACATCGGCGGGCTACGCGCAGAACCCCGTGGCATCCTACTCGCAAACCAGCACCAGCGGGGGCGTGAGTCAGTATCCCAACACGTACGCCAACGTGTTTGCCTCGGGAACGGCAGCAGGAGCTGGAGCTGGCGATCAGTCCCAGCAGCAACAGCCGCAGGTGCGGAGGGCGCGCGTCAAGCTGCCACCGCCCTCAAAGATCCCGGCGAGTGCCGTGGAAATGCCCGGAGACAATGCTCTAAACAACATTGGCTACCTGGACGTGCAGTTCGGCGCCCTGGACTTTGGCACGGACGACGGCTTCGAGCCTTTGCCGGAGAAGGTCAACGCGGGCTTCAGCATCGATGGTCAGCAGCAGCAACAGCAGTCGGATGACTATCAGACCAAGTCTCAGCAGCAACAGCAGGCGACGCTGGCGGCGGGTCTGCAGAGTTCCCAGATTGTGAGTCCACTAACTTTAAATTTACTTTTCATAGATTAATATACACCTTTAATATTTTTAAGATTTAAGATTTTTGTTTTCCGTCTGTACAGAATTAGTTTCGAGCAAAAAAATATTATACTAGCTTTTAATAAATCTCCTTAATTTCAGAGCGATGCCTTGAGTGCAGCGGGCTACACGAGTCGTTCGGCGGCGCAGCAGCAGGGCGTTAGCTCGGCTGTGAACGCTACCACGGCGCTGGATCAGCTGGCCAAGAGCGATCCCTACGGTCAGACGGGCGGCAGTGGCAACGCATACCAGAACGCGTACCAGAGCAGTGGAGCGGGCAAGGGGGCCAGCGGTTACCCGACGACGGCGCCCGGCGGCTACAGCAGCTCCAGCTACGCGAATGTGCAGAGCTCGGTGGCCAGCAGTTACCAGCAGCAGGGATACGGTTCGTACCAACCTAATTCCTACCAGCAGGCGGGATCCGGGGCACAAAGTGCCTCAGGTGCGGTAGCAGGCGGCGGAGGAGCGACAACGCAAAACATTCCGGTCGGAGGCAGCAGCAGTCAAAACAGCTCAAGGTACGATAGTTTTACAATCATTTATTCAATTTGTTTTCTTAAAACCTTGCAGAGAGCATTTGACATTTTGTATTAGCATTGTACAGATAATTGTCTGTATGGGCATTAAAGCTTTCAGCTTTTAAGCCATTTGCCAATGAAGAGATGTTGTTTCTTTGTCCAAACACTTCCTTGGATTTAAAAAAATCCCTCTTTGGTAAAACAAATGATATACAAAAAAATACCTGCCATTCAAATAATGCTAACTCTGTAAGAGTACAAACTTCGGCTACCGAAGATATATTTCCATTCAAGTTAATTTATGTTTTTTGTATGCTAATTCTGGCTAACAACCCGCACCATCCAAAAGGAAGCTAATCTTCATTTTTGTTACCGTTTCTCTTTTCTCCTAACACGTTCAATGCTCGCTCATGTCCTAAAACAAACTCAAAAACCAAACCCAACCCGCAATCGCACTCCGCACTTAACAGCGGCAATGCGAGCTCTGCCTACCTCACATCCGGATACTCGACACCACAAAGTGCTTACCAGTCCAGCCAGAGTGTATATGGCAACACTGGACTGTCCAACAGCAGCGGGTAAGTACTCTAGGTGATCCGATCCCACATCCACTATCCCGATTATCCTGGTGATTCCAACTTATTGCTTGATTTGGAGTGGTTCCATTGTGGCTAATTGCGGATTCTCGCCCGTTCAGGTACGCTGGCAGTGCGAGCAACGCGTCCTCGCAGTACGCCAATTTCAGTGCTAGTGCCAAGCTTAAGGATGCGACAACGGCCAGCGGAGCCGCGCACTACGACAGGTAAGAGCGAAGCCCCCGCTCTGCATGCCGCTTCTGCCCCATTTACAACTAACCCAATCCCCCTGCGCATGACTAGTAGTAGCATTAAAGCCTGATCTTATTGACCTTTCAGTGTCTCCACCAGCAGCGGCGTTAGCAGCAGCAGCGGAAGCACGGGCAACGGTGGTGGAGTAAGCGGGCAGGCAGGCGCTAACCAGGCGGCCGTTTCGAACAGTAAGTAATCGTGAAATTGTTACAGCTAAGGCCCGAAAGAGTAAACACCTTTTTTTATAGAGAATATTACCTATCCAGATACAAAGAATTTAAATTAGCACTAGGGTTCTAGTTGTATCTTAATTACATGTTCTTCCTAATGTTTACTCTTTTGAGCTTGCCCGTTTAGTATCCGTACTCAATAAACAATTATTTCAACTTTCCCGCAGATAACAACGTGAGCGGCAGCGGCTCTGTCAGCAATGTGACGGCGGGCGTTGCGAGCGGCAACGTGGCCGGAGGAGTCGGCCAGAGCGGCGTAAGTAGTGTGGCCGGTGGCAGTGCGGCCAGCGTCGGTGTGAATGTGAACAACAACAGCAGCAACTCAAGCTCTGTGGGAGCGGCTGTCGTCTCCCAGACGGCTGCGGGAACCACCGCTGCGGTGCTGGCCTCGCTGACCAACAAGAATAGCAGCAGCAGCAATAGCAGCGGCAGCGGTGGCAGCGTAAACGCGACGGCGGGCAGCGCCGGAGGCCCTGGTGGTGCGGGAGCGAGCACTGGAGGCGTGGGCGGAGCATCGGGTGCTGGTGGTGCTGGTAGTGGTGGTGGCAGCGGCAGCGGCTTGGTGCCCACCAACATCCAAATGGTTAGTCAATATATTCAGACTGGATTGCCATACTATCAGCAACCAGTGTATTCCTACGAGGAATTACAAATGATGCAACAGAGAGTGCCACATGTGGTGAGTTCATGGAGAAAAGCAAAAGCAAATACCAAACCAACCAACAACTACAAAATGCAACCAACCGACCAATCAATCGAACCGTCTCTAATCAATAATCAATCAGTAATCGTATCAATATCCTCCCATAATGTTCGCTACAACGTTTTCGCACAAGTCAATTTCTAATTCCATTAACGCATACGACAACTGCTCAACCCACTGCTGATTGAGATCGTTGTTCCGGATCCGGGCTCGTTGACGTTGCGGCCTTCCACTTCTAACCGCATTTCTCAGCGTGCATTGTACATAATAATATCGCGATATCTGTGTCTGTGATTGGGTCCTTAATACCTACATGTCTGTGTCTGTTTTGTGTGTGTGTGATTGTGTAAATAAGCTGACACTTTCTTTCGCCACCTTGCACTTTAATTTCGTTAAACCATCCGCTTCCGTTTCCATCCACATTCCACGTTCCTGGCATTATCATCATCATCAAAAAACATCTGTATTGCTTATCCTCCAGGACCTGCTTTACGCTCCAAATAATCAAAAACTAATCCCACTATCCCTCCTGTACTCTATCTAAATTTTAGTTTTTGTTAAAGTTAGAAATGCAAACTAAATCTTAACTACATAAAAGACTTCAATACAAAAGAATTTTTATCAAACATTAGTGCAAATGTCAAGAGAATTGCGTAATGTACAGGATTTTTTAACTTACATTAAGCTTAAAGACTAAAGAAACATTTAACAAAACGACTAAGTTTGCATCTCTAATAATTAAAACATTTTTTGTTGTATCTATGTTTCTAACTCACTCATTTCATTCAATTTGCTTACCTTTATAATTTTTTGTTTCTGTTTTTCTAACCTTTCATCTGACTTGTGTACTTCATCACTGCATTAAATCAAACATTTATCATTTCGTTTGGAACCGGCTTCTAGTTTTGCCAGACTTGGCAGAACACGATACTTTTCAAGATCAAAGTCTGGCAAAGCTACGTCCGTCATCTTCACAGCCATCTTTAACACACAGCCTGTTCCCTTGATTCAAACTAATGTGATTCCTTTCGGTTGCAGCAGGGATATTACGATCTGAACTATCCGCCGGCCAGCTTAGGAGCTGGACGTGACAATCTCGGCTCTGTGACCTACTCTGCAATGAATGACGGACGCTTTGCCCGCACTGACAATAACTCCAGTCCGGTTGGCAATGTGAGTTTGATAACAAATGAGCTCGGAGCGTTAGTTACACATTATGTCTTTCAGGTCTCCAGCACAATGTCACAACAGGCGGGCTCGAGTGCGCCCATGCTGAATGTTCCTTATGCCTACTTCTATGGCGGTAATGTGATGCCCGGTAGTTTCCAATATGGCACGCCCGCCATTTACCCTGTAAGCTTAAGAAACCCATGTTTAACCTTAATGCAGTTATTAATTATATTTGTTGCTTACTTAAATAGCAGCAGATACCGGCAGCCAACACTGCCTCCGGTCAACAGTTCCCGAAGCCTTCGTACAGCGCCGGCTACGGCTCGACCAGCTACGACACCCTCTCGCAGACCACGCAGGATTATAGCAAGGGCGGCTACTCGTCGAGCGTGAACCAGCAGAGCAAAACGCAGGCGGTATCCAATCAGTCGCAGGCAGGCACTGGCTCCGATCTGACCTCGTCGATGTACGGGAAGGGACATGTGGCGCTGAACAAGGTTAATGTACGTATAGGTTATAAGCAGGGCTGTGGACCACTAAGCTATCTATCGGGTGTACTGCAGTAATTTGTAGAGATTTGAAACAACTTGTTGAGGAGTCTAAAACTATGGCTAATTGAAAAAAACAGAGCATTATATATTTCGCACCATAATTTAAGACACCTTTCTAAGCGACTTTAAATATCTGTAGATTTTGTAGATAAAAGACAATTTGTTAGAATCGTTGTTTAATTAACTCTTTCCAAGTTGAAACTAAACGTGGCCATTTATGTTATGCATTACTATTAAACAGACTTTGTTAAGAGTTCACAGCCCTGGTTAGAACAACATTCCTTGACTTGTCTACAATAAATATTTTTATTTTCCATTTTTCAGTCGTACGAAAAGCAGAGTTTCCACTCGGGCACTCCGCCGCCGTTTAACATGGCCAACACTCAGACGGCTGGCGGCACTTCGGCCCAGCCGTATGGCATGTACTTGCCGATGCCAGCAGCAGGACACCACAACATGATCCATCAGCCCATCCATCAGGTACATTCCGAATTACCACAACAGGTTTTTATAGGCAAAGGGGCGGAAAACTTTGTGTACCACATCCATGAGAACGTCCCGCCGCAAATTGTACACCAGCATATATATCAAACCGGCATTCAGTATCCGGAACAGAGTATCCCCTCTGGCGGCAATCAATATATGCAGAATATCCCTTCTGGTGGCAATCACTATATGCAGAATATCCCCTCTGGTGGCAATCACTATATGCAGAATATCCCCTCTGGTGGCAATCACTACATGCAGAATATCCTTTCTGATGACAATCACTATATGCAAAATATGGAAAACTACGTTCCAGACGATGTCAGCGGCATTACATTTTTTGCCGACTGATGGAGTGCTTAGGGAAACTCATCAAACCCCCATCTCACACAAGTGTTAGTTTGCACCATTTGTAGTAGAAACCCTGACACTCAATATTGGTTTATGTCTTCGAATGAACTTTACACCTACACTTCTTTAAAAATGCTTCTTCTGGATCTTCTATTTCAACATTGGTTCTTTAATTGCAGCTTTAAAGCCACAGCATGTACCTGTTTATTTTTTGCACTACATATTGTCTTGGTATCTATCTAACACCACATTAAAAACTACCTAACAACATTTTCTGTACATTACCACTAACCAAATTCACTAACCATCATTTCACAATATATGCTCTCACCTGTAAAGCACTTTTAAAGTTTCATTTTTATGTTTCATTATTAAATCCTTACTATGTTGTCTCCTGTAAACGTTACTAACAAATTACATTTCATGCATTTTTTGATTTTTTGATATTGTTTCGGATCGTCTGCATCAATAGGAGAACATAGACTCCCTGAGTGGTGTGTGAAATTGGGTATTAAATAATTTGTTCGTCGGCATTGAGGGAAAGAGAATTGTGAAATGCATGAAACTGTTCTATTGTTTGACTTTTCTTTATAATTTCTTTTGATTTTTTTATGGGACAACAATTAGATGGACGGCAGGATTCATAGCTCATCCCGCCGGGTAAGTTCCTTTGTTGTAATCACGTGTAAAAGTTGCTTACTTCTTGGTGAACTGCATTAATTTAACCTACCCACGCATGCTTCGCCCCCACGTAATATCTCACATCACATCTTGTCTCGCATCATCTAGTCTCTAGCTGCATGAATCCCACAGAAGCGGCGCGGAAAAGAAGGATTCTGTTGCCAAAAGGGATTGTGCTGCAATCAGAAGCATATCCATTCATGAGCCTATACTATACTTAAAATCTGCCGTGTATATAATCAGCGCATATGTGTATTTATAACTGCGTGTGATCTTTTTGTTAACCCACATTTGTGTATGGATGGCCGAGTGGAGACCGAAAGAAGCGGAATGTTCCGCTCGCAAAGGCAGCCTCAACTAGTTCAGCCTTAGTTTTTTCCATCCTCTGATTCCCATTCATATCTGTTGCAGGACTCGAACAGTGCCGGGCAGCGTCAGCAGTCCACCAGCCAGTCGAAGTCGGCCGGCAAGCAAGGCTACTCGCCCTCGTACTGGACCGGACAGAACTAGCTTCCGGAGAACACGATCTGGCGGCCCCTGCAGGTCGCCCGAGCGAGCGACTTTTATAGCCTTCGCAGCAGTAGCAGCACCACCTCCACAACAACAACCACCACGCCCATTCACCACATCTACAACAAGAGCAGCGGCAGCACTCCGAGAACGCTGCCCATCACACACGCCACCACCACGATAGTGACCACAATAGCAGCCTCCAGCCAGACCACAACAATTACAGATGCCACGACGCCATCATCAGCAGCAAAAGTGACGACCACATTGGCTATTCCCGGCCAGTTACTGATGCTTGTCAAGGAGCAACCACAACAGCAGCAGCAACCACAACAACAACAAACACTCGCCGACGTTGCGAGGAGCGAGAAATCCTCGCCAGCGTCGGAGGAGGATTATCTAATATACGACGATAAGCGATCATACTTTACTTAATAAGAAACGTTTTTACTACGAACGCACTGTAAAGGCGCCGCCCAGCAGCGTCCTGACCACGCCTCCCTCCCTTCCGCCCCCAGCAACACACCACACTCGCATAAAAAAAAAACAAACACACAGCATGAAGGTGTTTCAGGTGGCAGGAGGCGACTCCTAACACCACTCACACTCCCCCCCAAACAACAAACAAAACATACAGCAACATCCGCATAAATATACCAAGTACCATTTTCACATTGCATACAAATAAATCTACAAAGATAAAGAGTAACAATTATTAATTATTAAAGGCGTAAAACGATTTAACAGATTTAAGAGCGTAAGAGAAACCGGAATGAGCAGAACAGTAAATTAAAAAATACAAGTATATATATTAAAGAATACAAACCACAAACATTACGTGAATGAGGAAAAAACAAAACAAACAAAAATTAATTATTGTAATCGGTTTAAACTTATATGTATAATTATAACCTTAATATTTAAACTAAATACAAAAAAAGAAGATACGATTAAATCCAAACAAAATGCAAAAAAAAAAATGGAACCACCTTGCCGTTTTTATTTAAATCTGTTTAACTAAAGGGTTTAAACTAGGGGATGGAGAACTACTTTATTTAGTTATGTTTGGGTCGTTTGATTTTAAAGGCTTCACTTGGCTTCAAACTTCTTAAAAAAATGGATCTTCTATACGACTTAATCTCTGAAGAATTTCTACTATATTCACTGTTTTTTTCTTTTATAAATAAAATTTATTTATAAAGTATACATAAAAGTTGTTTATTTCGGAATAAGCTAATTTAAATTAGAAAACACATCGATGAGAAAGTAAAAACTATTGGCTGTGCAGGAGCTTGTTGAAATCAGCGTAGGCCGCCTCCAGGTCGAAGAGGAACTGGCGCACCTGGCTCTCGCTCAACTCGTCGGATGCCTGCATCTCGTTTAGGCTTCCCAGCCACTTCTCCACCTTCAACTTGGCGTCAAAGTCCTCGGGGATCAGGGACAGGCGGTTCATGTTGTCAGCCAGATCCTTGACGTCCGGCTGCAGGGCGTCCATTGTGTTGATCTGCAGGCGCAGCTTGTCCATGATGGTAATAAAGAGCGATACAATCTCGGCAATGCACTTGGAGGTGTTGCCCTTGTCGTCGCGTATGGTGATGGGTCGGTCCTCGCGAATCCGCTCCAGCGCGGCCGGGCAGTCCAGCCGGAACTTCTTGACGAACGACTCCACCGTGGGAAAGTCTTCGCACTGCACCTGCTTGAAGGCCACCTTGTACTGCACCAGGTACTTGGAGCAGGCGGCCGTGTACTCCTGCGGCGTAATGCAGTCCCTGATGTACGCCTTCTCCAGCTGCTGAATTGTGTTTGTGATGGCGTACAAATCGGCCATGTTGTCGTACTTCTCGCGCTCGCGGGCATTGCGGAAAAGCTTCACCTCCTCGTACAGCTCTGGGCTCTGATCCTGCATCCTGGTTTAGGCTTTAATTTAAGTAGGACTTAATTTAAAAGAAAACAATGAATCACAAAGATTTGCTGTGTGCAGTGAGAGTGCCTCCTTTTATGCTGAGAATACCAAAACGCATCGCAAAAGCCACTTGCCGCCAGCTGGCCACACTGTACCTCTCAGAGAAATTCTCTGTTTTTTAACATTTTGCGTGTGAAAATCTGTTTGTTATTTGCACTATAAATATTCAGCGAAAAAAGCTTGCAAAATGTCGGAAATTTCAATTTTTCAGACACTTTTGAACTTCCCCAACGGCCAAATATTTTTTGAAAACCAGTGCTGGTAAACACTTAATCATAACGGTAACTTAAAAATTCAAATTTGAACCATCGAAATATTTATAATCTTACTAAACAATTTCCGCGCCGCAAAACACCGTCTTATCAATGCTTAGCAAGGGCGTTTTCTGGTATAAAGATTACCACTCTATCTGATTGCATGTTCAGTGGTTAATTCCACGCATTCCGATAAGGACTGTTATTGAATTAAGTCAAGGCATATTCATTGATCAGTACCCCACACCCTTGCCTCCAATACTTTTTCATTAAATCAGAGCTGTTAAACAGCCAATATACGGTGCTTAATTTACCAGTTTATGGCCCGGAATATCAGCATATCAGCTTATCGACGCTATACCATTGACCGCAGCCCAGCAAAGTGCACTGGGTTCACTTATTATTGTTCTCACAGTCAGCAATCCGCTCGCAATCTGATCAGACCTTCGGGGTTTCGTGTGTGTTTATCTGCGATCAAATCGAATCAATAAACGAACTTATTATTCAATCGATTTTGGTGTTTTGGTTCATCATCATACACGCATTCCAATGGGAGCCACCGTTCAGCAGAGCAATGTAAGTCGCCTTTTTGAGGCAAATTCGCGGGGTTTAATAAATACTTTACAATAAATATAGGCTTACGTATGTCTATAGTAAATAAGCTTGGCGTATAAGCAAGCAGCATGTTCGACCATAAAGTTATACTAAAATACATGTCCTGTATGCCGAAGCGAAATGCGTGGTCGCCGTATCCAATCAGTTCCCTAGAACGGCACCGCCTGTTCGACAAGCTTGTAGCCATGGCCCGAGTAACTCCGCGGCGGGTACAGGACAAACAGGCCCAACTGCAGCAGCGACAGTATGCAGCCCAGAAAGTTGGGTATCTGAAAAGCAAAGCAAATATTGGCTGTCTGGCCTGCAAGCCGTGTGAGAGGGCTCACCTGGATAAACGAGTCCGATATCAGTATGCCGTAGATTAGCCACTGCAGGCTGACCAAAAAGGACGTGGCTATCAAAGGCAGGGGCAGGCTTTCCGAGTTCTTTAAGCGTATCACATGCAGCAAACTTGCCAGCGGGGCGGCGAAAAAACACACGGTCACAATGCAACAAACGATTCCTGCGTAATAAGAGGAATTTGGCATTATTTACTTTAGGTAAACCATTTCACAAACGTGCTAATATGTACCTGTGACGTGTATCATTCGATCGCGCTGATCTTCCAGCCGATTTGTCCATATAATGACCACAACCAGCACGGTCAGAACAAATCCAAACTGTTTAATGCAGGCACGTTTGTTGACCGTAAACACATAGTAGATCAGCGTGTAGACGAGAAAGAGCGTCGATCCGATGATGTTGACCAGCACGATGCTCTGCTCGCTGGTTAAGACTCCGTAACGCAACCAAAAGCTGCACCTGTGCAAATAAAGTTTAATTCATTGAGTGGAGCGTTAATAACTTGGTTAACTTGCCAACCAAGCAGGAAAGCGTTCCCAAAATTAGTGGAATGTTAACTTTGGTTTTGGTTTTTGACAATAATATTTTAATCAATTCCTTAAGAAATCAGTTAGATTCTGCTACATATTCCAAAGCAAAAACTTATTCTAGAAAGCTGTCCCTTTCATAAAAATGATGCACATAGATTACTGTATTAGAAAAGTTTTGATAACCCTGGGCACAACTGTGTTTCTTTGGCGCAGTTGTGGAATTTATTAACGGTACACGATATTACATCTATTAAACAACTTCAAACCTTTATAATCAAAATTATTTTACCTGTTTAGGCTTATAAAGTGATTAATCAAAAGTTTGTTATCTACAAAAATTAAAAATAAACAATTCATATTGCTGTTAAAAGCCCATTCAAAATAAGTTTTTAGTTTAAAACTATTTCTTCTCAAACAAAACTTTAAGCCCGTCTTGTGATATGGATTCACCCCATAAAAATCCAACAAAACCTTCACGCCAACCGCGACAAATCTGAATTTATCTTAGAAGTGCCAACGTCGGCAGTTTCAACTCACGATAAGAAGCCGCATATGAAGGGAACTCCGGAAGAGTCGCCCGTGCTCTTTTTCTGTATGTACTTTCGGCATATCATGCTGTAAAGTAAAGCAAACAATTGGAGTTACTTTGATCAGGCCACTTCCATTGGTTTTGGGAGTACGAGTACTTACGCGCCTGAGAGGAACTGGAAGACGGTGCTTATCACCGCCGTCGTGGACAGCACGGAGTCGTAGGCCACCGCCGACATCTCGATCGATCTCCTTAATAACTTATGCTAAAGTTAAGCGGTGGTAATGGACGCTACGCTTCCAAATACAACGTCAACAAAAAATTGAACAGCTGTGGAGGACTGCACGTAGTGATGGCATTTCTGACTAGCTATCGGCGCGTGTCACGAGATTATCACGAAAATTAGAAACACGAATGGAATTTGAATAATTTTATTACTTAAAAAACCTGTTGCTTCTATTAAAGCATTGAACATTAATTTTTAAAGTGGTTGTTCAATTTTGTATACATTTTTAATACAAAATACCACTACGGCAGATATTACACTGATGAATATATTTTTGCTCTTTATTTTGAAAAAGAGATTATACCTACTAACTTACCATGCGATCGATGTCACAATTTTATACCGCGGCATTCAAAAAACACTTTTCTTACTTATTTTAATTTAAAGTCTGGCAGCCATGGGCGGGAATGAGCTTTTTATACCCTTGCAAAGAGTATCGTTATTTTGGTTAATCATTTTGTGATGCAGGTGTAGAAAACACCTTTGATCAAATAGTACTGGGGTCACAAAAACCTTCCTTCAGTTAATTAAATCTTGGCTGAATCAAGTTAGTTTTAGATAAGAGGTTCCTTTCGCATGTTAATAAAAACATTTATTTAAAAAATGCTAGTATGGATCTGAGTAACTAAGACCTATCTTCACTTTTAGTTTTTACTAAACTTTTTTAAGGGTATTAATACTTTGGGTTGCTTTTGTTGTTGTGGTCTTATCTCATGCCGGCAACCAGAATGTGTTAGCTTTTGCTCCACCAACCACGCCGCTCATTTGGCTCATTTAGTCGCGCTCCCGACTTCAAGGCAAACATAACGCTCTATTTCGCGTGCGCTGCTGGCGGTGCGCCGATTCTGAACAATTGTGATTATTATTCCAAATAGTTGAATTGGAAATGTAAGAATTAGCATACGCACGTAACGACCCTCGGTATCCCGTTGCACAACACTGACCCGAAATTGTTAACAATTGTTGTTGGCTGTGTTAACACGCACACAGCGCAACGTGTTCCGAGTGCCTTAAAAAGTGTTCCCTCGAAAACCTAGTACTTACCAGGCAAAGTCCATAAATTTATGCAATTATGGCCAGTAAAAGCCAGCAGGCGGAGGCCCAGCAATTGTATCCGCAGCCCACAAGAGTGGAACTTCTAACAACGCAAACGGAAACCAACCAGGTAAGATTCAAATCGAGATTTGAGATGCGGCACTTCAGGTGAGAGCGAGAGAGCGGGAAGATCGCTACCTTCTACCTACCGATGTTGTTGCTGTTCCTTGCACTGTATCTGCACATGCACTCTTCTCTTTTTGTTTTCTTTCTTTTCTTTCGTTGATGACGTCGTTTCCTCTCTCTCCTCGGATGCTGTTTTTATTTCCTTTATCTCACGCATCTTATTTTGAATATTTATGTACTCTCTTGTTCTCTTTTTGTGTGTAAATTTACTTTGTTAATGGGCTTGTATATATTTTATTTTCATGCTTATTTGTTTTCCAAGTGAAATATATTTTTATATACAAGCAAATACACACGACACGCAATAGCATATGGTAGCTTCACATACAGTGGAACCTATGTTGACACATTGAGTAATTTATATATGTACAGTGTGGGACATAGCTAATGTACTTTCTGAAAAACTATTTATTACTTCTCCACTTTTATAACGTTTTATGCACAAAACCGTTAACAATTTGAATTATTGTTCTTGTGACAAAAATTTAAGCTGAAAATATCCACTGCATACATAACTCCTTAAGTAACAGAAAGATTTAAAATTTTTTAAAAGTTGTTATTTACGACTTGACCAGGAATTGTTTTTTCAGTGAGAAACTAAGTAGCAATCATCACAAGGGGTAAATGTATACATTTAGCTGAGTTTCAGTAGAAGTAAAATAGGGTCTATAGGTCGAATAATGTTTAATGGCAATAAAGACTAGCGATAAACCTATAATTTATTAACATTTTAACATGTTTTAAATTAGTTAAGTTTTGAACATAAACTACCCAACAAATTAAATACTTCCAAGCTTTTAATACAAAGTGCAAACGTGATGAGTTTGTATATTTTACGTGGCTGCTTTAAGTGCTAAACCTTTGACCCGTATTGTTTATGAGTACTTTTATACCATCGCTTTTTTTTTGGCAAACAAACCGATCTCCCTCCCCTGTGTGTATAATCAGCTGAATTCTCAGTCATTGCTTATCAGTTATAAAGAGACACCGCCGGGGGAAGTTCATTTGATTAGAATACTTCATAAATAAACACACCCTATAAATACTATTCCGAATAATCGCCACTGATCCCAAATGCTCTTGCAGAGAAATGGAAAGTTTTGACCTCGGGTCAAGATTAGCCGTAATTAGTGGCAATTATACGGATTATAAATCAGAAAGTTCTGATAACGCAACCCCCATTATAATTTTAAATTGACCTCGCACAATGACGCACTGTATTTGTCTAAATTTAGAGCCCGATCGGGGGAAGTGATTTAGCAGATTTACTAATTATGCTTGGAACATTTGCAGAAACCGCGATGGGGTAAACTCCTGCTGCTGGTGGCCTTTGCCACCACCTTCGGCGGTGCAGTATCCACCGGCTACTGCATAGGCGTTATCAACGCCCCCTCCAAGGTGAGATACCCAAAGCGATTTAATTGGACGTCGAAACCACATTGAACCCTATCTTTACAGCTCATGAAGGTCTGGTGCAATCAAACCCTGCACGACACCTATGGCAGCAACTTGAGCCCCGATGGCCTGGACCTCTTGTGGTCGTGCATCGTTTCTGTTTTCCTGGTCGGTGGCGCTATCGGTTCTCTCGGCGGAGCTGGAGCGGCCAATAAATTCGGCAGGTACGTACATTCAATAAATGAACACAAATCAATTTATCAGCGCGACAAGATTTTCTTGAGTGTTTCTAATCCACCACCTAATTCGCTTATCAATTCGCTATAAAATAAATTCGCTAAATAAAAACCATTCAGAAGTGGCGGGTATTATACCATTACAATTATGGACAGTTTGGTTACGAACATTAATTGTTGTTCTGAATATTAAATTTTCGTTCTTCCATTATTTTGATTGTAGAACAAAAAATTTAATGTTTTAGAGCATGTACCTACCTACTTTTTTTTTTTTTAACACGAATAAAATAAAAATGTTCTCAAAAATAAATTTATTTATTATTTATGCGTCAGAACATAAAATAATTCCTCCATCTCTTCCAGAAAAGCCTGCTTCCTCATCTGTGGAGCATTGTTCACCGTGGGAGCGGTGCTCTTCTTCTTCTGTAGGGCCGCCAGCTCGGTGGAGATGCTGGTCATCGGTAGGTTCATTGTGGGCCTGGCCTCCGGCTTGGTGACCGCCACTTTGCCCATGTACTTGTCTGAGGTGGCTCCTTTGGCCTTGCGCGGCACCCTGGGCGTCTTTTGTGCCGTGGGCGTAACGGGGGGCGTGGTTGTTGGCCAGGTCTGCAGTCTGGCCGATGTTTTCGGGACCGAGGATCTCTGGCACTACGCACTGACCGCCTACATGATTTTGATCCTGGTGTGCTACCTGCCATCGTACCTGTATCCTGAGAGCCCCAAGTTCCTGTACATCGTCAAGGGAAACCGCTCTGCTGCCAAGCGAGAGCTGCAACGGCTGCGTGGCAAGGATGCTGATGAGCTAATTGCCCAGGAGATGGCCGAGATGGAGGCGGAGGCCAACGCGAAGGTCCAGACTAGCAGTTTCTGCGATGTGCTGCGCGATCCCCGGCTCACGTTGCCCCTGATAATTGTTTGCTGCTTCCATGGCGGCCAGCAACTGTCGGGCATTAACGCGGTGAGTGGAGAAGTTATTCAGTTATCCCATTGTTTTTATCATATAAATCCATTCTAGATCTTTTACTACTCAGTGAGCATCTTCGAAAAGGCCGGACTGTCCACGGAAAATGCCCAGTGGGCCAATTTGGGTGCTGGCTGCCTAAATCTGTCCATCTCGCTGTTAGGACCCTGGCTTATGGCCTATTGCAATAGACGCACTCTGATGATGTTCTCTTGTGCCATGTGCTCCGTCTTCCTGTTCACGATCGCCTTCGTTTTGTACTATATTGTAAGTGGGTTTTACACACAGAGACTTCTGTGCACCTCCTCATTCACTTATACAATTTTGATTTAATTTGTATTCCCTTTAAAGGACTTTGTTAGCTGGTTTGCCATTGCCTGCATCGTCTGCATTATGGGCTACATATTCTTTTACCAATTTGGACTGGGTCCCATTCCCTACTTCATTGGCTCAGGTAATTTGAGGCTTTCGGTCGCGTGACTCCATTTGTTTATTCGCATTCCAAAAGCTCAATTAATCGCGACTGGGACAGATGCTCGTGTTTCGGAGAAGTGGGTCTGCAATTGAGGCGGAATCGGATTCAAATGGGGTTCATTGGCTCACCAAACATTTGTTTACGAGTACTAGAGACGTTCCCAGACTGGTTGTCTCTTTAATTGGGTAGCTGGTTTATTAATAGATCCCTAACTGATTCGATTTGTGCTTTTCAATTTGCAGAACTTTTCGAGGTGGCTCCCCGCTCCGTTGCCATGTCGATGGGCAGCCTGGCCTCGTGGACGTGCAATTTTATAATTGGCATCTCGTTTCCCCTGCTGCAGAACGCCTGGGGCGCCTTCGTCTTCCTGCCCTTCTCCATTACCTGTGTACTGCTAACCCTACTGACGAAATTCTATCTCCCGGAAACCCGGGGACGCGATCCTTCCGAAGTGGCGCCACTCGTATCGAAGTGCTTCCGCTCTAAGGTCAAATGAGACCTATCATCTTACAATTAGACTTAAGTAGCCGGTGATATGTGGTTATATGTTCTAACTCCAAAGGCCACTTAATGATTTCTTCAAATCATGTGCCTTTGCATCAGCCGACAATAAGCTGGAGTCCACGTTGTTCAGGGTCGAGTTGCTCAATGGCCGACCCAACTAATTGTAATTTCCCGCCTAGACTCTAAGTTCTTTTGTACAAACCAATAAATGCGAAAATGAAGCTATCTTTAAGACGAGGCACCCTGTACGAAAGCTTTGGGCGCTCCGTCCCCTTATCACTGCACAAGTTCAATTAAAATGCCTTGGGACGGAGCGCCAACTAATACCCTGTTAATTAGATTTATTGTCGTACAGAATACGTGGATCACTTACTGGATGCCCTTCCACGGCGCTGGGCTAAATGATTTAATGCCAGACTCTTGCCAAGCTAATGTTGCCTGCTAAATATATGTAAATGATGCCTGATCTGCCTGTTGTCTAGGCCTAAGTGTAGTTTAATAAAACCAGTTTTTTCAAGATCAAAAATGTACGATCTAGTTGGAAAGTGTGTGTAACTATTGACTTGTTTTCCCGGCTAGCAGTTAGTAAACAAACGCTTCCGTGTCAATGATAAGAAAACAAGTACTCGTAAGACAAAAACTCTGAATTTATCTACGTCTGGTTAGGTGCTGTAACCGAAGTGAAGATGTGTTTATTGATTGATATACAAGTGGGGAGGATGACTCAACGAGCTGTCGATTGGCACTGAGTGAGCTAACGGATGCGAAACACTTTCGGTTTGGCTCTTGTCGTGCCAGCATCGCTCCGTCACCATGGTGGTTGTAATGGTGATTTACTGACCACTTCTCATCGCTTTCTCCCTGTCCGGGACGAGTTTGTTGCTTAAGTCTTTCGTTTTCGCCAGCTGCAAAGTCCTAATCGTGTGAATCTCGTTGCTCTCCTTGCAGCACGTGACCCCGCCCAGGGTCAATGGCTGGACACCGCTCCTGCTGCTCGTCTGCCTGACCGTCACGCTGGGCACCACGGTTCCGGTGGGCTACTTCTTCGGTGTCCTTAATGCGCCGGCCGAGATCATCAAGAAATGGTGCCAGGACATTCTTGCATCCGAATACGACACCATCGCCACTGCCAGCCAGCTGGACATCCTCTGGACGAGCATCGTGTCCATCTACTTGATCGGAGGCATCTGCGGTTCGTGTTTCAGCGCTTTGGTTAGCGACAAATATGGCCGGTGAGGTTTTCTAGAATTTTATAACAAGCGAATTTTTAGCAATTGTTTTTTGAATTACCAAAAAGCGCATTTAAATAATCAAATTAAAATGTATTCCCAAAGTTTGTAATAATTTTAGATCTTTTTTGTTACTAACTTAAGTCACGAATTTTATTTATTACATTTTTATTTTTTTTTTATAAATGAGAAACAAGGTTTTAATTTTGAAACATTCATTTATAAAAAAGAACTCTATCCTCTGAGTAATCATTCTTCTTGTTTTCAGAAAGGGCTGCCTGTTGATTAGCGGAGTGCTGCTCGTGATCTCCGGCATTCTCTTTACCTGGTGCCGGGAAGCCAAATCCCTGGAGATGCTGATGACGGGTCGCTTCCTAGGCGGGATCGCCTCTGCCCTGATCTTCACCGCCCAGCCCATGTATCTGCTGGAGTCGGCTCCCTCGGAGCTGAGCGGCAGCGTCGGGGTCTTCACCTGCATCGGGGTGACAGGAGGGATCCTGCTGGCCCAGGTGTTCACCTTGTCCCAGTTGCTGGGCAATGAACAGCTCTGGCCCTATGCTCTCAGCTTCTACAGTCTGCTGGTGATGGCTTCGCTGCTGCTTCTTTGGTGGTTTCCGGAGAGTCCTCGGTGGCTCTATTTGCACAAGCGGGATTTTGTCGCCAGTGAGCTGGCTCTGTTACGTTTACGGGGAAAAAACGCTGAGGAGGAAGTGCAGCTGGAACTGCTCGAGATGAAGACCACTCTGGAGGCCAAATCAAGCGCCGAGGCCAGCTCCCTGTGCTCAGTTCTGGGCGATAGGGAACTCTGGCTGCCACTTCTGCTGGTCTGCTCCTTCCAGGCCACCCAGCAGCTCAGTGGCATTAATGCGGTGAGTTTAAGTTTTCCCCTGTTAATTTTTGTTTATGATGTGTGGTTCCCCTTGCAGATATTCTTTTATTCCCTATCCATTCTCACAGATGCGGGTTTCTCGGCTGGGGCAGCCACTTGGTTGAATCTGGGAATAGGATGCTTCAACATGTGCACCTCGCTGCTGGGACCGCTGTTGATTCACAGGTTTCCGCGTCGCCCTCTGATGATGCTCTCTTGTTCCACTTGTGCCGTGGCCCTGCTTTTTATGTCCTTGGGACTCTTCTTTCTGGAGAGCTCTGGGAGCACGATCCTCACCTACTTTTGTGCTGCCTTTATCCTTATGTTTATCCTGGGATTCCAGCTGGGTCTGGGTCCCATTGCCTACTTTATTGGCTCAGGTTTGTATACAAATAATACAAGTAATATGTTAATAAGTCAAATTCTTTAAAATTTCTACATTTTCCCCAGAGCTCCTAGAGGATTCGCCTCGTCCTGTGGCCATGTCGATGGGCAGTCTTTTCTCGTGGATCGGTAACTTCCTTGTGGGCATGTGCTTCCCATTGCTGCAGAGTGTCTGGAGCTCCTTCGCCTTCATACCGTGCATGTGCGTGTGCCTCTACTGCTTTCTGCTCACCTGGCGTTACCTGCCGGAGACTCGTGGTAGGGAACCAAAGGACGTCAAGCCGCTGATGAGTCAGGGCCTCGCCTCCAAACGAAACTGAAACAACCAAGTGTCACATAACCCATTTATAAAAATAAATCGAGCTGGTCTTTGACAGAAATATTTAAAATTATTTTAATAAAATCTTTACACCAATGAAATCCTGGCAGAATAAATTAAGAAACAAATAGAATTTTCAAGAAAATATTTATAAACAAAAACATTGAGTAAGTATACTAAGTAAATATTTGAAATACCTTCTTATTAAATTGTTAGCCCTAAAGTATGCTATGTTAATGTTTCGAAAACTTAATAACAAGATATGTCTTTAGCTGTAACAGTTTTAGCTAAATAAAAACAAAATAAAATAACGTAAATTAGCTTAAGACAGTACGCTTCTAAAAATTTAGTTAAAGCCGAAAGTGGACAGACTCTCAGCTGCCTATCTGTGTGTCCATCACTGTTAGCACCATTTGAGGTTGATTAATTGGACTACTTAATATTTTCAACTAAAGAGCACTTGCAGTTCATTAGATCGTGGCTAATGGAATCCGTTCTGGCCAGGAACTCAAAGCTTTTGAGCGACTACATAATGGAATGGTAGGTGCTCCCTTCGCCTTCAGCTTTAATTCCCAGGATTTATAATGCCCGGTGGACTGCTAATTCTGGTGTCATGCATCTCCCAGATCTTTTGCCGGATGGCTGCTTTTAATTAAAAACCAATAAATCAGCTTTTCAATTAAAAAAAAAAAACTAAACACAAATTTTAAAACGTTTCTTGTTACAACATTAAAAAAAGTGTGTTTAGGAGTGGTTAAAAATAATAAATTATGTTTTACAGAAGATGTGAATAAAGTATGAATATCTTTGGAGGGTATTCGTCGATCGGTGGGGACGGCTCTCAGTGAGAGTGGAATTCCGGCAACTCTCTGGCGGTGGCGAAAGATCGTCGATTCCCATTCCGATTCCAACAATGGAGGCGCAGCGACGTCACAGGTAGCGCGTCAAGATCGCCTGTATCGTCTATAAATACGGGTGCGAGTACGGTTTAGTGGGCAGCGGAACGTCGAGCAGCGCGCACGGCCGGCGAATGAGGCACTTGCTCCGGAATCGCATTCGTTTGAGCAGTCGGTGAATGGGCAAATAAAGTGAAGTGGAGTGTGGTGCGGTTAAAAATAAACAAGGCAAGACATAGCCAGACAAGCCAAGAAGTTATTCCGTGCAGATCGGGATGGGAAAACTCGGACGGGAAAATCTGTAAAATAGCTTGACGTAGGAATTTCGTATCGTTCGTTGAATAACACTGATAAAACAATATACAGAGCGCGCAAACACAAATAATATTCCACATGCACAGTTCGGAAATACATCAGCTGCTAAAATAAACGGAGCACCCGAAGTCCCAACAACTGCCAGCCGATCCGCCCATGACGTCACGGGTGAGCATCTGGCAAGGAGCATCCGCATCAGTGGCATCTATAGCATCGGTAGCATCACCAGCGCAAGAAACTGTCATAACAAACAGGTTCGTGATCCGTGCAAATGACCACCAAATGGATGTAACCAATTAATTTTTGTACTAAATCAAATAATTTTTTTTAAAAAAACATTGAAAAAACATTTTAAAAATTTGTTTGTTAGTATCGATATTAGCATTTTGTTAATAAATAAATCTGACTTTACCTGGTGGCTTTAAAAGTTAAAATTCCTGAAGTAAAAACCAAAAACATTTAATTTTTACTAGTTACTGTTGTGAAGATTTTTGTACGTTTGTCTTATTGTTTTATATATAAGAAGCCTCCATCAAATAATATAATGATAATAACAACTTAATAGGGAACATTTTGAAAATGTTTAGTTAAGTTAAAAAATATTTATAGACCTGGTACCTTACCCACTTTAGATGAAAGTCATAGCGCTTAGTTTTAGATCTTTGGAACCTTTGCTTTTGAGAATTTTTACGTTTTTTAATGAACTTGCTTTTTTGTTTTTCCCCGGCGTGAAGAAGCCGCAACTCGATACGCCACCAATTCACCAATTGTGCGGTCAATGCACGGAAATTAGTTTTTGGCTCACACGTTTCTCTACGTCCCGTCTAAAACGAAAGGTGGTCCGAAAGTCTTGGCCGATCTGTCATGTCAATTGGGCCGCTGGCCATCAATGTGTGCTGATGATGTCGTCGCCGTAATTTCTTATTTTCCATGCCACGCCATGCTTTTTGCTTTTAGCCTTTTCCCCGCCATTGTCACCGAATTTTCACTGTAATTAAATTTTAAAATCTCCTCTCGTGTAGCCGTTGACACTTAACATTCTGGGGCTGTCTGTCATATTTAAGCATTGCCCGCTTTCAATTTTCCTCTTGGCATGGCAAATTAAATGTTGAGAATTAATTGTGCAAGTGTGCTGGCTGAAGGAGCTGCACAGTGTGGTGCAGCCTTGTGATCAGCAATGATTGACAACTGACACTAAAGATTGGCTAAAGATTCTTGGCAATCATTTTCGAGAAATATTTCGGGGCACCTGAATGAGGTAATACCCATGTAAACATGAGTAAAAGTGTGTTTCCAATCACTGCCGTCGTCAGTCCTCGTATAAACAAAACCAGACCCATGACGCAATTTAGTTGCTAACTAAAAGGCATCTCAAAATTGCGCGGAAAAGAGCCACTTCCAAGAACACATATACTGCTGGGCCAATACCAATTTTTGGCCTTATAAACCTTCTTTTCAATACAATACATTAGCTGGCTGGTCGTTTCCTGCGCCTTCTGCTTTGATCTTTTCGGAAATCTTCGGATTTGGGTTAGCACAAAATTCTTGAAAATTTTCAGAGCAATTATAATTAAAATGTTGATGGTATGGGAAACAGTCATTTCGACCTAATGACGCTGTCCAAAAATATTCAGACAAACTGGCCAGAATTGCATTTTAAGTGCCGGCCACAAAATGCACTCTCTGTGCTGGGAGAAGTCTCTCTGCTCGTCACTATCCTTTGGGCCACTCAATGATAGCTTTATTGCATTCAAAACATAAACACACCCATTGACAGGGGGCATCTTTTTTATGTCAGCCCTGCGAAAAGCATCCACTAATGTGTTTTCCTACCGCGGCTTTTGTTTGTCTATTTTCATGGGAAACACATTGGCCTGGCCCACAGGCTGCCGTTGCTCAGTTTTTGGTCTGTGTTTGTTTTGTGTTTGGATTTCTTGATTTTTTAATTATGTATATATGTTTCGGCATGTAAATAAGGCAGACATCAATTGCAAATTGATTTTAATTTATGCCCGCTGGCAGAGTGCGTGCAAGATTGAGCGAATCAATAAAAATACACATTCGAAATACCTACCTGCCAGATCTCGATCTCCCCGAGATGCGAGTGCGTGTGAGGTGGGCAGTTTCCAAGGCTAACCAGAGCTAACCTAGCCACAAATCAACCAAATGACTGCCGGCCCGTCCAGAACAGAAGTTTATAAAAATAATCCCCAACGAACTCGTATTTCACACCCACTAAATAAAACCCTAAAAAAAGAAAATAGATTGAAGACCAAACAAAAGCAAAAACAAGCAGCATTTGGCAACCGCAGACATCGGGGGCATCGGATCGTTAGGAACTCTCCAATTTGACGCCACGGCTACGCCATCAATTCTCGAATCTAGACGAGTGTCATCCTCCGGCCACGCGAGAAAATTGAAATACCACACACAAACGATCCGCGGATGGCGATGGGGATGGGGATGAGTCGCGTTGAGACGAGATGATGTGACTGTTCCATAGGCCAGCTGCCAAGATTGTAGTCCAATAATTCATGTTCATGTTGGCCATTTATTAGAGAACATAGAAAAAACACAGTATTAAAAATAAAAACCCATTCATGCTGCAAGCAAAATATTTTACTTCTATCGAAATACGCCCGCAAACTGTCAACGCGAATGAGTTACATGCAGTTTCAGAATTTTTAACAGTCCGAGGGTGAAAGTAATCGGCACAAGTTAGTGAATATAAAATATAATCAATTATATTAATTGATTCTGAATATTCGAAATGTGTATTAATTAACTTGGACTTTGGCGGACCACCTTACAAAATTTATTGATTCGAAATTCTTCTCCACAATAATTTGTTAATTTTAGGAAAGATCGTTTTTAACAATAAAAATAATTAAAAAAATTTAATTATTATTTATTATATTCAGTAAATAAATGGATTGGGATTTAAGTAAATAAAGGTTGTCTTCTAAATAAGGAGAACATTTCTTATAAGTAATTCAAAAATAGCATAACAATTATTCCCAGTATAGTTCTTGATGTGGAATTAAGTACAATGTTTTATTCAACGCTTGATCTAAAGATCGTATATTTTGCGATAATCCCAAACCATGAAAACAAACCACCCACACACACACATCACCGCAAGAAACACCCATTCCTCGGGGAGATTTATGCCGCCAAACACTTTGATAATTTAGCTATGTAGCTTTGTTTATTTACCACTCTGCGCTTGGGAATTGGTAATGTAGTAAACTAACCGGAGATATTTTTAGCGATAGGTAGCCGGAAATCCTTGCAGTCGTCATCCATGCGAGTGTCGGATCAGACCCGATTATGTCCAGGCCAGGAACGCCAGTGGAAGGCCAATCGAAACCGGAGCCGGAACTAAAACCGAAACGGAAGCGAACCGTAGCCGGTGCCGCCAAGAAATGTCCTCGCGACGGAGCTCCTTCCGCCGGAAGGACCGGAAGGAGAAGCCGGCCTTCGAGCGCTTCAAGGATCACTGCCGCCACTTTACGGCGTTCATGTTCAGCAATGTGGGCATCATCCTGCTGGTCACATTCTACATAATCGGCGGAGCGTTCATATTCCAGAACATAGAACTATTCGAGTACGAGCGGTTAAAGTTGGAAAAGCCGCACAGGTTCATCGCCCGGAACTTCAGCGGTGAATGTCTCACGCGCATCTGGGAGCTCACGGCGGAGAACATCAGCTTCTTCGACCACCACGCCTACAGGAGGCAGTAAGTCACAAAAATATTTTTATAAATTTAATAAACATTAATAAACATTTCAAATTGTGGCAATATTTGAGTCCAAAAATATTTAACAGTCGTTTTAGAAATCCAATTCTAAAATAAAACTTATTTAGAATTCGTTCTTGCTTTTAAGGTGATTTAAAAAGGTGATAAGAAAATCCACTTAAAAGTCGGTGAATTAGTTCTTTAACTTTAATTTTACAAATTACCATTGAAATAAAAAACAGTTATTTTGTTTTTAACTTAAGTCAATTTTTTCTATTTCCAAAGAGGAAGTTAGAATTCAAATAAACAAAGCTTCAAAAGCGACAATAATTTTATTTTTTAAGTGTAGTTTTGTTTTAAGATACATTTTGTCCTGACAGGGTTAACGATGTGCTGCTGGACTACCAACGGGCCATAGTAAAGAAGCAGCTCAAGGGACCCGACGTGGAGCAGTGGAGCTTCTCCGGCGCCGTCCTCTACTCGCTTACTGTGATCACGACGATCGGTTATGGAAACATTACGCCCCAGTCCGAGTGGGGCAAGCTGGTGACCATTCTGTATGCTATTATTGGCATGCCGCTGTTCCTGCTCTACCTCTCCAACATTGGAGATGTGCTGGCCAAGTCCTTCAAGTGGATATACTCCAAGGTGTGCCTGTGTCGAATATGTCCCGGCGTGGCCAAGCGCCGGATTATCCGGGAGAGGCGAAAAATGCGACAGCTGGCTAGAGCGGTGGGTTTAATATGTTCCAATCTGTTTTGGGTATCCTTTACGTTTCTTTATTCCATCCCAGCTGCAAATGCACGACATGGAGAATGCCCGTGGAAGCAGCAGTTACTCCAGCACCAGTAGCACCAGCACCTCCAACAGCAGCAGTAGTGACTACACCAGGAGTTCTCGACAGAGTTCCAGCCTGGTGGATGTTCCTTACAGTGCGTCGGACTCTGATATTGAGCGGGAAATAAGAGGCAGCACGGATGAGATCACAGTGCCAGTGACTGTTTGCGTATTCGTTATGGTCGGGTAGGAGCAACTTCACCTGAAAGTGAACCCACAACTCAAAAAGGTTCCCTCTTATTTCAGCTATATTCTCTGGGGTGCACTGCTTTTCGGCCGTTGGGAGGACTGGAACTACCTGGATGGCAGCTATTTCTGTCTAATATCACTTAGCAGCATTGGATTTGGGGATCTGGTGCCCGGTGATCGTGTGGTAAGACGTTCTATAGAAAGCGGTTTTCGTTAAACACTTTTGTTATTACTTCAATGGTTGCACATTTATTTAAGATCGATCTTGGTTTTGACGATTTGTTTATTAAGTTACGAACTATGTTAAAAATATTTGTCATATTTATAATTTAAATCGTACTCCCCAGATAACCGCCGATAGGGATAAAGTGGAGGTCAGCTTTATTCTATGCGCCATTTATCTGCTGCTTGGCATGGCAGTTATTGCCATGTGCTTCAATCTAATGCAGGTAAATGGGACACATGTTGCACATTCAAAACTTATCTTCTAATACGTCAACTTCTTTGCAGGAGCAGGTCGTTCACAATATACGGGCCATCAAGCGGGGATTCAAGGCCTGCTTCCGGTGCCGGAGCTCATAAAAAGCAATGTGTCTTCTCCTCACTTGCTAAAAATGGTGTCGTACAAAGTCATATAATTATTCACTGTTAACTTAGGCTCTTGTAGGCTAGCTTAAGGTAGATTTGTACATATATAGGCAGAATGTGTTCCTTTTTTTGTAAATGTATAATACTTGTAAACTTAAACAAAAATCAAAGAAAGTTTTTACTGATATTGGAGTACCTTTAATGCAAAGGGGTGTTTAATCTTTATCAGTCATCATAAGTACACAATCAGTTGAGCACGATTACATCTAGATTATGCCAGTACAGTCAAGATTAGCTTGCTCGCCATTTAATTATATCCTTGGTTTCTGGTTCCTCTCCATCCGCCTCTGTCTAGCCACCAGCGACTTCACCTGTCGATCGGCTTTCAGCGGCGAGGCAACAGCTATCTCCGCGTAATTGGGTAAAGTGGTGGACCTCTTGTTCCCGCAGGCCCTCCGGAACTGGTTGCTCAGCTCCTGGGACATGTGGCCGACTGATGAATTTGTCAACAGGTCAAAAGCCGTGACTTTCAGAGCCTCAAACTGCATTCGTGTCTTCGCTGTCACTTGTTTCCGGATGAGCTTCTGCTTCAAGACCATAACGGTTGGCTTATCTTTGTTGTTATGAGCGGCTAGTGTCTTGTTGTTGTCTATGATCAGTTTGCGGGTGCGGACCTCCAGCTTCATGGTGGGAACGGGAGCCTTGGTGGAGGACACCGTTGTTGAGGTCTTCTGCCTCTTTTGAAGCGGTGACCAGGGGGCCATCGGCTGTGTTTGGCTTGGTTTTGCCGCCTTTTTACGGGAGTAGGTCTTAACAGAAGGAATATTGGGCGTAGATGTGCCGACCGAAGACTCTTTCGCTTGAAGACTTGTTATGTAACTGCTTAAACCAACTGTTGGGGAGATCCTTCTTTCGGAGAGGATTAGTGGCAGCTCGGGCAGCTCGGGGGATTCCATGCGAAGGCTTGTGGGAACCACTTCCTGGCGGGGCTGCTCGTCGTCCACATAATCCATATCCATGTTCACATCATCCAGTAAAGTGAGCTGAAAGGGTCGGCAGCGCACTAGCTCTGGTGTCAGGTGCGGAGGGATGTTCTCCTTGCCACCCCACGACCGCAGGGAAGAAGTGCTCGACGGGGTGCTCTTGGCCAGAGGAGTGGACGCATTGGCTGCAGAGAAGGAGCGCGGCGGCGAGCTCTTCAACGTCCTAGTCTTGATTTCCTTCAAGGAATCCGGCAGCACTTTGCTCTCGGGGCAGCACCGATTTTTGGGATTGATGTTCTGAAGTGTAATACGTCCCCTGACGATTTGCGGCTTAAATATCTCCCTCTCGTGGCCCGGACAATCCACCAGCACCAACACAGCACCACTTTTCCCGGACAGAAGCTGGATCTTGAATTTTACCCCCATTTTCGGTGAAGGTCTCATTGCGAGATTGGATAGGGTGACAAAAATACAGCCTAAATCAAGTGCGGTGGCTGTGAAAGGCGGATATATAAAACATGCAAAGGTTATTTTAATGCAATGACTTACCAAAAGCAGTGAAGTAAAACTGGGCTAAAAACACTTGGTAAAAATTTTTATTGGAACCCTTTAGACGGCAGCGTTTTGAAAACACAGGGTTGCATTAAAGCTGGGCCACACAAACGCGTTAGCTGCTGTTTTGGAACGCGATTTATAGTTAAATAAACTTATTTAATGTGCTGAAGCTTAACCCAAAGTTAAGTAAAAAAGCGAAATTGTGGTTGTAATAAGGATTATTAAACAAACAGCCGTTTTAATACATTTTTAGCATCTTTTAACGACTACCACTAATGCTGTATCGATAGCTCGATAGTTAACAGTGAGGTATCGATAGACAGCCCGAAATGCACAGTGAAAGATCAAAATAAATTATAATTTTTACGACACACAGCTGCTGTTTGAATGTGCAACTGAAAAGGTTTAAAGCTGTTTAATGTGAAGCTAAACAAAAGAAACCACTGGAAATAATACATTTCAGCCGAGGTATGTTTGGACGGTTTTGTAATCGCAGTGAAAGCATCGAAGCCAAAGAAAGTGGATAACAATCGCGAGCACACAAACACATTCTGCGATTTAATCTGTGGAAAACAATTAAATACATAGGTACATATGTGCAGTGTGGTTTTCTTTTATTGCAATTTGCACATTTGCCACGCGACAGACCAAGGCGAAAATAAGTTGTGGATGATTCATGTCGCAACAAATGGCGAAGGGAGGGTGGTGGGCCAATATGACGTACTACGTCTCCTCCCCGCAACCACCCCCTTTCCAGGTTAGCTTATGCCCACTAAAACATGTTTGGTTCGTCCATTATCTCATTTCTATAACTGACTTTGTTGGATTTAAACACCTTTGTTGGTGTTTTGCGTTTCTGCTCATAAAGATACAGTATCTCTTATATACAAAATGCGTGGATTTAAATGGGCTAATCTGTGGCTACTCCTATTGTAGACCAGCATCTGTGGTCTGTGGACTTTGCTTAGTTTGGCCGAGTGACCCACAAAGATAAACGTGTCTGGAGGGCATTAGGTCCGAGATTGGTTTCTTTACCCAAGATTCTATCATATCAAACAACTAATTTACCCAGGAGAAAACCCGATCAGCTGGTCCCTTATCAATGCTTTATCAATATCTTTGAGCGCTGCACAAACAAATAATTGACTCTGGTTTCTTTGTGTTTTCAGTGAATCACCTGCTCCGCCATGTCAGAGTCTACGAACATTTCCTACTGCCAGGCGGTAGCCAATCGCACCTCGTTCTTTACCAGCGCCTACAATGGCATACCGGAAACCCTGATACTGAACACGATCTTCTGGGTACTGCTAATCCTGTTGTTTACGACGCTGCGACACCAGGCTGGTGACTTTGGTCGCCTGGCTCTGGTCAACAGCAATGGGAGCAAGAAGCGCTGGACAGAGATCTTCTATTCGCGAGCAGCCAGTGTGGTTGATCCCCAGCCGAGCACGTCGGCCCAGGTGTCGCCGAGGCCAAGTGCCGCTTCGCAAGTATTTGCCGACTCCACGCCCTTGTCTCCCGTTCAGCCGGAGGAGGGTCTGTTCGGCTGGATAAGGATCACGCTAAAACTGCGCAAGGAGACCATCCTGCTGCACACAGGTCCTGATGCAGTGCACTACTTGTCCTTCCAGCAGCACCTGATGGCTGTCATGGCTCTGGTGACCATCGTCTCGCTGGCCATTATTCTGCCAGTGAACTTTTTGAATGGTCCCAAGGAGAACCCGTACGATGTGAACGCCTTTGGCCGCACCACGATGGCCAACCTCTCGCCCGATTCGCCATGGCTCTGGGTACACACGATCATCACAATTCTCTATATTCCGCTGGTAGTGCTCATCATGCGGCGAGCCTCGGGACGCAATGCCTTTAAGAAGGCCGCCACCCGCACCATTATGATATCGAACATCTCGTCCAGTGATCGTAATAAGACCGTAGTGCGAAACTACATGCAGGAACTGTTCCCGGACGTCACCATTGAAAATGTAACCATAGCGTATAACATTTCACGCCTTCACGTAAGGAACGCGGAGTTCGAAAGACTTCACGAGGCGCGTTTGTACTGCGAACATCATCGGAATAGGGATACGCTGATGGTAAGTTTATTCCCTCCAAAAATCGTATGCCATCAGTATTATAAAATCTCTTTCTCCGCAGGCCAAACCGGACATGTGTTCTTGCAAAAAGGAGAATGCCTACGAGTACTACCAGCGGAGGAGCGAAAGTTATCAGGGGATGTGGCCCGCCTGCGTGCTTCCACGATGAACGAGCCCCTGGACATTGCGTTCCTCACCGTGTCCACTGTGCAGGAGGCGCAGAATATTGTTAACCACTTCACACCCGGCACCTACCGCCAGTGGCACATGGTGTTTGCCCCGTCGCCCGATGACCTCTTCTGGGAGAACCTGAACGTGAACAAGAGCCACTGGTACTTGAAGTTCTTTTGCGTAAACGCGGTGCTCTTTCTGGTCCTCTTCTTTCTGTCCACGCCGGCAATGGTGGTGAACCTGCTAAACAATCGGCCTTGGATTAAGGAAACGGAAGGCAAGATCTCACCGCTTGTGTCCGACTTCCTGCCCACACTGATGCTCTGGACCCTGTCGGCCCTGATGCCCGTAATTGTGGCCATTTCCGACAAGTGGATGCGTCACTACACGCGCTCTAAGCAGAACTACTCGATCATGACCAAGTGCTTTGGCTATCTGCTTATGATGATCCTGATTCTGCCTTCCCTGGGATTGACGTCGGCGCAAGCGCTGCTGGAGTGGGGATTTACCAATGAGACTGAACGCTGGCAGTGCATCTTCTTGCCTGACCGTGGCTCCTTCTACGTGAACTACATTATAACGGCTGCGTTTATTGGTACTGCGTTGGAGTTGTTGCGCTTTCCGGAGCTGATTGTGTACATATGGTCACTGCTGAGGGCCAAATCTAAGGCCGAGACACCGTACATCCGCAAGGCGATCCTGATCGAGTTCCCCTTCGGGACGCACTACGCCTGGACCACGCTTGTTTTTACCATGGCCATTGTGTACAGCGTGTCCTGCCCGCTGATCATGCCATTTGCCATGGTTTACATCTGCCTGAAGCACTTTGTTGACCGCCACAATCTCTACTTTGCTTACGGACCGTCAAACATGATCTCTCGAAAGGGTGGAAAGATCCACTCCACGGCAGTTACGATGACCAAGTTTTCGGTCGTGATTTTGGTGCTGGTCATGGCAATGATATGTTACTTCCGCGGCGACGACGGCATGGCCCGCTTCCTGCTGCTCATCATCAGTCTGGCAATCACCCTTGTCCTCTTCACCTTTATGTCGCCAATTAAACGGTGCGCGGCTACGAGACGCCCCAGCATTGTGGAGATTGCCGGGCCGGCGCCCATCTACGTGCCCGATGTGCTCAAGGACAATGGGATAAGGACTAGCAGTGTGCGGCCCGCGGTGGCCGGATTCGGAGGCTACGGCTCAGACAGCGTGTCCGAGTACGACAGCTCGCAATACAGCGTCAACAGCGTGGAGGCGTAAATGGTATTACCGGCTAAGATCGGAAAAAACTACATTTATTTTTGTAAAATATCTATAGAAGCCACTGAGAACTTTGCAAGTTGAGGGCTTTGATTTGCATACGAAAGAATGACAGGGGAAGAGCAAGGAAGAGAGATAATTTGTGATACCTAAACCAGCCTCAATGTCGATTTTGATATGACCCTGCACGCAATCGCGACCGCAATATTTATTTCTGATCTGTATATAAACACCTAATTTCCCAATTTTATCTGTAACAATTGTACATAGTATATTCCTTTGCTAAATGCTTAACAAAGAGCTCGATGATAATCTTTCGAGGCAGAAATGCTGCTAGTATTAAGCCAATGAAACACGCAGTGCATTATTATACTTTCACGTAATTTTTTTATTTATGGTAAATAAAAAACTATTTAGTTTATGCGCATCCGTTTTACATACAGAGTTACGAGTACGAGTTATAATTATTTAAATATTTCCTTTAGAAAATTAGCCTGCAAGTGTCACTTTTATTGTAAATTGAAGGAGAATTATCAATTAAAAGTAAACAAATTACAATTAGTCCAATAAATGAGTTTATTGAACGCTTGGTTCTTTTCACGACTTTTCGACTCGAGGACGTTTTTCCATATTGCTGGGAATTGCCGATGACGATGACCACTTCCAAGGGACATGGCTTGCAAATAAAACGCTTAATTTATTGGTTGATAAGGTAACTTACAAAAAGAACTGCAGCAACTATTCTACCATTAGCTGCGGGATTGTTCAACGATCTAGTTATAGAAGAAACTCAATTACAGCTGACAAACTCTCAGAACAACGCCGAGCGGACCAGAAACACTCCAAAAACTTCATTGGACTGTTTTGTTGTATGCGTATGGTAAATAGAAAGAATTACAATCGAATCGGTGTTCACAGAAGCTGTGGCAAATTATGCCACATAGTTGTATTGGTTTTGATTATCCTTGTCCCGCTCCATGTAATCGCGATCAATCAGCGACTCGATGCGTTTCTTTAAGTCAGCGGGCTAGAATACAAACAAACTTATTAGGCACATGCTGCTTATAATAGAAATGACTAATGGACCAACCTTGACGGGGAAGGTGAGCTGATTGAACAGCTCGGTGATGAGTAGATTGTGGCTAAGCGTTTTCCTCATTTTCATGATGCGCACAATAGCCGCATCTATTTGATACTGACGATCTTGGAAAACACGCTCCTCCGTAGCCTTTTGCTCCTCATTCTGATGGATAAATTAATTTGTGAGTCTAAGAAGAGAACAATCAATGGTATTGGATACGCACCGTCTCCTTCATCTGTATTTGATTGATCTTGATTCGAAACAATTTGTTTGTGAACTCATTGTTGAAGTCGAATTGATCGTGATCCAAAATTTCGCGACCTTTCGGTGTCTTCGTTATGACGCGGGCGCGTCCACAAGCCAGGGACTGTAGGGTTCGACGCAGCTCTCCATCCTCAATGAGGGTGGCGGCCAATATCTCCTCGTAGCTCAGAATTGGCTTATCGTTGAACAAAAGCAGCACCAGCGCTTGAAACAGCGAAACCAACAATTCCTTTGGACCCTGCAAGAATCAAGTATTGAATTGTGCCTTAGGTTAAGATCTATAATTTAATTACCGCATCAAACTGCGCCCGCAGCATGCAATTGCCCAGGGTTGGCTGCCATTGCAACTTCCGCCCGCTGTGCTTTTCCAAATAAAACTTGTTAAAGATCTGCTGCGGATTTATAAACTGTGGCGGCATTGTGACTTCCGTGGGCGCATATGTTGGCCAATAGCCCATGGTCAGAATGCTGACGCACAAGTCCAGGTTGTGAACATCGCGATTGTTGCTAAGCGCATGTCCGCGGAACGCAATGTTGATGTCTCGGCTCAACTCCATGTCCTTGAACATCCCCTCCAGCTTGGACGTGAATCCTCCACCGCACTCTTGTTTTAGCTTGGACAGCATACTCTTCTCGGAGTCCACTGAGGCCGATTTCCCCACCAGCAGTCGTTTGGCCAAGTCCTAGGGAAGTTTGAGCGATTAAGTATAAGCGAAATACAGCAATTAAAAACACAAACCTTTTTGTAAAACGCTTCAAAGACATCCTTGCCATGTATAAAACGAAACAGGACCATGATCTTATCCAACGTCTTCTCCAACTCTTCATCGGTGGTTCCCTTGTTGCCAGATCGCAGCTTCATGTCTACGTATTTGGCTAGTGGAAGAATGCGGTTGGATCAAACTATGTAAGTTGTGATTAAAGTGAACGCTTACCAATGAGCTCGGCCGGCTTGTTGGCACGCTGATTGATAAAGAACTCAAAGGCCTCGCGCAACGAGTTTGTGAATTTCTCATTGTGCTCGAAACAGTTGCGAACGATTACATCCATTTTATCCTTGAAATCAAGCAGATCTTGGACCATGCTCTTATCCTTTTCAGGATCGATGACAATGGTTCGTCCCTTTTTCTGCAATGCAAATCAATTGTTTTTTAGTACACCGGTTCACAATAAAATCAATAACAATACCTTAATAAATCCGTTGAAGTTGCCGCACAGCTCAGAGGTTCCATTTTTGACCCGGCTTAGCAGTCCGTACAATAGTGTGAGGTCGTTCAGTCTGTTGTCTTCCAACAACGAATCCAAGCCCTTCTGCAATATTGACGTTAGGTGTTCGGCTAGCAGCTCCTTCTCCACGTTGTATATCAGCGGATGTCTGGAGGAATTGCGTTTATAAAAATTGAACTTTAAAGAAGGCAGCTATCACATACTTTGTGCTGGAGTCCAGATAGTGCAGCAAGCGTTCGTTCTCCTCGGCTAAGCGCTTGTTGACGTGCTGTAAGTACTCGGGCACCTCCAGTTCCTGCATCTTCCGCTGACTCTCAGCCTTGTACAGTTGATTGGTGGCGTCAAGGAACTTTTCCTCAAACGAGCTGGTGTAGATCTGCAGGTCGCACAGCATGCGCACCAAACTCTTTAGCAAGCCACGGTCAACAGTCGAGCCCTGGCGTTCCTTTTCGATCAGCGTTAGTAAGCCGTCGACGGTCCGCTTTTGGACGACACTGTTCTGAGCAAAATGGATGCGAAAGAGGTCCAGCCCCATGTCCCAAATCGAGTGAATGGACGAGTTCTGCAGAACATATGTCCGGTCCATGTATAGGAATATACTGCGGATCATGATCATCTGTTGGCAGAACGAGAGCCACCAGTGGTTGATCTTCTCCAGCAGGACCTGCAAGCGGTTTAATGTGTTTAGTGTGCTTCTCTCTCGTTTCCCCTGGTACCTACATACCAGTTTGTCCATGCTGCCGCCGGTGAGCTCCTTGAGCTTGATATTTCGCTTTACGTGCTGCTCTGTCAGTTCCTTGAGTTTCGTGTACAGCTGCGCGTCCATCTTATGGCTGCACATGTTTACCACCGCCTGGTAGAGCTCTTCCAGCGAATATTTGATGGGCTTTGACAGTTGGATGGCGATAACGGCCTCCTCGAGCTTCACGTACGTGTCCTCGGAGTAGTTATCGGGCAGTGTGGGCTTAGCTAAGGAACAAAGTGACATCACAAAAAGTTGTAAATGCTTTTCTTCTCATTAAAACATACCCTTGAAGTTCTTAATCACTATCTTCTTGACATCGCCGGGCTTGCTATTGTGAATGGCCCCCATGCGATTGAGGAGGTTTGAGGTAGTTGAGGCCGCTCGAATCTCGCCATGGTTGCCTCCCAGCTTAGAGAAGTTCGGCAGGCGCTCGCCGTTGGTGGACGCGGAGTTCATGTTTTGGGCGGCGAAGGCACTGCGACCCAGGCTCGAGGCGGCGGCAGCGGCGGCGGCGACGTTCTCGGCCTTCTTCAGGCAGGCGGCGATGTTCTCGGTGTTCTCGTGCAGCTCAGTTGTGTCCATGGGCTTGTACTTCTTGGCAGCACTCATCGCTTTGGGCACCGGCTGCCCGCAGGCTGGCTCTTCTCTCCTCTGGCTCCTGCCGCTTCACCTTCGCTCCTACGCACCGGTCTGTCTGTATTCTGCCAGGAGATATGTGTTACTGCTCACGGGCACTGCTTACCACTTGCCGGGGTTCTAGTTTGTTTGTCACTTACCGCTCGGAGCACTCCCAGCGACAGCAGTGAGGCTTTTCACGACTTTTGCACTGGGCCGACAACAAATTGGCAACTCGCAACCTCAAGGCGAAGGCACCAGGCACTTCTCTTACTCTTTCTGGCTGCGTAGTGAGCTGGTCTGACAGTCGGCGTCCCGGGGGCCAGATGGGGGTCCTGCAACGACTGAGGGACTATCCAAATCGAATCAGCTTTGCAATTACAATTGCATTATTTGGTTTTTTGGTTGCATGCGGAAAATCTTGCTTTGTAGTAGGGATGTGGATATCAGACGAATCGATACACCGGGGCTATCGATAAGCTACGCCGAAAAATAAGAGCTGTAAAGCGCTAACACTATTTATCGCTGTAAACGAGCGCCATATGTTTCTTCTGCAAAATTTTGGTTGAATTAGATCGTACACTGAATGTTAAAGGTAATTAATAAATTAATACTTGATTGTTGCCTTGAAATTAAAGCTAAATCGGGTTATTAAACCTTGTTAACTGAAAACCTTTTCAATTCTTGTGAAGCTCGTCCAGAAACTTCCTTCGTGAAAAATGGAAAAGGCTGTTAAAATATCTCCTGTGAAAAATGCAAAGCGAAAGGTAAATCCTTCGCATTTTCCTGCAAAACGGATTCCCAAGGGTGTGTTGAAACGCACTCTTGGATTAGCAACTAATTCCGAAGATGGATTCTGGCTGAAAAAAAACATAAATTGTACTCGCGCAGTATTTGACGTATTGTACTGCGACAGAAGGGAATCTGTTACTGCTGAAAAGCTGAGATTGGCACGGAGTTGCCTTATGCAGCGGGATTACAAGAACTTGGCCAAAATACTCACATCCGATCACTTTGAGGACATCTCGCTACAACGGACCTCGCACACAGTGTTCGCTGAGTATGTATACCTACTTCAAAAATTCATCAAACTAAAGAAAAGAGCTGGAACTCGGAAAGAAACACCAACTCCTGTGGAGGAGTTGGAGAGCTGCCTACCCCCAGCTGAAACTCCCAAAACCCAACAAATTCATATGGACGAGTTGGATGACTCTTTTCTAAGCTCCCCCCCGGCTAAAACTCCTCTGGACGAATTAATTGAATTATTGCGATCTCCTTCACCAGATGAGTAAACTAGACATACCAGAATAAAAACCTCACTTATTTTAAGAAACGAATAGGGAACAGTAATTTCATAATTTTAGTTATTACAGCCAACCAATTATAAAGACTCCATTATTTTTTGGTAAAAACACAACCTTATATAAGTGTATATGTAATAAGCGTTATGTTCTTCCTTTTATTTGACTTAAATATAATATCATATGTTTTAAGGTTTTGCTAAATAAATACTGAAACGTGTGTACAAAATGTGTGAAAAGAAAAAGGTGTGTGGTGTCTTAAAAAAAATTATTATATACAGTTTAGATTTTCGAATTAATAATATGTGTCTCAAATAAGTCTAGATATCTTGGTTTGTTCGCCGACAGCGCGGTAATTTATAATATTTATATACGTTCATATATATTGGATACTTAAGTGGTAACAACTTCTAGGTACAAAGGGGCTTTTATTTTTCTTTTTGCAGAATTATGCTTGATTTTATTTCTTATAGCATTGGTGGCCTTTGAAATACGTTCGCAATTGGGTTAGTTTGGGCATCGAAGGTAGCTAAATGGATATTTCTCTCAACGTTGTTTTATAAACTCTTCATTAAACCATCAACAACAGATTAAGAATACTTTTTTACGCGTTTAAGCCAAGGTCCCGACCAGGTCAGGCCTCCCGTGGATATTTATCGTTAGTATCTGTTTATGGCAGCATATAGTATAAGCACACAATTTATAATTTCATTTTCTGACATTGAGTAACTTTTGCGCACAGCGTGGTAATTTAAGATAAACTAAGATTTTGTTATGGTACAAATTGCAGCGTTTGCAGGACATCTTCAGTAATCAAAGCAATGTATTGAGGCTAACGTTGGGAAGGAAGTATAGAAAATACCTCTACTTATAGAAGAATAAATGAGTAGTTGGCTTTCAAGCTTAAAGTGACTCACTTGAGACGTTTACATGTTTAGTCTTAGGCAAATAAATAGTCGCACGCTTTGTGATAAAATGGTTGTAATAAATAAAAAATCGTCTTATGTATCATTGAAGTTTAAAAAGACGCAAACACACACTCAAATATATATAGTTATATACAATCACGCGCAGCCACACACTCAGCACAGAAAATGATTGATTAATCAGGCAGCATATGTACGAAGCTAACTGGAAACATTCCCTTCCTCGCCGGCTGTCCCTCGATAATGCCCTCCATCCAGTTCTCGTCGTCGGTGCGCTCGTTCAGCACGATCAGGATCTCGCCCTCCTTGAATTCCAACTCGTCATCATTGTCTGCCACGCAATCGTAGAGGGCTCGGCACCGTCGCTGACCATTCTGATAAATATATAAAGAAAAAGATTAGATGGCGATGGCTTAGAATCAACTTTCTTTCAACCCAATTTATATTTTTTTTTAGTTTAAAAATTAACTAACAAGGCAAAATGAACACTTACATAGTGGAACTTCCCGCCTGGGCCTCCGGTTTTCAAAGGATTGTCTGGCGATGAGTTTAATCGATCGTTGTCGCTCGAGGACACATTTGATTCAGCGGAATGATCCAGGCCGCCACCAGAGCTGTCCATATCCGTGTGCCAGGACTCGTAGTCGGTGAAATTAGCCGACTGATTAATCAACTGCAACATTACAAAGGACAAAGATTAGCCAAACTGACGAATACAAAACCAGCAATAGCAAACAAAACTTTAAAGAAAAACATCGTTTGAAATAGTTTGTGAGTATGGGCGCAGGGGGTTAGAGCTTTTGAGAGATGCACAAAACGAGACACTTAGTAGAAGAACGACAACAGCAACGACAATAAGAAGTTTGTAAAGTTCGCTTGTCAAAGAATGAATGTGCAAATGAGCGGTGGTGCTTGCCATTTACCGTCTCCTCGCTGGACTGGCATCTCAGTGCGATGTGCTGCTTGCGCTGCAATTTGTTTGCCGAGTGCGGATCAGATCAAATACAGAGAAAGGATTGGGTTTTTGAGCTACAGGTCCTTTCAATCACCCACTGGAAGGTACTAGAAGGTATTCGGAGACTTACCTTGCGAGGAGGCGCCACTGGACCCTCGTCCATGGAACTAATGCTCTCGTTCGATTGGCCGTTGGAAATTTCACGTTCTGTGGATAAAATATAAAATGTTAAAAGAGGAAAGTCACAGAGAATGCACTTGTAAACCGGTCGAGTAAAACCGATAAAATATAAAAAAGGAACTTGTTAAAAATCAATAACTTCATAAAGTCTGAACCACACATGGGTAACCCATTTATGTTTAGGATACAACCAACCTCTGTGCATTTTATGCAACTATATTAAATAAAACATTTTTAAACTACAGAGCAAAACTCCGTTCAACATCTTTTCAATCTCAAAACCGACACCCTTTTCAAACTCCTCGATTTAACATAGTCGTGCCCCTCAAAATATTTGGAGTTGAACTTGCAATCTATGTCTAAATGCAAGGCATATGGTTGGGTCTAAAAATCAATAGAACTAACCCAGCCAACCTGTCCCCCATGTGGCTTTAACAAAAAGATAATAAATATTAAACGACCCCGTTTCCGATCAGTTTGCTGTTTAAAGTTTAAACTGTAAATTTGCATTATTTAACGATAATCATAACAAGAACGATTAACTCTTACCTGGCGGCGGTCCTGGGGGGGGAATCTTTGGACGTGTCAGCGCCGACTTGTCCACATGCTTTAGCGTGGGCAGCTCGCCGGTGGGTGGCAGGACCAGCTTTGCTCCAGCTAAGTGAATGTTCCGGTTCAGCGACTCGCCGCTGGGCGAGCGCTTATGGCCAAAGGTGGTCATGGCAGGCATAAGACTGTTGCTGCTTCCATTACCCGATCCTCCAGGGTCCTGCGACACCCCATACCCGTATCCTCCGCCCCGCGGACTGCTCTCCACGCTGCGAAGGTGCGGCAGCGTGCCGTACGCTACGTCAAGCGACTGGTTCTTGTGATTAATTGCGCGAATGTCGTTCGCTTCGAAGTTCTGCGAGTGCCGCGGCGGATGCGGAAGTGTACCGTAGAAGGAGCTGGACGAAGCGCTGCCTAATGTTCCTGGAGGCGGTGCCGGCGCCGTGCGTTTCTTCAACGAGTTCATGTTGGCCGTGGACGTGGACTTCCGGGCGCCAGTCACATGCCCGCTCAGCTCGCTCTGCATATTTAAGCTGTTTCTCGCCGCCCGGACGCTCTGGCTGGAGGCTGAACTGGGACTGGAGCCTCCGTTGCCAGCTCCACCACCACCTCCTCCTACATTACTGGCACTGCCGAGATACTGGCCAACGCTAATGTGTTGCTTAGGCGAAGTTCCCGCCGAATGCGTGTAGCTGGGCAGTCCGGAGGGCAGAGTGAACTGCCGACTGGGACAGTTGGCGATTGGACTAGAACTGGACTGGATGGAGTCGCAAGTGGAGGAACGTGAGCGCAGAACGGGCGAGTCCCCGCCAGCAAAACTGGGGGGACGCGAGCGTGATTTCTGCAAGCAAACCAAACAGGGATCAGAATGATTACAGACTGGATTTGGAAGCGTAACTTACGCGCTCATCAATGACCGTCTCATCGTCGCTGAAGTCCGTGGACCCATCCTCGTTGGGCAGATTCCAGTCAGTGTTGATGTGGTCGAAGGCGCTCTTCTCCCGCTTTATGGCACATTCAATCTGCAAGGTACCGAATGGATTAATGTATCGTACAATTCCTTTAGAAATTGTAGACACCTTCTACGTTTGTCTTGGAAATCTATTCCAACAGAATTATAGAATATTCGTCAAATGTGTCTTACCAGCTCCCTGCAGCTATTGTGTCCCATCTCTTTGGCAATATCCAGCGCTGTCTTGTTGTGTGAGTTCTTGAGCTCATAGTCCGCGCCCGAGCGGAGCAGCAGCTTCATGCACTCCCTGCGATCGTGAAGGGCGCACAGGTGCAGGGCAGTATTCTTTCCGGTCACGTCCAGCAGGCCGGCAGGATTTGTGGCCTTGTTAAGGCCCTTGGGCGGCATGTTCTGGATGAGGAAGTCCACGATGTGCAGCGTGGAGCCCATCTCGCGCAGCACTGCCAGATGGAGGGCCGTTTCTCCAGCATCTGAGCTGGGCAGGCAGCAGGTGAGATCCGCTCCCTCCGCCCACACCTGCAGCAGCTGACTCATATCCGCGTTGACCACCGCCTGCTCCAAATCGCACCGCAAGTCGTTGTCATCCGAGCAGGTGCGCATCACATAGCGCTTGGCCACATACTTGGCGCGGATAAAGTCATAGCGCTCCTCCCTGGAAATACGAACGAAAGCAATGATTAAAAGGCCTTAACCGAGATTCCAAGGACACCTACATGCTACTCTCGTGCTGCAGCTTGCCCCTGCCCAGCTTCGCCTCCATTATGTCGTTCAGCGTGCTGTTGCCCATTGCACGGGCAATCAACAAGTTGGCCGTAGTCAAGTTGTCCAGCGTGAGGCTCTGGATGCGCGAGTGGTGCACTCCTAAATCGCGATGCACTCCCGAGCACTGGATGCACACCAGGATGCCGAAGTTCAGGCTGATCCAGGTCACATCGTTCCGCGAGCCGCAGTCGCAGCAGCGATCGTTTCCAGGCAGCAGCTGCACATAGCGGATCACAGTCTTCTGTAGCTCCACCAGACTGGGGCTCATCTGCGGATTGGCGTGCTGAAAGGCCTTGGTTAGCGCCTTTTCCTTGCAGTTAACCAGCACGGCCATCCAGGCTTTCTGGTCACCTTCATCCTCCGCTTGGAAGTGATACGGACGATTGTCTGTGAGGGGAAATTGTAGTTATTAGTAAAGCCTAACAGTCGCATTCTTTACACAAATTTCGGACGACTACACGGGATTGGTTATTCAGTATCCTATTATAATAACTACTGTGTAGTTAGTATCTAATGCTCTTATTTCGTATAGATGTTAAGATATAGTTATTTACTAAATGTTAGCCTTGAGAAAATAAGTAAATGTATCTTATCCCGAATTTTACTTACAGCTGATCAGATCGAAGCCGCGCTTGTCATCTGGGACTGGTTTAATCTGGCAGGTAAGCAGATTAACGCGCGTAGGCGGCTTGGACTCGTCCGCGTGAAAGATGTCCAGAAAGCCGTCGCTGGTCACCCGGCAGCGTCGCTTCTGCCACACGCGGCGCACCTTGCCCTCGCTCTTTTTGAGCAGGTGGCCCTGCCGGGTGACGCCGTGATGCTTGTCGCCCTGCAACTGGTGAAGGGAGTAGCCAGCTCCCCCGCTCCGGCTCTCCGACGACGGTACGTTGTCCACTCGCTCAAAGTCCGGGGTGCTGCGCAATACTGTTCGCAGGTCCAGCAGACTGCGACGATCCTCGTCCTGCTTCTGCTTGATCTCGTGCAGCTTCTCGCTGAGATCGCCGATATAGGTGCCGAAGTGCTCGATCGTCTGCAGTCCGTCCTTAAAGTAGCTGTTTAAGTAACAGTGAATATTAAGTATACATTTAATGGCCACTAGTTAATTGTAATGCACTCACTTGCTTAACGCGTGGTAATACTCAATAAGGTGCTGCAACAGCTCGATGCCCGTCTTGGTCTTGATGTCCTTGTACTTGAGCAGATACTCGCAGGTCTGCAGTTGGTAAAGACGGCGCTCCTTCTCCATCTCCTCGGACACTACGGCGGCGTCGATCTCCGTGCGCACCATACCCGCCTCCTTTGCCTGGGCCTTCTTCTCCTTCTCAATCTTGATGAACTTCGCCTCGTAGTCCTTGGCCGCCTTGTCGAACGGCCGCTTCATATCGCCCTTGACGCCCCGCAGCTCGCTCTTCAGCATGGAATCCACCGGAAACATGACAATGTTGTTGATGTTTTGCATCTGTTTGGTGGGTAAACAAGTAAGCTTCAAGATAGCGCTGCAATGGGCACAGACTAGTGATATCTACCAGGGTCTTCATCAGCGCACTGAGCTCCTTGGTGACCACGCTGAACTTGAGGAACGCGGCCCCAATGTCCGGCTCATCCTGGTCGATGACCTTGCCGCCCAGCCGCTCCAGAGCCCGCACCATGAACATCTCGTTGTCCACATGAGCTGCAAGATAAAAGCATCCCAAAGATTAATATAAATATTTATTATATCAAATCTCATAGGCTGTACTCACTGTTTCCCGAGTTGTGGATGGCCTTGACCGCCTTTTTTAGCTTGGTGAGTCCCTCCCGATCAAACTCCAATCGCTGTAAGAAGTGAGATAAATTAGTTATTAAATACGGGCCAACTTCAGTAAATCAAAGGGTAATGAGTCTGAGTTGGAGAAATTATTTAATTAGTTTTTTTTTATTTGCTTATGGTTAACAACTAGGAGTTAGGGAGAACTTGAGAAATATGGAAACCTCTCATAATACACAATTATTAATTATATTATAATTAGCACAATAGTTAAAAACACAGTTGTTATCACTTTTTACATTGTGTTGGGTTACGTTTCACACAAACAAACAAAAAATACATTTATTTATCAAGCAAACAAACAATAATACAAAAATATATTTTTTTTTCGAGTAAGGGATTTTTATTTATTGTTTAATCAATAGGCGGCACCTTCTTTGCTGTAAAGGATGCAGCCACAATGCATTCCCAAGCTCAGCCAAAAATGGGAAGACAAAATAGAGGAAACGCCTTGGATGGACGCCGAATGAACAATATTCTCAGATTGAGTACGCGTCAATATCGGCATTAGGTATTCTGTTGGTTGCCTGTTGGTTGACCCACCCCTTCAATGTTCCCCCACTTTTTATGGCAGCAGCTAATTGAAAATGTACGACAAGGTCACTTCTATTATTAAACTTAATAACCGAACCAGCATCATTTCAAATGCAGTCGCATGCACCAATTAAGACAGCAAAAAAAAACAAATTTCGAAGCACTTCTTCCCACAGACACACACCCCCTTTTCACGCGTTAATGTTTTATGCAGCTGCTGGTTTTTGATAAACAAAAGCCGGAACACCATAAACCATTATTTGAATCCAGTTCAGAAGTGGAAAAGGAAAGAGTTCGTTTCCCCCATTGACCCATTGACATCCCCAATTGCCTTCAATTCAAAATGCTGTTCAGAAAATTGAATTAGCCGCCAAGAAGAGGCGAAGGGATCCGAAATCGCAAAGAAATCACCTAGAAATCGGCGGAGATCGCTTACATTCCAGTTGAAATTGAAATATGAGCTTCGGCCAGGCAACTGGCTAATAAACACTGGAGATTAGATTAAATTTTATGTGCTCAAAATAATTTACAAGCGAATCGGCAAATAGCCAGCTCCAGGAAAACTAGACTATTTGCGATTGCAATTCGATACGACACGATAGTGGCAAACATCTGGGGACAAACGAACCCTAACCAACGGCTGGAGAAGATTAGTCATGAGCCGAGTGTGAGCAAACTACTGGGAATGCAAACAACACGCCTAGAACGAAAACAAAAACTAGCTAACAATATTCGTCAACTTGTTTCTCTTTGTTGACCAGTTTGCTCGTCCAGTTTGCTGTTTTGATAACAAAAGATGCTAATTTTTAATAAGTCAAAGCCCCAGAAGAAGGCTAAAACCGCAACACTTTGTTGTAGAAGCGGTTAAATGAATGGCATACAGAGAAACTCTGGGCTTAACCAAATTAAATTTCATTTTAGACAGTTTTACAGCTGCTCCAAATATAATAAACACGCAATGGGAGAGACCGGCTGAAAAAAAAATGAAATAAAATTCATTTAACTGGCGGAATGGAGGTCACTGGGCTGCCTGGGCTACACCAAAAATCCATCAGCGAAATTAAATATTAAATGTTTGATGTGGTGTCCAAAAAGGCGGCCCATTCTCAGGCCAAGAGTTTCGGGAAAGTGGGAAGAATGACGTGACCAATAAATCGTCTAATTTTGTTTAGCTGGGGAGCTGCATTTGCCGGGGGAATTGGAGCATACATATGTATATGTACATTGCACAATCGGGGCCCTCCTCTCTGGGGTTTTTGAATGACAAAATGGATGAACATTCCACTTAGGCAGCCGCTTTTTTCTGTTTTCTGTGGGCGATATCCCCACTGACTTAGTCGGTGGCTAAGCAAGTACGGGAATAGCTTTAGTTCTCGGTTTCGCTTTTCTTATCACACGCCTTTTCCGGCCACCCATTATATTATTCTCTGTGTGCTTAGCTTTATCAGCGGTCTGGAGGGGGTGTACTTATTATATAGAAGCGACATCACAGCTGCCGTGACTAAATATAGCAATTGCAGCATACTCATGTGGCAATCACTCGCAACTCCCTGCTCCATCTGCATTGATATTGCCAGAAATGCACTTTGTATTTTCATATTACTATTTTCGTGGAACCGAGAAAACCACCTTGCGGAGGGAAGGAGAGAGCTGGTGGTTGTGAGAGCATTAAAATAACAGGCGCTGGCTCATTTTGGCGCCGAGCCAATTTACAAATCTTTCTCCTGCCTCCCCGGTGCAAAAAATAATCATCATCGCTTTGCAGGGGGCGTCGTCTACCGCTTTTACTGCAGTATTTCACGGCGTTATAGCAAGTCGTGCTCCGGTTTTCACTTTTCACGGAATTTTATTCATTTCCATTTAAGTTTGGACCTCAATTTAATATATTTCTCTGGCAAAACAAATTTAATATATTATATTTATTGAAACTGAAATAATTCTATAAAAGTCTTTTTTTATCTTGAAAATATTATTTTTTACCTAACATTCTTTTTGCAATCATAAGTCATGATATTTATAAGGGAGAATTATTTGTTAGCTACCTACTAATCTATTAAGTCTTCAATACACACACAAATCTATAAACTAAATGTTTATCTGACTCTTGACACTTATCTCGACATTGTTAATTTAAAAAAAAAAAATGATCCAGATAAATGCTTTGTGGACAATGGTTCAAGGTCAAAAACTAAAGAAGAGCTCTCTTTGAAGGATTTTCTTACATTTTCTATTTACCCAAGTATTTATTTTTGTAATTTTAAATAATATTAAAAATCTATTTGGTGTTAATTGCTTCACAGTTTTCCTAATCTCGTGCCAAAATCGGCGTTAAAGACAAATGTTTTCGTTTGCTTCTAGGATCAGTTATAGTAATTCCCGGAAAACACCTGTAAAATGTATGGGTTTGCTCATCGGCCACCTTGAACTTGTGTTTTGTGGGCTGGCGAGATGATACCCTGGCTACCTGAGGCCTGAAAATCTGGGTATTTGGGACTACAACTCACCTCTTCCAGCACGCCAATCGTGTGGCGGCAGTCGGGCATCCGCGAGGCGAAGGTGGAGGTGGTGGGCGAGCTGTAGTCGGAGCGCGTCTCCTCCACAAACTCGGAAACGGCAATCAGGGCTGGCGGCATTTTGCTCAGGATACGTATCACTCACGCACGCACACACACACACACTAGCACTCACACAAACACGAAACACACGCACACCAGCTCGCACCCAAGGCCGTGGCAGGGAGCGAGTGGAGTGGGAGAGGGAGCGGGATGGCGAATACCAAAGAATCGAAATCGAAACCAGGATAACGCCTATGCACTGTACGTGTTTTTGGGGCTTTGTTCACCACTCCGGATTTATGTTGTTGCTCGTCGCACTTTCCCTGGCACTATATCCACGCACTGGCGTTCTCATCCTCTCGCGATTTGGGTCTTTGCTTCTGGCTTTTCTGCGTTTTTGGTAATTAACGCTGGCAGAGGGAGGTGCGCAGGGCCCGGGCAGCGGCTCTAGATCTACAAATCGCGCGCCTCATGGCAGGAGCAGGTGGACGCACTCGGACTGGGACTCGCGGCACTGGACATGGTCGACCTAACTTTAGGCGTTATTTAATACTTTTGTTTTATTGCGATTTTGCGCTGCTGGCGTCTCGCTGCGTACAGTGATTGTTGTTGCCCTAGTGATGACACTTCAGTAATGACACGATTATTAAAATAGCGACTTATCGATAGTTAATGTTATTATAACAAATCTCGCCACTCATAACTGCGCTCAATAACAGCGGTCAATAACTGCGCTCGATAACAGCGGTCGATATCAATTAATAGGCAGCGGTGTGGTTTTATTCGTTTTCCTGCATTTTCACTGGCATTTGCAATAAAAGACTATTAAAATGGCTGGCAAGCGACAGGCCACCTCGAATCTGAACCACGACAACTGGGACCAAGAGGAGGAGCCGGAGGAGCGCGGCACCTTCCGCACAGCCACCCAGGAGGAGCTGAACACACGCGTTATCAAGAAGGCGCGCCGCAAGATTGCCGGCGTGCCCTCCGCCTCCACCTCCGCCGTCACAATTGGTGAGGACGGAGCCGAGGAGACCCCAACCGAGACGAAGAGTGTCTTCAGCGGATTCTCCGGTGAGTCCTGAACTCTTTTCCATTTCTCTGGATATCACTAACCTTGGATGTTTTTAGGTTTCAGCAAGCCGGCTGCAAGCGGGGCTGCCGGCTCACCCTTCTCCTTCCTGGCCAAGCTGCCAGCGCCGACAGCAACGGCTACAGCCACCACCAGCGAGGTCCCCAAGTCCACGTTCTCCTTCCTGGCCAGCTCCAGCTCCACGGCAGCCGATAAGCCTGGGAGCACCAGCATTTTCGGCAGCAGCTCCGCGGTCACAGCCAAGGAATCAACAAGTACCACCGATGGCGCTAAGCCGACCACTTCAATCTTCGGCGACATATCAGTGCCCAAGAAGGAGAGCAGCGAACCCCAGTCGTCCATATTTAAGACATCTGTTCCCAGCAGCCAGCCAGTCAGCTCCAGCTCCAGTTCCGTATCCTCCCTCTACCGGGAAAGCGTGGTCGATTTGAACAAGGCCGTCTTGAAGTTCGCGCAGGAGCACATGGACAAGAGTCCCTACTGTATACTGACCCCAGTATTCAAGAGCTACGAGACGAACCTGAAGGAGCTGCTGGACGAGGAAACCGCCAGGACAAGCGCCGCAAAGACCCCGCCGCCACCAGCTCTTTTTGGACTGCCATCTGCAGTCGTGGCCAGTGCCGCGTCGCCAGCAAAGCCAACGGCCACTTTTTCGTTTGGCAAGCCCAGCACCCCGATTGGTGGGTCCACATCGCCCTTCGCCAAGAAGCCCAATTGCACCGTGACCAGTGGTGGAACGACCACAACAACCACAACGCCTCAGTTCTCCTTTGGCAATACGGCGGCTACCAGTGCCTCGCCGTCGACTTCAACCAAAGCGCCAGCTCCTGCCACCAGCATTTTTAGCTTGGCCTCAAAGTCTGCGGGCGAAGCCAAGGCCGGAGACGCCCCCACACCGGGCTTCTTTAGTTTTGGAGCGAAGGATACTACCAACAAAAAGGATGAGCCTGCGGACGAAGCCAAGGCCGGAGACGCCCCCAAACCGGGCTTCTTCAGTTTCGGAGCAAAGGATACCACCAACAAAAAGAATGAGCCTGTAACATCGCCACCAAAAACCAATGGATTTACCTTCGGAATAAAGAGCAGCAGCGATGATAAGCCTAGTACGTCGTTATTCGCGGGATTCGGCAAGCCATCCGACGGATCAGAAGTCAAAGCTGGCTTCTCGTTTACCTCCAGTACCACGCCCTTCTCCTTCGGAAACATCAAGCCGCCAGCAGCAGTTGTGGCCAGTGCGGAAGCGGAGGATGAGGAGGACAAGCCGCCAAAGGTCGAGTTCAAGCAGGTAAATTGATTACAGATAACAGGGTGTTCTAGTTAATGATTCTGATTTTAATCTCTGACCAGGTTGTTGAGGATGATGCCATATTCTCGAAGCGTTGCAAAGTGTACATAAAAAAGGACCAGGAATTTGGTGATCGCGGTGTGGGCACACTGTACTTGAAGCCGGTCAAGGACTCGGAAAAGACGCAGATGCTGGTGCGCGCCGACACCAATCTGGGAAACATCCTGGTCAACCTCATTTTGAGCGAGGGGCTGCCCTGCCAACGAATGGGCAAGAACAACGTCATGATGGTTTGCGTGCCCACGCCAGAGGAGACCAAGGCCACTACGCTGTTGCTGCGCGTGAAGACTGGCGAGGAGGCCGACGACTTGCTGACGCAGATCAAGAAGCACATCAAGTAGGGGATGGACAGCCTAAAAACAATTAATTCGTGCATCTTGATGTTGTTTGTTTATATTTTAATAAACTACAAAATAACGAATCGCTGGAAACACAAATCGAGAATGTTCATAAACTCAGTCTATGGTGGCTACAACAATTTTAGCTTCTACCATGTCTTTTTGATTAACACAAATGCAGGGACTTCCTTCGCAGGAGTCATCTAAGCTGTTCATGTATTGCCTCATTATGCGACTGATCCCAGGGGGGCTGGCTAAAAAAGGAGTTGAGGTCAGGTTTAGGAGTACATTGTGGATGTTGTTTTGGTGTCTTACAAGTGACCTCCACTGAAATGGATTTGGTGCGGCGGTTAATGTAGGTGCAGTTGCCAGCGAGAAATTCTGTTGACCCGGAGCTCGCATTTCCCTTGATTTTCTGCAGCTTGAACAAAAGCGTATCGCCCCTGGCCGGCAGGTTAACTAGGGGAGTGGTATTTTTTATTAGGTCCCTAATAATGTCCGAGGTGCTCTTTTCCTTCGGGTCTAAAAAGAGAGGTTTTATTTACGTGTGTAATTTGAGTATTAATTTAAATGACAATACCTGGAACAGCCTGCACATCAGAATCTGAATCAGAATCTTCCACATTAGTGTCATCCACCACCATGACATCGTCGTCGGAATCTGAGATCAAATTTTCAGCGCAAAAACGGACTGGTGACATTTTTGTATTTTTATATTCGACTTTAACATTCTGGGACATCTCTGCTTCTGCTTCGGTTGTGTCTCCTGGAAGAGTGGTTTGAGCTCCAGTAGTGTCTTTCGGCAGAGTTTGATTAGCTTCTGTGTCTTCTGGAAGAGTTTCTTCAGCTTTAGTTGTTTCTTCTGGAAGAGTCTCTTCAGTTTCAGTTGCTTTTTCTGGAAGAGTTTCTTCAGCTTCAGTAGTATCATCTGGAATGGTTTCTTCAGCTTCGATAGTATCTTCTGGAAAAGTTTCTTCAGCTTTGGTTGTATCTTCTGCTGAAGTATTTCCAGATTTAGCATTGTAGTCAGGTAAGTTGCGTGGATGTTCTGGCACATTTATACCTTGTGTGGTGTCGGATTCCGACATCGCAATTGATGTTAAGAGTTCTGATTCATTTCCATCGGCTGCCTGTTGCTCTGCTGCATTTTCAACTGCCAATGGCTCCATTTCTTCTTCAGTCACGCTCTGCTCGGGATGATGTCCATTGGTTGGTTTAAGTATTATATGCTCGAGTATCTTTATATCATTTTTTGGAACAGGAATATCGAAAGTGCGGGCAGTGTTGGGATCCAGCTCCAATAGAGGGCATCGAAATGAAATCGAAGGGACTCGAGCCTTCTCTGGTGCTTCCTCTTTTTGCTCCACCGCTGCTACAGTTGGAATCTCAAGCATTTTCGAGTGGCTCTTGTCGGAACGTTTTGGCTTCTTGGGAGTGCGACGAAACGACATTGAAGGTGTAGGTGTCTCCTCTGCCACCACTGACACAAAAGATGCCTCAGCCGGAGTCTCAGGGAATTTCGTGCGACTCTTGATTTGGGAACAAGATGAAGTAGACGGAGAAGCAGAAGCCTTTTCTGGTGTCTCCTTCTCCTGCTCCACCGCTGTCACACGAGACTGACAAGTTTCTCCTGCAAAATCAAGCCAATTCGTGTTGCTCTCGTTTTTGGCACGTTTCGACTTGCAAAGGGGCGTGGAGGTGGATAAGTGAACTTCTTCCACGACTGAACGGTTCTTGCGCTTCTTGCTGGATTTTTCCACTGGCGCCGGACTTACGAAGGCATCCTTGTCGGGAGTTCCGAACGTGAAGGCCCTGCAACAGATTGTATAGCCTTGTAAAACAAAGTACGCATGTATGCAAGTTCACTTACTTCAAACCTTTGGCTGCTTTAAGCACTTTGATAGATTCCCTTGGGGGCAGAAAACATCCATCTGTCGTGAGCAAGCTTATGTCCTTCTGCAGGAGACAACTTTAAGTGAAGTTATTCCCCAAATCCGGAAAACACATACCAAACGAAAGAGATTTTGAATGTGATCTTGCAAGTCCTTGATATTTGTCCATGTTTCATCAATGAAAACCAACGACTGCCGACGCTCGTCTTTGAAAAAGTTTGACAAATCCACCTTCATGCTAGCATTAGCCATGTTTTACTTTCGTTAATTTAATGTAGTTAAAAAAAACAAAGCAATTTCGTGAATTAAATTGCGCTGCCTTTGTCTAGAGAAGGACTGAAATTCGATTTCGCAATCGATATCAATAGTTCAATGTTTTTAATTTCTTGAAAATCGAGTGTTTTCATTTAATTACCTACATTAATTAATTTATTTTTAAGATTAGATTAGATGGTTAGATTTATTAATAGTGATATTTTCATCATAATCTAGAGTTAGAATTTTAAATAGAATTTTTTCCCTTACCACAAGTAACAAGTGATTGTTACATGTTGCACATCGCTATTAGAGTGTCGTCACTAAGCTTTTCTTTTTGTTTGTTGTGCCTTGTTATTAATTTTTGAAATCGACGTTTAAAGTCGACTGATAATGGATATAAGTGCCGATGTGGATCAGATTATAGCCCAGGCTCCTGATTGGAACTTTGCGGGCGACTGCGCTCTCCTGGGGCTGATGAAGCGCATTTCTCAGGTCCGTTCGTGTGACGAATCATTTTATCAACAATCCAATTTGATAAAACTTTTTCCATAGAATCTGCACGAGAGGGGCGAACAGACTAGTCGCAATCTAAGGGAGTTCGAGACGAACGTAAGGCGTCTGGACATATCTCTTAACAATGCCACCAACAGTCTGCGGTCGCTGCAATTTGGAAATCAGTTTGTTGAGTATCGGGTGGAGGAAGTGGATGACGCCGATTTGATCGAAGAGAAGAAGAAGAAGGTGCAATAGGCCATTGAATTTTCAAGGGGATTGTGATAACAGAGAAATATCTGCTTGCAGCCCGAGTCCCCGCCCAAAAATTCCGAGGAACTGGCCAAGGAGTTTCTGGAAAACAACCTGCGCAGCTTTCGCAAGAACTTCGAGCCGGTGACCATTGATGTGCCCGATTCGGATGACGAGGATGCACCGGTGAACTCAACGTATGTGGTTTCATTACAAATAGTTCTTCCTGACTTACTCTCTCCCCCGCAGAACCGTATTCCGTGCTAAAAACCCCTATGATGCGATTCCTCTACCCTATATTATTGGCACAAAGGAATGGGAGGAACACAAATATGCCGGACTCTACGACAGCAAAGAGAATAGCGAGGATGAAAAGTCCGAAGAGTTCTCCTCCAGCTCTTCGGACGAGCTAGAGAGTCCCGTATCCAGCAAAATCACAAAGCCAGAGAACAAGTTGTTGGAGCCCCATCTATCTGACTCATCCTCATTGGCCTCGTTTGCTAGAGAGCCGGTAGTTGTGTCGCCGGTAATTAAACCTTCTGTCCAGGTCGCAGAAGCTGTCACCAAGACACAACCGCGTCCGATTATTAGCAGTCAACGAAATCCGCATGAGAGGGACTTGTTTGCCGCTCTCCGGCAATCACCGCCTAGCGATGATCCACCGTCCACTTCATCGTCTCCCACATCTTCACCAGCCTTTCGGAACGCGACTAGTCGTTTGCCAATAGCGTCTACGGCATCGCTGAGCTCTAGCAGCAGCAGTCCTGCCCACCAGCCGCCAAGGCTTTTTGACGAAGCGGTTTCAACGCAAACTTCTAAGGAAACTGAGGCCAAGCAAAGTCAAACTATGCGGAAGCCAGTAAATCTCTTCAATGACGATGAGTTTAACTCGTTTATGTCCGAAATCGTTACCAAAGTGCAGGCTAAGGCGGGTCCTAGCTCCAATTCCACCGCAACAACGATTTCAGTGAATGAGCCTCCCAAGGAAATAAAGTCTGTGGATCAAAAAGCAAAGTCTGAGGTGCCCAAGCAGATTACCCAGCCCTCAGTGCCAAAACAAGCTAATCTTTTTGATGACAGTCCACCATTGAGTCCAATTTCAAAGCCCGAGTCTCTCCTTAATAATCGTAATGCATCGGGTGCCATTCCTAAACAAGCACCAGCCAAGAAAGATCAACACAAGCCTCACTCTGACGATTCTTCTGAAGCAAAGCAAATAATTTCTAAGGAACCAGCAAAAACGTTAACGAAATCGCTTTTTGATGATGATCTGGAAGACGATGACTTCTTGAGCTCCTTTACACCAAAAGTTAAGAACCCAGAAAAAAAAACACTTTCAAAGCCCAAATCTTCTTTATTTGATGATGACTTGGATGTTGATGATATATTTGTCAAGCCATCTGCTCAACCCAAAAAGCTACCTGAAAGAGTAACTGTTAAAAACAGTCTGTTTGATGATGATGACCAAGATGATGTCACTGATTTGTTTGGATCAAAAAAAGCAAGGGAAACTAAAAAGGAATCGCTTCCGGACATTTTGGCCGACAAAGAGGTTGAGCCACCAGTAGCCCAAAAAATAAGTCTGTTCGGTGACATTGATGATGAGGATTTATTTGGAACACCAAAAGCTAAGAATTTAACTACTAGTGAACAATATAAGGGGCCTCAGCCATTTGAAAAAACTAAGCTAGAAAAAGAAAATAAACAAATTGAGATTGAACATGAGAAATTAAGAAAAAATGAAAACAATGAAAATCTGTATCAAGTATTATCAGAAAATTCATCTGTACCTATTCTTAGAGACACACCTCCCCCAACTGAAATTGTTGAAGAAAAATCTCACTCTAATCTGGAAAAAGCAGGACAGGTTCATAATCGTTCACCTACAAAAAATCCTACTGATTTGTTTGATGATTTTAGCGATGATGACTCGTTCTTGAGTTCTTCAAACACTAAGGCTAAGCCAAAAGGTGCTGGTGAAACTAAAGAATTTACAAAGCCAAACGAACAAAATACTTTGCAGATTACGGAAGATATATCCCCAGGAAATCTTTCAACATCTCCTATTAAATCCACTGAGGAGGATGATTCATTTTTGAGTTTATCTAAAACTAAGGAAAAGCCACTAGGTGCTATAGAAACTAATGAAATTAATTTGCCAGCTAATGACCAGTTGGTGAATGAGATTAAGACAATTGAGATACCACAGATACTGCCAGAGAACAACAAAGATGAAAGGCCATCCGTCGACAAAAAGGATGCGGTTGTGCCTGATGTGTTTAGTAATCCCCAAGTAGGTACTTCAGTTTCCGAAACACCTCCACCAGATGATTATCAAAGCGACCAAGACCCCATAATTTCAATGGTAGCCGAGGTCACCAATAAGACACCCAAAGATGAGTCAACACCAAGAAAGCCTGCGGATCTGGCTGCTGCACAGCAAATCATGCAGAATTACTCAAATCTATTTTCGGACGAGCCGCCGGATGACAGCGAGTTTTTCCAAACGCTCGGCAGCAGCGGTCTTAGCAGCCTAAGCGCCTCGAAAATCTTTGACACCGAGCACGACTTCTTTGAACCAGCCCTGCCAAATATTCCAAGTGCAACAAAGCCATCACCAGTGACACCTGGAGATACACCCTCTTCGGCATCCGACTACGGTGCCATCTGTTTGTTTAGTGATGTTCCGCCAGAAGATGACGACCGTGATGCTGTAGAAAATCGAAAGCAGGCTGCACCTGAGAAAGAAGAAATTGGACCAACTACAACTCGTATACACACGATTTTCTATGATGACTTTAGTGAAACAGCAAGGGCAGCCGCGGTACAGCCAGCTTCTGAGCCTTTCAGAGTCGAAGATGATCCACCGTCTGCTGACGAACCTGATCGCAGTATAGTAAAAGAGAACTCTATCTTGCCCACTCCCACTTCTCCCGTAAAGAAACTGAAAATGCCTAACATCAACATAAATGTGCAGGCGTTGCTTCCTGTCTCCGGAGGCTTGCCAAAGTTACTCAGGAAACAAGAGTCTTCAAGTTTCGAAAAGGAAGAGACCGCAAAGCAACTTAGGAAACAAGAGTCATCGAGTTCCGAAAGAGAAGATCCTCCAAACACACAATCCACAGAGTCCACACGGAGTTCCCAGGTGAAAGTAATCTCGTCAACCGAGGGTGGCTTGCAACACGTGAACAAATCTCGCGTTCGAGGACCTGCAAAAAGAAGACCCTCGACCAGGAAGGGACGACAGGAAAACTATGCTAAAAGCCTACTAGATGATGAGCAAAAGCCAACTTCTTCAACTTCGATTCAAGAAAAAGGCTTAAATCCCTCCAAGATGGTGCGATCCTCAAATGAGAGCCCTGAAGAAGGCGATACTGAGTCCAATTCTATCAAGGCTCCTGTCCACAAATCAGTTGAAGCTAAAAAGTCGAATGAAGCACTTTTAATTCCTAATGAGTCACCAGGGGTCAAACCGCCATTGGAAAGCTCAACACACACCAACAAAAAAACTACCCCGTCTAGAGGTGGATCCTTTTTGGACAGCCCTGATGAAGATGATACCTTGTTTAGTCCTCAGAAGACACAATCAGTTCCTTCTAGAAACTCAAATGAAACAAGAAAGGTTCCTGATCTTCCAATATCAGGCTCAACTGCCTACCGAGCTACCGCTACCGAGCTACCAAAGAATTCCAGGCAGTCCAGCAGAAATAATGGTCCGCCCAAGTCCTATCGATCATTTTTAGACAGTCCTGAGGAAGATGATTTTCTTTTTAGTCCATTCAGTCAACCTCTTAAAAAAGAAGCTGCACAGAATGTGCCTGCTTCCACCGTTTCCAATAACCCGCCTGTTGATCGGCGGCAATTGGAGAAAGCCTTAGGTCCGCCCAAGCTGCAAAGCTCTTTTTTGGACAGCCCAGATGAAGATGATTTGCTCTTTAGTCCGGTTGAAACAGCGACAGCTCCTGTTGTCTCAAAATCGTCTGCTCCTTCAGCAGAAAACAACACTGCTCCTTCAACACTTCTAAGTATCAAAGAGACATCAAAGGAACAGATAAGGCCTAAGGCACAGGCTGCACCAAAATTGTTTGATGACAGCGATGATGATGATCTGTTTGCCAGTGCTGCAGCTCCTTTGCCCAGTGTGCAGGCCACAAGCAGGCCTCTTCAATCAAGACAACCTTCCAAACCAGCGGCCACTTCTCTCTTCAGCAGCGACGATGATGAAGGTGCAGATGCGGTGCCAGCAAAGATTGCGTCTAAAAAGAAGTTGCCCATTAAGACGGGCAAAAGCCTCTTTAGCGATGACGACGACGATGATGACCTGTTCGGAGGAAGCACGGCATCCAAGGCCAGCACCGCCAAAAAGGCTAAGCCTGTGGCCCGGACGGCGTCTAAACCAGCACCCAATAAAGCCCCCACGACGACTGTCACCATTCCCTCCAGTTCCAATGACAACCCATTGGCCGATCTACTCGATCTTCAGTAAAAACACGAATGCCTTTAATTACACGTATGTACAGTTGTCGATCTGTGGACGGTAAGACTGTCGATCAGAGTATTGTTATCCGTATTCCTAGTAACTATAATAAACGATGAATTTCAATGTCGATCATTGTTCGATTCTTAAAACTAAACTTGGGGATTTGCTGTGAACAAGTCACGTTGATTTTAACCAATTACTCTATTACTATGTTTATTCGCCTGTTATTTGCAAAAGCAATTGTTTATCAAAAAAATTATCTCACCATCAAACTCAAGCGTTTAGGAAAGGTATATATTTTTCTACTTGCAATTGAGGCGTGGCTGAAATAATTGATTTAGCAAACAAACAAATTTTCACATGTCAAGAAGACTATTTTTAGCAATACCAAATAAAAGCTTCGTATAAACGTAGTATTTGATTTTCCCAGTGTAACGTTAGTCTACGAACTGAAACTGCAACTGAGTTAGTTTAGTGGCTCTTTGGTCGTTATTCCGAGGAATCTCATTCTAGATCGAGCATGTCCTACAACTAGTGAGTGTAACCTAAGCGCTGACTGATGATCAATTCGGGATCCGGACCGAATCAGAGGGCTACATCGCGGTACTTCCGGTAGTCGTCGGACTCGTTGCCCAGCGACAGCTTGCTGTTGGCCGTGATGTACGGATTGGCGTAGTTGGCGTACCCAAAGCCGCCGTAATACTGCATCTGCTGGCTGTGTGCGGAACCACGTCGCTGCATCGGCTGTGCGAGCACGGTGCCGGCGAATCCGCCCGAGGAACTGCAATTGGAGGGCCTTCGGTAGATGCCACCCGCCTGTTGATGATGATGGTGCAACTGTTGCTGCTGCTGCTGATGCAGCAACATGGCCAGGTAGTACTGCTGCTGCTGGGTGTAGTTCTGAAGAAGATTGTTGCCGTAGGCGGTCAGGTCATTCTGCACCTTGCTAATGCCGTCCAGGTTCTCCAGGGAAACGCAATTCCTAGAGAGCTTGCCCGGTGGCGGTTGTTTGTGGCTGCCCCGTGGACGATGGTGGCTCCGTTGCTGAGCGGGTGGGGGCGTCAACTGCTTGGGCTCGATGGAGCAGTATATTGGATCATTACTGGTTGAGCCTATCAGCGAAGGTGGTGACGGTCGGTGCGAGTCCTGCAGATTGTTCTTCAAATCGTCGATGGTGATGTTGAAGTACTTGGCGTTCTTGTCCTCCGTATCGAGCACATGCCTTGGGTTGTACATTCCGGGCAGTGTGCAGCGCAAATCCATCAGTGACTGTGCCCGATGCCCAGGAGGAGCACCTCCTCCACCGCCTCGCTGCATCAGAGTGGCATTGTTGAACTGCTGCGCAAGCGCCGGAGCAAACATACTGGCATTAAACTCGTTTTGGGAGCCAAAGGCCTGGCTCCCACCGCCTTGGTTATTCAGATTAAGTCCCATTCCCGGACCCAGTGGCATCTTAGCCGCAGTCTCGTCGCACAGCTGGTAGCCGACGTTCTCGAATCCACTCAGCCGCTGGCTGGAGCGTCGGGAATCCGCCTTGGTCATCGGGACACTGGGTGCGGGCGTTTGCAGGGATAGCCGAGTGGCCAAACCTTGCAGCTGGCTTAAAACCTGAGTCTCCCGGCGCCACCGGATGCCTGTGGGAATCACGCAGATCAGCGCCAAGCAGTTTATGATCAGGCGAATCAGGTACGAGGTCAGCTCCGTCAGTCCGTGCACCGATTGCAATCCCTGGAAAAACATACGGTTGAAATATAATATTATTCAGTAACAACCCCCTTTTACTTACCCAATGCTGTGTGGTCATGATCATGACAAAGACCAGCTCAGGAATCGAAAGGAGTCCGATGATGCCTGACCAGGCAAACAAGGGCCAGCAGAGCCCACTGACCAGGCCGTGGATGAGGATCGTAGTGGCCACGAACATTACGAAGTAGAGCGAGCAGAGCGTGTAGGCGGCGAAGGGCAGCTCCCCATGGGCCTCCAGTATCCAAGAGACCTCACACGAGAAGGCCCCCAGATAAACGATCTGCGGGGAATGGAAATCGGAATCGAAATGGGAAGAGAAATGGAAATTAGCCGACATTCGCAGCAGAAGAAAAGCGAAAACATAAATCAGACGGTGGCAGCCAGAGATGTGGATGTACAAAAACCGGAGACAACATTGCTCCGCAGCCATCAATCAATCAATTAATGAGCTAGCTCCCACCTCTCCTCCCTCGACGACTGACTGTCTGGCCTGTCAACTCGACGATGAGCCACAAAAAGATGAAATTTTTACATCTGGCACACGATGCGCGAAAACGATTTCATTTCATTTTCACTTAATGGAGCAGAAATGTTTTCACACTGATAACGGTAACGGACGGACAGACGGACGGACGGACGGATAGACGGAGAGATTCCTCGATGAAGACGATATTATAATATAAGTTTGCACTTACCAGCAATAGAACAGCCACCACGCAGCAGATAATGAATAGATTCGCCTTTATGAAGCGCTCCATAATGCGTTCGTTCCAAAAGTTTTGTATGCTATTGCCGTTGTACGGCGGCCGCTTCTTCAATGAGGACGGCGACTGCTTTTCACTGGCCTTCTGATAATTCATTATTCGTGTTTCGGTTGCGGTTGTTGTCGAGTCGAAGATATGGTGGAGTGGAAGATATGTATGTTCAGACAGGTGTGAGTGCGGTTTTCGAGAGAAATTATGCTGGCCAGCGGGAGGGTGGCCTTGGTTTTTTTCGGTCTTGGTTTTGGTTTTGGCTTTGGTTCCCCCTTCAGGAGGAGGCCAGCGAAGCGATGTAATGCGGAGTGGAGTTCTAGTTCTTGGTTTATGTTTGAATGGGTTTCGAGTCCAGACCAGACCGCTTGTGGGTCGAATGAAAGCGTTAAGCGGCCCAATTGAGCCGTGTCATGCTAGGCTGGTGCTGAAATGGGAATTCGAATGAGTGCGAAGCTTCTGAGATGAGTCCAGTTCGATACTCGAACAAAAGACTTGGGCAACGAACTTGTTTTGGCTGCTGCTACACAAAACAAACACGGCTAACGGCCTGTGCCATATTATTTAGAAGATTTTCACTTTTCTACAAAGCCAGTTCGTGGTTCAAGTCTTTTGTTCGACCCAGGTAAATATTTGACCCTAAACAAATAGTGGAGCGTGCTAAGAAGGAAGCTTCTGGTTAAATACCCACTGACAATGTTCATCAATTGCCTGTTATGTACGTGCCACCTTATGTCATGACAAATGAATTTGCGAACTCGGCAATACCCAAAACAATTAATCAATTACACTGCCCTACAAAATGTAGTATAAACACGTTTTCTACCTGTACGAAAAAACAACCATTGCGATAATGAGCGATTAGTAATCGCTAAATGTACACTATTAAAGGTTTATTATTTAAATTACAATGGTTAAATTTAAAATGAGTGTGAATTATTTAAAAGAAGGTAGAATAAAAGTGAAAAAAAAGCCATATGAATTTCTATTTTTAATTCATCTTACTTTTAATAGATTTAGAGGACCAGTTTTTAAATGAAGATAAGTACAAAATAACAAAATAAATAACTCGGAAACTAAACTAAAAAATACATAACTCGGAACCTAAACTAAAAATGCATAACAAAAACATTTTTTAATTTCAAAATGAAGTTAGAGCTTGATTTGCATAAAAATAAATGAAAGGGGAAAAAAAGGGGTACGTTAGTGCAAATGTAACTAAGTAAATAGAAAAGGGTCAGATGGAGGGTCTACAAATTTATTCCAACCCATTCACAATTCTTGAAGCACTTTTAATGAAATGAAAACCCGAACAATTATATCAATGACTGGCCCACGTAATCGTGTTGTGGAGTGTAAACAATTGAGACGCCTCGCCAACACATCACCATCACTCAGAGCCCAGTTAGCCGCTTACGGATACGGTAATCTGCCCATAACAGACGGCGTCATCAAAATAGAGGCGACGAACTTGCTGTCAATGTCGTCAGCACGCAGGTGCGCCACCGCCGAGCTCATCATCATAATCCGCGATGATCCACCTAGCATGCGTGGTGAAGGCGTCTCCACTTGGTGGGTATGGCTATGGGTTGGGTTTTGCTCCCCAAAAGGAGCGACGCGCCGGATATGCGCACCTTAAAGTGTCGAGCAGTGACTTGCCCCCATTGACATTCCGGCGACGTTGCAAGTTTCCTGCCCCACTGCCTCTGCGTACCCGGTTTTGGCTTTCTTCGGGGGCCGGAAAGAATTGCAAACCAAGTTTGTTTTATTGCTAATTAGCTGGACAAACTGATTCTCGCTGGGCTGTCCGGTTTTTTGGGGGCAGAGCTGACGCTGGAGATGGAGAAACGGGTTTCAGCGGACTGCTTTTAGCACTTTCAGCACGGGAAAAAGTGGCAGGCGAATTCGCAGCGCCCTTGACTGACTGCCACTCCCATGTGGAGATGGTTACGAAATTATGCAGATCCAACATAATTTCGTGAACCTGGTGTGACCGAAAAAATGCGAGCAGCGTTTCAAAATATTTTGCATTGTGTTCCCCCGTCGCCTGGGGCAATTAAATTAATTTAATTTCGTTACTGTTGCATATGCTGTGTGTTTTGTTTTGTGTGTTGTGTCTGCTCGGCGAGTTCAATAGCATAAGTGCAACAATGGACGGCAGCAACATAAGTAGTCAGGATAGACAGTGAATGCATGAATAAGCAACAATGCAGCGGCAAAGTTATGCAAATTGTTATTATGATGAAGTCGGTGTAAATCGAAATGGAATCGAAATGAAATAAAATGAAAAGGCCAATGCGTTGCCGTTATGCTGTGCGTTTCAAAATGCAATCATCTATTATATGAGGCATATGAATCGATGCGATGTAAAATGTACCTTTCACTCTGCCTTGTTATTATTAGTGGTGTTATTATTATTGCCATCCAAGCAGTTACAACAGGCACAAGAAATACCGAAAAATAAATGATCGTGGATCGTAGGAATTATCAGTCAAGCAAGAAACGATTTCTCAGCGACGCACTCGCACTCGCACACGCGGGCCACCAAATTGCTCAGCGGTGAGTCATGGCATAGTATAAATATTCCAAGCGACAAGCTCATGCAAATTGCGTCGCCCGACTCCGAGGGAGGCTATAACTTTAATGGGGCATACAAAACCACACACAACACTTCTTGGCACTTTTACTGCTCGCACAAATTGAATAAAGCCGGAGAACTCGTTTGTTGGCTTGGCTTGGCTCATCTCATCGCAAAAGCGAAATGCGCTCGTACGCAATTATGTTTTGATTGTTATTTAATTGTACAACGGTTATATCTATAGTATAAGCACCAGCACCAGGTCAAGTCGTCGAGTCAAAGTTGACGGACGTGAGAATGGCTGTGTGATATGTGGCTGTGGCTTTATCTGTGGGTCACTCACTCGCACTGACCTAACGGTACGCTCCAAGTTGGCGCGCTTACAAACAGTTAAAAGTGAAATTCGAAAGACTGAGGAAACGAACTGCGTTCGCCGAACGATCTGAATCTGCGAGCACAGCTGCGAGCACAGCTGCGAGCCAGCTGAGCAGTACGAGCGGTACGACGGCTGTTTGGCAACTGAAGAGCGCTCCCAGCCCAAGTTTCGAGCCAGGCTCGAGCTCTGCTCTGCTCTGGTGTGTCGTTTGTTGATTTACATTTTTCTGTTTCTGTTTTTGTTTCTGTTGGTTTCGTTTGTTTTAGCTGCTGTGCAGCAAGTTCACTCGCCCTGACTCTTGTGTTCCAACAATTTAAACTTAATTTCTAACTGGCGGTGATGCTGTCGGTGGCTTGGGGAACCCTAGCATTAGCATTTGCATAATTCGGTGCCAAAGCCCAGACGAAAATGAGGCCTAACGGTCATACTTTTGTTTGGGCCAGCTTCTAAGCCTGATAACAAATGGTTTGGCCACTGGTACAGCTGCCTGTTCTAATTAAAGCTCGCTGGGGTTTCTTTTTCACTGGTATTCGTTTATTCGAAATTCAATTTGTGTGTTTCTTTACTAGCTATTGTGCCACTGATATACGTATTTGATTTGGTTTTTATCTCCTTTCTTCAGGGTAAATTAATTTGAAATATGGTATTCAAATGGCAACTGAAATTGGTTTCAATTCCACTCAGTCTCTATCTAATAATGAAAATTAGTTCAATTCATGGATGAAATCTTTTAAATGCCTGGCTAATAGATAATAGCTTCATGATTGTATTGGGGCGATTTCAAACGTGTACGTGTACTAAAACAGCCTGTTCCAGCTTAAACTTAAACTTTTAACTTAAGCTTAATGTTCGGCAGTAGATCCATTGTGAATTGGCTCAATGGAGGCACAACCATCTAACACTCCGCCCAGCTGTCCAATCCGTTTGATTTGGGCCATTAGTTCGGCAATCTCGGGAGTGCAGTTGCGGAACTTCCTTAAATAAGAGTAGCCGCGTAGCATCTCGTTATCCAGAACGCATCTGCAAAAGGATTTGCAAAAGAAATTAGCCTATTGTTCTTAAATTTTTGTACCACCGATGCCACTTACATTAAGGCTGCCGCTGCAAAGTTGCCCTTCCCCTCTAGATGCTCGAGCCACCTGTTGATTATGGTCTTAATCAAGGGATCCGTTGCTGGCAAGCATATGCGTGCATGAACCAGGGCCTCCTTGTAATACTCGTTGGCCAGGAACAGATTGATGGCTTCCGATTGCATTCCCAGGCTAAAGAGATATGTGGCTGCGTGCATGATGTAGCCCTTTTCCTCCATCTGTTTGGCATAAGCGCGACAGCAGTCCTGCCAGAGACTGAAAAATATAAAATTTAGATCAAATTGCTTCACATCACAAAGGTCAACACTCACGTAAAAGACACTGAGGGAGCCACCGAGAGATGCCATTCGGTAAGCGTCTTGTTGGCCATATGGAGCTCCAGCTCTTCACGCAACTTAAACGTTGATATAGCCAGACAAAGAGGGGCAATATCCTTTGTGCTCGAATGCTTTAGATTGGTTACTGAAATATTTTATTTATCGTTATAACCCTGAAAAAATTATACATTTTACTCACATTCTGTCGCAATGAGCTCCTTAGCCATCACCTTGGTACTGAAAAGCTTAGACATGAGTACGGACTTGTCAATCTTGGCCGCGTCTTCTGTAAGAACAATGGCCAGCTTCTCAAGAGCGCTCTTGTTGAGCTCCTTCTGGGTGAGGTACAGACAAGTGCGGCTATGCTGTGGGTTAAAACATTGTCAGCTTTGGGTTAAAGCAGATTTAACCTTGAGACTCACCGTGAGAAAACTATCGGGAGACTGTTTGGCCTCCAATTCCTTGCACTTTGTGCACTCCTTGGTGTTGACTTTCTTAATATTCTTGTCCAGGCTGAGAGCGCCCAGCATCTCCTCAACAGGAGTCTCATTTACTGGTGTATTCTCAACAGGATTTTCATTGACTGATGCCTCCGACTCTTGGGGTTTCTTCGTTTCGTTGTCGGTTGCCTCACCTTCGTGCTTGGCCCTTGCCTTGCGTTGATCGCGACGCTGGCGCTTTTTATCGGCCGCCGTAAGAACTGGCGCATAGGGCTGCGTGAGCGACTTGCTAGCCCACTTAACATTAAGCAAAGCATCCACCTTGGAGCAGATGTTTTTCTCATCGCCGATCAAGGATCCTTTTATGTCGGTCAGCTCCACAGAGAGCGCCTTTCCCGAGCACATGATAATGTTCTCGTCGGTGGGCAGAAACATTCCACACCACATGGGGCAGGGGTAAGTGATGGTAAGCGCTGGCTTCTCCGGCTCGTTGCAGTTCCACAAACAGACCTTTCCCTCAATGTGGAAGGTGAGCAGCAAGTGCTTCTGGCTGTGGCTCCACTTTATCGAAGTAACCGAGGCCTTCTCCGTGCTGGCCGTGAATGTGTGCAGCGTTTTCCAATTGCGCTCCGCCGGCTGGAACTCCATCACATAGACAGACTTGTCGTTGCCCGCCACCGCAAACTTATTGCTGTCCAACGGGTTCCAGGCTATATCGGTCACATACCGAGGTAGCAAAGCCGACTGACGGATGAACGGACTCCAAGAGTTGTCCTTTCCAGAATTGCGCTCATGGAGCTGCAGCAGGCCATCATCGGTGCCCACAAACAGGAAAGACCCACGGATGCTAAAGTAACTGGGCCGAGAAATGCAGTTCACCATTGTGGGTTCTGTGAAAGATTAAAGAATATTTGTGTTCTTTTACCGAGGTAGCTGCTAAATTATAACTTTATTAACTTAAGTTTTGAAGTTTATTTGCGTTTTCTTTTTCTATAGCATTTTTTGTGTCGTCATTTATCTTAAAACATAAGCAATTAAATTGTTCCTACTATTTTGTTATTTTTTAATAGTTTACACGTTGTTTTATGCATAAAGAGCCTATTAAATCAGATTTATTTTGAAAGAAACTCTTTGTAGCCCATTGTTGTCTTAATTTCAGTTTCAAAGATAATTGTGAGATCATTTTAATGATTTAATGCTTAAATATCACGGCATATTTAAAACGTTCAATGAGAAATTCAGTTAGACGAAGTCAAAGGAATAAATTGTAACCAGTGGCAACCAAAAATAACAACTAGTAAAATATTTACAATCAGTCCTGTAACACGTTTTCTTTCATAATCAAGTTTGCCCCAGAAAATTAATTGTTTATTAGAATGCAGGGTCACAGGACTCTGGTGGACATTGGTCACCGCATCATGAAGCGCTTTCAGCAGCTGGACTTGAAGGTGGACGAGGAGTTCGTCACCTTTGTGGTTCACCTGCTGGCCAGGGATCAGCGACGAGGTCTGGTCAAAAGCGATCTGAATAAACCAACCGCCTGTGCAATTGACTCTTTTGTGGACACCATTGTGGATAGCTACGTGAATACGAAGGATTGTACAATGGCCAATATTAAGATGGCATGGGTGATGAAGAAAGGAGTAACCATCGACCTTCAGTACGTCAAAAACCAATACGAGGAGAAGTTCCAAACAGAATTGCAGCTGCTCATTAAGGATATTCTGCAGTACCCAGAGACCTGCAATAAAATACAGCTTGACCAGCTTTTCGCCAAGATGCAGGTCTTTACCGTGGCCTGCTACAATCTGGGCTCGCCCAAAAACCACGTGTTGCTGAAGCTGACGGCCCAGGCATTAAACAGCGTGATCGGACGCAGCGATCTGCAGAACTATGTGCTGAAGAAGAAGTACCATCGCCTGGAGTACCTTCAACGATTAGCGGCTACTGTAGGTGGCATAGTAATCTACAACAACGATGGTCCAGATGGAGATCGGGAAAATGTGAGAAGTGGTGGGTGTACAACTCTTTTGGAAACCTCTTTATTAAGTTTCTTTTTGCATTCACCGTCTTCCCAAAGTCATGGGTTTATTTAAATTATGTAATTTTCCAATCTTTCTTAGTTGTTAATGATCTGGAAATGGCACAGAAAAACACACAAGCTGCCTTCGCAGCCAGTATGGAGAAGGCAGTCAAGATGCGATCTATCTGCCAGACAGCCCTTGATGACCTAATATTGATTGATCACAAGGATGAGACCTTGACCTACCGCGTGCCTCTCGAGCACCTGGACCGCCTGAACCAGTTTTTGCTGACTTACTGCATGCTGCACCGCTGCCTGACCACCCTGAACGAGAACTATAAGAGCACAGTGTACCTGATTGAAGTGGAGCAAAAGCGCTATGACTGCGTGGTGGCCAAGATCAACGAGTCTCTCGCCATGCGCACTGCCATTGATTCGGAGCTGGTTTTTGTAAGTGGATTGATTAACCCTTTAGTTTTTACTCTAATCTTCCCCCAATCTCTTAGCCGCACTTTGTGTACATGTCCCAAGTGTGGGGCAATCTGAACAACTTTCTGCACCACATTGTTGAGTTAAACAAACTGAGGGAGCAGGTGGAAGCGCTGGTGGTCGACGACCTGATGTGCGTGGCTAAGGCTACCATTGCCGAGCTGCAGGCTCTTAACAAGCGCATAAAGAAGCCAAAGATCAGCACCTTTGAGGAGCGCATGGATGCAGTGAAGCATCTGCAGACTGATGGCAATTTTTGCAGCCTGGCCAAAGCGGATATAAAGGAGTTCTGCTCCCTCTCTATGACCATAACTAATGGCCTGCTTATGCCCGGTCAAGTGACCAGAAAACTATGCTCCAATGTGGGCATAACTTTCGGCTTTCGGGACCCAAGGTACGCTCGTTTTGCTGAGCTCCGATTTGAGCCCTTCATCGCCACCTTCAGGAAAGTGGTCTTCAACAGTGCCAGCCTGGCGCTGCTTTTCAAGCTGGACGATGCGCTGATAGCCCAGGAGCTACAGGACCTGATTGTCGAACCTCCAAAGCAAAGAGACTTTATGGGTCAAACGGAAATGGTCATCACCAACGACCTTTCGCCAGCGAACTGGATTAACGTAACATGGAATGCGTGGGACTACCATCGAGAGACCATTCACCTGGCCAACATTCGCAAGCATCAAACTCACGACACGCAGACGAAGATTAGCTACGGGCAGCGCAACGCCCAGAACCAAACCTACAACACTCGGCAACACAAGTGAAGAGGATAAAAAAGCTTTACTCACCACATTTGGATTTGTTGAGGTCGAAGAATCCGAAAACGCGGTTCACGATAAAGTAGATGTAGTGGTCCTGCCACACCAGACAGTAGATTTCCTTCTTGTAGGGCGTGCGCAGAAGGGTCTTCACTTTTAAGCGCTCCACGTCAAGTATGCCGACCTGTTATTGTGGTTGAGATTTAATTTTAGTCTCCAATAAAATAAAGTCTAGTTAATGAAAATGCTTACTATTCCATCGAAGGTGCCAAAGGCCAACTCCAAGCAGTTAGGACTCCAGGCCAAGGTGTAAACGTTATTGGTCACGCAGACGCTATCGATGGGCAGGCAACTGGTCGAGAGCTTCGAAATATCAAAGAAGGCCAAACGGCGATCCGAGCAACCCAACGCGATTCTACACGAGAACAGGAGATTTAGTTTAAGCGGTTAGCAGAAATTAAAAAAGCTTACTTGTTCATATCATCCGGACACTCGGCCATTGCGCGCACTCCAAATGCCACTGTGCCAAAAAAGGCACTCACTTGGCCAGTCAGGGGATTCATCATGCCAATTTGACGATTATTCCTGCACAGCCAAATCATCTCTTTCCTTGAGTCGCAGGCGAACGAAACGATGTCCTGCAGCTGGCAACTGTGAGCTTTGTCCTTGCTGATCTTGTAGCGAAGCATCTTCCTTTCGAACTCCAGTGACCAGAAAAACAACTGATGACGACTGAGGGAAACAATGGTCTGGTCGTTTAGCCAGTAGACATTGTTAAACTTGCCTAAGAGGAAAATAGTTACATAAATTATAGTTCTTAAGGATTATCATATGCAACTCACCTGCCGACTTGCTCCTGCTGTATGTCTTGCCAGAATGTGCTCCTGTGTTGGTGTTCCAAATCATCATCACCTCGTCCCCGTCAATGGACACGAGTAGAGTGTCTGGCCTAGTGGTGGTAACGGAAGTCGAGCTGATGGTCTCTGTGCTACCGGCTGGCACCACCTGCAGATTGCTTTGGGGCTCGGACTTTGCCTGAGGAGTCCCCGAGGCGTGCACCTCGGCCTGGTGGTAGATGTGGTGCAGAACTTCTCTCTTGGGCTTGGCTGCCTCGCCATCGACGATCACGGCATCGTCGCTGGAGGAGCTATACTGGATGACCTCCAGACTGCCTTCGGTGGACTCGCTGGCATCGTGTTTGTTGCTTATTGTGCTGGCATCACTCAGCGGACCCGTTGGCTTGGTCGGCTCGCAGTCATTCAGGGTGACTTCCACGTGCTGAATGCTCTCTTCCTGGCGATTGGCAAGCAGATCCGCCTTCATGCTCTCGCAGGCCTCTACGTAATCAAGGGCAGCGGCCCCAGCTGGCTTCTCCAAACCCACAAATCCCCCACCACAGTCTTCCGAGGATGGCCGTCGCACAGCGGTAGGAGCTCCAAACTCACCCTCCAAGTGATCAAAATTGTAGATGTCGAACAAGTCGTCGGACTCGGCTGCCCGGGACTTAAGTAGCGGAAATGGTTTCGACTTGGCCTTCTCCTCTTCGTCTCCATTGCGGCTTCGCCACTGTTCGGCCCACGGGGTCAGATCGTTGAGAGGCTCCTCCGATGGAGCTGTAACCTCCCGCCATGAAAGGCCGCAAATCGGCGCCTTGTGGCCGTGAAACTTGTAGACGATGCTCATCTTGCGCAAGTCGCAGACCAGGACGTTACCCAAGCCCGTTCCCACGGCGAACAGGTTGTCGTTGTAGGGGGAGCAGCGCAGCAGGGTGAGCTGGTGGTTCCTGGCCGATATGAACGTTGGCCGGCGGCAGTAGGTGTTGGAGGCCACGCAGTAGATAACCAGGTCACTGACATCCATTGAGAGTATGTTGCCGTTGGCCAGGTAGCTCATTAACACGGAGCTGCTGGTGTGGTGCACAGGACGCACATCCCGCGCCTCGTGCTGATGTTGATGGGCCTTGTGCCCGGTGACAGCTTCTCCCAGTCCGCAATCCCAAACCTGCACACTGAGATCATCTCCCACTATGGCGAACGGCTTCGAAGGACCGCCCCACATGGGACTCACGTCGAGGGCCAGGATGTTAATGCGCGTCGACATTGTCACCACCTGGGGCTTCTCGCCGCTCGCCGGCGGAGCGGATATGTAGTTGATGCAGCGCACGCCGGCGTAGAGCACACCACCGTCGGGAGCGGCCGCCGCCAGGGACACGTTGCCCGGCGGAGTGGGTACATTGTGGTACATCACTTGTGAGTTCATGACGAGAAATCAGCGCTTGGCATTAGCAGAATTAAGAACAATTTCCCGCTAACATTTGGCGTCGCGATTTTCCTGTAGGCAGCTAGTGTTAGAAAGCTTCGCATGCTTTGCCAGTGCTGCCACTTTATTCTGTGATAAGAACGGTAAATATCCATTTTAAGGATTTATTTTTAAGTTGGTTGATTTACTTAAAAGTTGGTTGCGTTATTTTAGTGTTTTCCTTTTAAATTTCTCTAAAAACAAATGCCATCTAAAAGAATTCGCATGTACCTTTTTTACAGTTAATTAAGTGAAACATTTTTATTGAAATGAATTCTATTCAAAATAACAAAAGTTAAACTGCTAAAAACGTTTTATATTGTTTAGTGTTTTTAAATTTAAGTTTGCCGCTATTTACTGTACGACTGACGCGCATCTGGCAACTCTGTGGTACCTGTCCTTCTTGCAACACTAATTCCCTGTGAATGGCTACCAGCAGGTAGAGAAGAAGAAGACGCACAATAACAACGTAAAAAGAAAAATCCAGAAAACTACTCAAAAGAAAAGAAAAGCAAGAAACAATGGAATCCAAGCGCGAGAGAAAGTCGTCTCTGGTATGTAGATTGAAGTTTGGTGAAAAGAAGAAAGAAAACCCTGATAGGAGTGCGATTTTCAGGCCCCACTTTCGCCCTGTCCCATTCCGGACATTACCGATGACGACCTGGTAAGCATTTCCGTTCGGGATCTCAACCGGACCCTCAAGATGCGAGGACTGAACCGCGAGGAAATTGTGCGAATGAAGCAGCGACGTCGGACGCTGAAGAACCGTGGATACGCCGCCAGCTGCCGCATCAAGCGAATCGAGCAAAAGGACGAGCTGGAGACCAAGAAGTCCTACGAGTGGACGGAGCTGGAGCAGATGCACGAGGACAACGAGCAGATACGGCGCGAGGTGGGCAACTGGAAGAACAAGTACAAGGCGCTGCTGCAGTTCGCCGTCCAGAACGAAATCCCCATACCGAGCGAGCTGGAGGGCTGCTGATTCAGTTCGAGCCGACCCTGTCACATTCCTGTTTCACTCAAAATTTCAATAAATCTAAATGAAAACACCTGTAACTAAAGTACAATATTCTGTCCTGTAAAATAAACACAATCTTTGCCAGAGAGCCACATTCTGTATTCAGCGACCAATCACCCTGTATTTTTCGAGCATAAACAAACCCCCGTGTCGGCGCTCGCTGCGAATAGCAAACGAGCCGGGGCCAGGAACTCTGGGTTATGTATTCAACACCTCGATAGCTTCTCGGTCCAGTTCATCCAACCAGGTGCCCGGTTTCCCGCAGAGGATCCCCAGGCCATTCCACGGGTCCACAAGTGCTGCAGCCCACTCCACCTGACACATGGCATTTCGCTTCTTTGGCAAATCTCTGCTCTACGCCCTGCCATTGGGGGTCACGTTTCTTGACTGCGTGGGATATGTGGCCAGGGTGGACGGTGAGTCTTCTGAAGCTCTGCGCAACAACAGGAAACTAAGCTTCCTATCCTTTTGCAGGCATCTCTATGCAGCCCGCGCTCAATCCGATCCCAGATGAAAAGGACTACGTGTTCCTCCTGCGCTGGGGCACCCACAACAGCCAGGTGGAGCGCGGCGACATAATATCCCTCATCTCGCCCAAGGATCCCGCCCAGAAGATAATCAAGCGCGTGGTGGGGCTGCAGGGAGACGTGGTATCCACGCTAGGCTACAAGCACGAGATCGTGCGCGTTCCCGAGGGTCATTGTTGGGTAGAGGGCGATCACACGGGCCATTCGATGGACAGCAACACTTTCGGACCTGTGGCCCTGGGCCTGATGTCTGCGAGGGCAGTGGCCATTGTCTGGCCACCGGACCGCTGGCGGGTGCTGGAAAACGAGCTGCCGCGACGGAGAAGGCCCATCCAGGCCGCCAAGAACACCAGCAACTACTACAACTAGACTGCTCCCAAGATAGTTCCAATTGTGTACATACTTACAGAAAGACCCCTATATTTTATAATCAATTGTTGTGTTCCCGCAAGCGAGACAAGGTAGGATGTTCTAAATTAAAAATGAAAGTTAAAAACCAAAGAAAGTTGGATACTTAAATTTGGTTTTTTTTTGTACATCATCGTAAAACTTTGTTAGCTTAAAAACCTTTTTTATGGGCAGTTAAAACTTAAACTTGTTTTCAGCTTAAGGATGTTTAATCTTGAACATCTTGAATTTTTAATGAAATTAATAGTGAATATAAAAGTAAAAAGCAGTGGAAGTGTAAACGTGGTAATTATAATGTATTTGCATAGCTCATCTTATACTACAGTAGTTTCCGTGACAGGATGCCGAACTCCTCCATAAGGCTTACGGTCTGCTTCAGGGCCACTCCCGCTCTCACAATCTCGTAGTAGCCGGGAGTGGCCAGGTCAATCACTGTGGAGGCCAGGCGCCGCTCTTCCGTGAGACCAATTGGACCAGCATCGAAGACGGCGCCCAAGTGCTGCCACAGGGAACGAAACTCGGACACCTGCAGGCTGCTGGGCGCACTGGACCGATTGGCGCTGGTCAGGGCCAGCGGCTGATCTTGCCACACGGCGCACAGGTCCCGCATGAACTGGAAGTCTGGGATGCGTATGCCGATCTTGGAGGTGCTGGGATTGAGGAACCGGTTGCTCAGCGCGGGCGTTCGCTCGATCACGATGGTCAGGGGGCCCGGGAGCAAACGAGTTAGCAGCTCGTCGCTGAGGTGAGCGGCCTGACCAAAGCGACGCAGCGCGGCGATGTTGTGAACGCAGATGGCCACGGGCTTGTGTTCATCGCGACCCTTGATCTCGTAGAGTCGCTGGATGGCAGGCTCGTTGTTGGCATCGCAGGCTAGTCCGTACACAGTGTCCGTGGGCAGGGCAATCACCTGTCCACTCAGCAGGCACTGGCGAGCCAGCTGGAGAGCTGATTCGTCTCCAACTGGACAGATTGGAGTTTTATTCTGATTCGTAGGATTTCTGTTCTCCAAGGGATGCATTGTAGTGGACTTGTAGAGAGTCTGTTGCCACAGAACACGTCGGATAAGCAGGCCTGAAAGGTGTCGCATTAGTCCCGCCAGGTGTGACTGCACTCGTGGTTGCAGCACTTATAGAACGTGGTCATAGGCTCGTCGGCCGAGCGCGTCTGGATTTGCATGAAGTACGCCCGCTTGTGGCTGCACGTTGGACACTCTGCGTCCGTGGAGTCTACGTTCTCCCACGCCGCCTTGCCGCCCAGAACGTGATCCACCTCCTGCAAAATAGGAAGCAACACATTTACCACCCAAATTGCATCATCTGAACAGAACCGGTGACCTACCTTGAGGCGCGGAAAGGTCTTTGTGGAGATCTTACGCCTGATCTTCGATATGTACGGGCAGGTGTTGCACGTGAAACGGTGGCAGCTGGTGTCCTCCTCGATAATCAGTATGTTTCCGCACGACGGGCAGAAAAACAACATAATTATCCGCGTTTGATTTGAGCACGTTGAAGAGTTGTGGGTAGTGTGGCCGAATGTTAAGCGAAAATACTAAACAGTGTTTTTTCAGTATTTTTTTGAGGTGCTTCATATTGATGGTCACATTGTTTCAAAGTTGTAGCCTTCCTTGTGTTTTTGCAACAATAATAGCAAAATAAACAAATTTGCCAGAGTTTTCAATTAAACTTAGTTGTTAATTACAAATAAGACATCATGTCGGCCGATGTACGCGATATTCTGGACATGGAGCGTGCCAACACGCCCGAAGTGACAAGGGATTCCTTTCTGGGCACCAAGAAGCGGAACTTTGAGCGGTAAACAATGTCTCACATGGCCAAGATTCAGTGACTAATAAGTATTTGATTGCGCAGAACCAAAACAGCCTCCCGACGACCCGAGGGCATGCATCGCGAGGTGTTCGCCCTGCTCTACACAGACAAAAAGGATGCCCCTCCACTGCTGCCCACGGATACGGCCCTGGGCATTGGAGCCGGCTACAAGCAGACGAAGGCTCGTCTGGGGATGAAGAAGGTGCGCAAGTGGGAGTGGGCTCCGTTCTCCAATCCCGCGCGCAACGATTCTGCCGTCTTCCATCACTGGAAGCGGGTTACTGACGACTCGGCAGACTATCCCTTTGCCAAGTTCAATAAGCAGCTGGAGGTGCCCTCCTACACCATGACGGAGTACAATGCCCACCTGAGGAACAACATCAACAACTGGAGCAAGGTGCAGACGGACCACCTGTTCGACCTGGCCAGGCGGTAAGCTTATGGACTTAATAGTGAAACAAAAGATATTTCGGAGGTCTCGAGAACATTTAATGTCCTAAAAAACCAAGCAAAATGTTCACATTATTGTTTTTTTTTTCATTTTCAAGTAGCATTAAGACTAATCTGCACATGTATTACCTACAACCTATCTAATTTGTTGGTCTTTTCAGTTTTGACCTTCGTTTCATTGTGATGGCGGATCGCTGGAACCGTCAGCAGCATGGCGCCAAGACCGTGGAGGAGCTCAAGGAGAGGTACTACGAGGTGGTGTCTCTGCTCTCCAAGGCCAAGAACCAGACTAGTGAGAAAAAAGTATTTGTATATGACGCCGAGCATGAAAGGCGGCGAAAGGAGCAGCTGGAGAAGCTGTTCAAACGCACCACCCAGCAGGTGGAGGAGGAGCAAATGCTCATCAACGAGATGAAGAAGATCGAGGCACGGAAAAAGGAGCGCGAACGCAAAACGCAGGACCTGCAGAAGCTCATATCGCAGGCGGATCAGCAGAACGAGCATGCATCCAACACTCCCAGCACACGCAAGTACGAAAAGAAGCTGCACAAGAAGAAGGTGCACCACCAGCCGCGGCCCTCTAAAGTAGACTCCGTAGTCAATGCCATTGAAATCGGCAGCAGCGGCATCAAGTTCGCCGATCTGCGGGGCTCTGGGGTGTCGCTGCGATCGCAGAAGATGAAGCTTCCTGCTAACATTGGCCAGCGCAAGGTGAAGGCCCTCGAGCAGGCCATCCAGGAGTTCAAAGTTGGTGAGTTGAAGCGTTGAGACATTTGCTTTTATGCGCTAATTGGCTTGTTCTTTGAAGATCCCGCTCCGCCGCCCACGGAGGACATATGCATCTCCTTCAACGAGCTGCGTTCCGATATGGTATTGCTCTGCGAGCTGCGCACCGCCCTGTCCACCTGCGTCTACGAGATGGAGAGCCTGAAACACCAATACGAGGCCGCCTGTCCGGGAAAGGTGAGTTCCTAGACTATAAAAACATGTCTCACTAAAGCTGGCTAATTGATTTTCCCTCACTTAATGCAGACGCTGAACATCCCGCCCTCACTGGTGCCCATCAAGACCGAAGCCCTGGACAATAGCGCAAATTAATTAAGTTAACGCGGCCCGTTTCCACTCATCACTCAGATTCTCCAGACGCCAGCCAAAGTGTGTGCGGCGTGCTAATCATTGTAACCCGTTTTCCACTGTCCATATTTGTGCATTTGCGCTACTCCCAGTCCAAGTTCGCTTGGGGAAATAAATGGATAAACAAGAAAATTGTTTTGCGGCACACTCAATGTGAAAATCAAATAGCCCACGGCCAACGGTGGCCAAGCAGATGCCATGTCGAGTGTGAGAACTTTTTCCTAGCCTAGCTCCAGCTAGTGGCTCGTATTTGGGTTAGCCAGCATCACCAGCAGCAGCAGCAGCAACCCGGGATGCGATCTTTGGCGAGCCGAAAAAGAAAAAAAATTGAGCTGCTCTGTGTCCGCACGTTGATATGTTCAATTCGATGCCTGCCCACACAATTCGGATTCGGATACAGATGCAGAGGCGAAGGCGGAGGCCCATTCATCGGACCAGTATTTGTGAATGAACCGAATGCGAAGGCAAACACAAGCACAAACACAACACCCAAACGAAGGCAGGCTGAAAACGAGAAAACGCATATGAAATCATTCTGTTGGCGGCTCGACCTGCCTTACCTGAGCGTAGGCCGCTCAGTCGAGTTTCAGACGTCGTCGGGTTCAGTTCGTGGCAGTGGCAGTTGATTGCGCTACCTCTTTGTGTGTGTTTTATGCCTCACCTGGCTGCCGCATGCAACTCGCAGTTAAAGTACGTCTCTGAGCGGCAAATGTGAAAATGCAAATGCAAATTTGACCATACTCGACTACCTGGCATAGGCATACCCTCTTTGTCGTCGTCGTCGTCATCATCCCTCTAAACACTAAGAAGGGAATCCTGGCGGGGGGCAAGGCAAACATCAAACATCAACGGAGAGTCGGACTCGCATCCGTTTCCGGTTCTTTCTGTTGATTGTTCCCTATAGTTTTTCATGAATGAAATTTTAATTTGGTGTGTGCGCGAGTGTGTGTGCCCCAGTGTGTGTGTGTGAGCCGCAGCAAGTCCAGTTCCAGCCAGGCCGAACTCCAGCGGTGTCAACCAATCGCATTGTCGTCGCTGCCGGGGCGTCAGTGCACCGTAAAGATCTTTATCGCATTTTAAATACGTTCTGGAGCAGAAGGCAAGACCCGTCAGACCGTCAGGTAGACGGAAACCATCGGAAAGTGCGGCTTATTGTTCTATGAACAACGCTGGCAACACATCACCGCTCTGTTTAAGTTTCGCACGCTGATAAAAAGGAACGACATCGTCGGCGGACCTCGCCCAGCCATCAATATGTGGCCAAAGCTCAGGTGAGTCGCGTCTCTGGGTTAATTTGATGGCAAATAAACACGTATGTCGCTCTATATATGTTGAAGAGACGCCCACCACGATTTAAGCGATAGAAATCAAAGTGGCTTGGCCATTTTCTACACTCTCTCCGCGTGTGTAGCAGAAATTAGCACCTTTTAGTCTAATAATAGCGGTCCAATCGTGGACCAAACTCAGCCGCTGCCGCTGCCCGAGGGCCTCATCTTCATCTCCTAATGAACTCGTATTAAAATTCAGAGTCATAATGATTTCAATCAACTTGAAGTCATTTAACGCAAGGCACTTCCGTTGTGTGTGTGTGTGTGTGTTGTGTCTCAAATTTCGTATAATTTCACGGGCTAATGTTTTCCCAATTTACCAGGGAAGCCCACGCATTTCAAGGGCTAGAAATGCGAAGAGGGAAACTGAGAAAATAAAACACCAAACCCACACATGGAGGCTCCAGCTCCAGCTCCACTGTTTGTTTCCCCTCAGCTCAGTTTACGCGCAATTAGCGCTTTGTTGTTGTTTCGCCTTCCCTTTTTCCTCATCTAATTTCATATAACTCATCATTTTCACAGCGTGGAGCTCTGGATCTTGGAGCTTAACTTACTATACAGCAGATATAGCGACAATGAAAGACTTTTTATTTTCATTTCATTTACAAACGCCCACAACAACAACAACAACAACCACAGCAACAAAAAAGATGGCTCATAATTAATGTTTATATAATTTTTTACTGCTTTACATGCGGCTCATTAGCTTGGGTTTCCGTTTCGGTTTCTGTTCTTCTTGGCTTGACATGATGGCAGGTTCGTTGCCTAAGTCTTTTGTTTGCCCACCGTGGGCGTTCGTTTGATGCGGGACGGGATAACTACCACAAACACCCATACCCAACCGAAATACCCAAGCAAGAGAGATAAAATAAGAGACATTTGTGCTACTTACTTGCCGCTGGCTGTTGCTCCACAACAAGTTGCCAAATTTGGCAATGGGAGCGCAGCAGCAGCCGCAGCCGCAGCAAAGAGCTGCCCACTTACTTTTGTGCTCAGCTCAAAGTGTGTCGCTGTCATCTGACGACGATCCAATGAGCTAATGTTTTTGGGTCCCTGTCCCCCTTCCAAAGCAAACCAAACCAAACCAAAACGACAAAGAAAAAATGATGCTCCGCTGACTTAGCATTGTCCAAGGGAATGGAATGGAATGGAGTGGATGTTAGGATCCCTAAGGTTTCACTCGTTTCTGGCAGTGCATAACTTATACAGCCATTCACTTAGCATACTCCTCCGCAGCATCCGAGCAATTTCTTGCCACACAACTTTAGTCTGTCTGGCATTTGCATTTGTGTGTGGGCAGCTCCACGGTGTGGGCTAGACCAAGATCTCTTGATGTGGTATATGGTATATATATGTAGTATGCCAACTGCTGTCGCATAATATGTTTAATTTAGTTTACTTTCAAGCCCATTTCCTAGGCTTCCCGCCACAACATTCGGCTTTCTTTTCGTTCAATATTTTTTCCCAAAATTTCATTGGTTTTTCCACTCTTGAGCAGCGATTTCCATTTGATGTGTGTTTTGGCTTTCGAAATGTCGCAATTAACAGCCGATTTAGCATTATGCACATGCGTTGGCGGTCTCCTCGTGTCTCAACTGGCTTTCTGAGTTTTGCGTGGGCTGTGAACTTGGTCTTTAGGTTTATTGTGTGCTCCGCTTGTTGTGGAGGTGGTCGAGCAGGATAAGCAGGGGGAGGGATGTTGAAGTACGCCAGCTTTTGGGTGGCTGATATCTCTGGGTGGGGCTATCCATTTTTCAAATGATATGTTGATCGTCTTAGAGCTTTGAACAAAGTTTAGAACTTTGGATAAAAATAAATATTGAAGCTATTAAAAACAATAATAAAAGAAAAATGCGTATCTCACAATTTACCTTGCAACAACATCACTCAGGTACTATAAAATTAATTTAAATTAAATATATTTGATGTTATGATTATAAATTATAATTTTTAAACATCATCTTACTTGCTTTTTCAATTTTTATGTGTGTTCATAATTTTGCGCTTTCTGCTATTATGATGTTAACATTTACGATAAGTATACTCAATTTGGCGATCGTTTATGCGCTGCTCACTCAACGTTAAGAATGCCTTTAAAAACTTTTATATGCATTAAATAAATGACCCAAAGGCAAGTGAAATGAGCGTCAGGAGCGGACGAACCAGAACCCCCAAACAATGTCCATAAATTTCGAGCTCAAATTGCTTTTAGTTGTTCGCAGCGGCTGCCGTCGGCCATATTCATATGCAAATGGCATACACACTCGGATTTAAAAACAGAGTTTGGGCCACAGTAAAGGCAACAAAAAATCCAATTTAATTTAAATTAAACACAGCCTGGTCCAAGTTCATTCATGTTCATGTTCAGACGGCGGCTGAGGCTGAGGCCCATAAAGTGCAAGATTTGGTAAATAAAATGAAATGAAAATGCAAGCGAACAAAACCCGGCTTATACATACCAATCCAGCGAATGGTTTGTTTACCTTGCCCCAAGGGAAATCGGCTTGAATCGGATCGGATCAGCCAACTGTTCTTCCCTCGGATTTGGTTTTATTTTATTCCATGGGACTTAACAAAAGAAACAACCTGAGACTGAGACTGAGACAGGGGCTAAGACATGCAGCGATTGCTGTCACTTAATGGTTACTTTTGTTTGCGATTTGGTTAATTGTTCGAGTGTCGGTACTTGGTACTTGGTACTTGGGACTTGGCCGAGCAGCAGCTGCCCACGTGTGTGTTCAATTAAAAAGTAATTTGCCCAGCACAGGCAGCAAAGCAAAACAAAACAAAAGCAAAAAACAGCCAAAACCAAAAGCAAGACGACTGCCAGCCACCCACACGTTTCCGTTGACTTGTCGTCGGCCCACTCTTAAAAATAATACTCACTAATTTTATTTCTCATTTCTCGGATTTGTTGCTGTTGTGTGTTTTTTGTCGTTTACAGCAGAAACAAGTTTGTCAGACCTGTGATTTGCAGTTCGCTTTGACAATATTACCAGCAATTTTAAAATAGCAGCGAACCCACTTTGAAGACAGATGTTACTGTGGAAAAAAAACAGTTGAAAAGTAAGACTAAAAGCTAAAGATGTAAGAAAGTTTGGGAATATAAATCGAATTTGATTTGTTTTAACAAAAATATAGAAATATCTTTCACTTTAAGGATTGCAGAAAGGGTTTTTACTTAAAAAGTAGATAATCTGAAAGTAAAAATATTAATGTTTATATTTTATACATTTATATTAATACTCAAATTAGCAAAAAATAAATAAACATACACTTTTTAAACAGACTTTACCAGATTAAAAAACAGACAGATTTTGCCACCGTTTGCAATGAAAATGAATGCCAAATAAAGTAAAGCTCAGATAAAAAAAGACTTGTGTGCAATTATGCATGGCTCATAAAGTAGATGGAAATATAATATTTACGATCCTTGTCTGAATGTCAGCATCCGCTTCCATTTCCGTCTTAGCAGAGATACGAATTGAGTCCAGTCATTCACGCATTCGCTTCCCAAGGCCCCAAAGGGGAAAGGGATTTTGGTCGTCGAGAGGACGACCAGGACAATTAAATCCCTTTCGAAGGCTTCTCAGTATCCTGTCCCCTTTGTCTACTCCTTTTTCTCGTTTTTCGGCTTGCTAAATGCTTAATACCCAGGCAGACCACAATGCTCGATGTTGGTGTGTTGGCTACTTCAGTTTCGAAAGCAGCTGCTTCGGTTTTCCACCTCTTTTTTTTAATGTTTTTTGTGTGCAGCACGTCTGTGGCTTGCCACTTTGCGTGACATTTCGACCTTTGGCTGGCTTTTGCAGCAACTTTTACTATTTTCATGCTAGGCATAAATTTCATTTGCCACACACACACACACACACACACATGTTCCCCATTTCGATGCGCTTTCAACACTCGAACAATGCCCCAGCAGGTTGATATTCAATATGGCCAAACCAAAATAAAATTAAATAAAATAAAACGAAATAGCAAATTACTTATTTCGCCTTTGGCCTATGCAACATGTTGCTGTCATTATGATTAGCAACATGTTGCCTAATTTGCTCGCTGCAGCAGTTGTTGTTGTCTGTCGTTTGCGGTTACAAAAAATAAAATATTTAACGTACAAATAATTAGGCAACCCAACTGCAGCTGACGATGAAAATACTCTGCACAATTTACTGCACAGAAAAAAAATACAGTTGGATTAATTTCCAACTCACTTTTCAAAGTTTAATGTCAAGTAAATTTGACAATCAATTAAAATGTATAAAAAATATCATTATGACATTCTACTTATTTTTTAATTTTATTTTGCTGTTAACACATAACACAAAAATACAAAATTAATAAAACGAATCATCTTATACGGGGGTGCCACAGAAACCGTTCCGCCCAAAGTAGGTTGGAATTTACATAGAGAAGGGGTTGGACATTCGGTTGGAATTTGGGTGGAACGGTTTCTGTGGCACCCCCGATAGTATCTTTTTTTCTGTGGTTATATCAATCTTAATTTAAAGAGCAACTATTATTCGTTATTTATCTATCTACAATTACTTGCTATTTTTTGTCGACTTTTTTTCCCCCCGTTTATTGCCAAAGAAGGCGAGCTAACAAAAAACGCGTTTTTAATTGTTCAGTGGCTTATCGCATGTTTTGGCCATTTTGGGAGCTCAAAAATGTTGAGCAAAGGGGAGAGGACTAAAAAAACAAGAAACAAAATAATAATAACACATTATGTTGGCTGGTGTGTGCCAGTTAGGCCTCGAATTATGTGCAAAATAAATAAGAATCGCTTTTTTACGATTTGTTGTTAGCAAATGATTGAAATTTCCAATCAGTCTCGAAGTTTACGGCAAGATTTCAAAGTCAGCTGCAAGATACACACACTCACACCCATTTTGCAGCATCATTATCATATCGTTGTATCTCCCGATCTTCATGCAGCATCATCAGGCCAGAAAACGTTGCAGTGCCGTTACCAACGCAATCCACTTCCAACCATTTATATGTACACCATAGGGTTTATTTCCGTTGACGTGCCTTAATTTCAGTCCCAGTTTGGGACTGGCTCTTGGTTTCTGTTCCTCGTGTGTGTCTGCCCCTGATGATGATAATGGCTATAACGATGACGACGACGATGGCGCTATGAGCTGAGCGCCTACACAGCAACCAAAGTGGGTTTTGAGACCTCAAAAAGGGGGTTTCTTAGCTGGATTAGATATTTGGTAATACTCTAGGGTATATAGTATTACTATATCAAAAAATCAAAAGAAGTCTTTAAGAAAACTATTTATTAGGAGTGGTAATCTAACGATTTTGTGATAACCAGGACGACACATATAATATTCTTTATACGAGTAAGAGGTAACACCCTCTTTGATCCTTAAAAATAGAAAAGGTTGAGAACGGGACTCAGAAGAAGACATTAAAATAAATAAATCTGTAATCAATAGTATGAAAGCGCAACATAACATAAAGCGTAGAATAACTTTTGTAAAAATACAATTTAAATGGTAACATTTGCATTATTTATTTATTTTTTTATTGTTATTATTCGTCAACAGTTCATTTCTTTATTTTAAGGTAAATGATAATTTGATATTTTTGATAAAAAATTACATATAAAACCCCAAATTAAATAATCCTAAAAAAAGAGCAATCAATATTCGCCCACAACTCAAAGATATCCGACTCTGATGTGTGGGAGCTGGCAGCTCTGTGCTCAGATGAATAATCAACCCAAACTGGCGTCTCCAGTCCGCACACACAAAGGTGATGGTGTGATTGTGATGGCGACGACTGCTTTTCGGTTTCTTTTGGATTCCACTGAGGCTCCTGCCTCAGAGGTTGTGGTGGCTTGATTAGCGAGTCCGTGCTAAGTCTGAAGCCAAACAGCCGCCGAAGAGCCAGCTAGTTGGCCAAAGGCGGATGGATGGATGTGTTTTGATTGAGTGCAGGGCTCTGCTGAGTCAGCGACAGGTCAGCAGTGGGATCCGATTCAATCCGATCCTGAGGGGCGTGAGGCGTGGCATTTTATGCATAATTAGCCACACTGAGGACGGGGCCAAAACCAAAGAAACAGCGGGCAGGGAAGGAGATGGGGACGGGGAAGGGTAAGAACGGAAATTAAAGCCACTCAAACGTTTCGATTCGTTGACCAGTTAGCGTGACAGAGGTGGAGTTGAGCTGAGCTGCATTTTAAAATACTTTTATTGTTGGGGATGTTGCCGGTGTGTACGGTACGCAATGGTCAACACAACACTTGATGTTGCTGCACAGAAAGAAATATTTAAAAACGTTTAACAACCGATTTGAAGTAATTTGTTTTACCACTTTCAAATGTTTTCATCAAAAGAAGAAAAAAAACGAAAGCTTGTTACTTTTATTAAATTCCATTTAAGTATGTAGTTACTATTATCCGAGAAATGCCCAAATTGTATTTGTTATACGATCTGCAAGCCAATATCGCTATAAGCAAAGTAAATGTTGCTTAATTCACCAAATAGTCAAAACAAACTAAAGCCAATTTATTTCTGGTATGTTATCTGTAATAATGATATTATGAAAAATTGGAACTCTAATAGAAAGCATTTCAAACAATCCCCATTATATCCCGATAATTTCCTCTGTGTACGTTTTTACCAGCAACATCAGATTTATTTTGACCACGTACATATGCAAAACGCGTTCTAATGGAACCGGCGATCCAGTGTTTCCTCTGCCCATGTTTGGCCATTGTAGTTTGCAGTTACGCTCTGATTTTTGAGCCTCCACCTGTTGTTGCTATTGGTATTGTTATTGTTATTGTTAGCCTTTGGCTTTGGGCTTACTTTACACGCTTCCCTGATGCCCTGCGGTGCGTTGGCAATTGTTGCCCAGAAACGGAAATGCCGCCTTTTGTTGGGCGGAAATGCAAAATGATATTGTTCAAGAACCCCAGAACGATATGATTGACTTTGAATGGGTCTCGGGTTGCAGCGTGCTGCACTGCAGCTATCAATTACCCCCAGTTGCAGTCACAGTCCCAGATGTCATTGGAAAGTGCCATCAAGATCCCAACGCCCAAACAAAAAGCCAGGTCGCCCACTTGGAAGCCCTCGGTCTCCGATTTGCTCCCTGTGTGGGCATCCCAACAAGCAATTATGCAAAGCATTCACATATATCTTTCAGTTTAGATGTGGTTGTAAGTAGTACAGAGGATTAGGTATTCAGCCCGTAAGGAATCCTCGTGGAGTTCGGAGTGGCGACAAACTCCGCAGATTGCATACCACTCGAAGATTGGGCAGGTTCTGGGGATTGCGGCAGAAACGGTCCCAGCCCTTCCAGTACTTGAAGCCCTCGCGCTCTTGGATCATCCGGGCACAGGCGATGTCGTCACCAATGTCGTCATTGGAGAAGTCTGGCAAAAAAGGGGAGATACTTAAGGTTAATACGAAACAAAGTTTAAATCATTAGGAATAAATCACAGGCTAGCCAGGTACTTAATAATTAAATATGGTAAATAAGTTATAAAAAGTTGTCTCATAAATTTATTTTTGAATATTTAATTATTTTAAATTAATGTGATGAATTTACAATATCATACCTTCACATTTCTTATTGCACTGCCCTCCTTTGCGTCCCTCAGTGCAATAGTTCTTGCTGTTGATCTGGAAGAGACCGTAGTTTTTGCTTTCGTTCTCCTTTTTCGTTATCTTGCTGGTGTCCAGGTAACTCTCGTGCTCTACAAGACAGATCCCTGCAAAAGTTCTTATAATTTACTATGGTTAGCCTTCTTTTGCGTATCCCTTACAGTTTGAGATGAAGGTCTTGTCAAAGTTGTAGTTCTCCACCAGCAGACGAGTGAGTTCGCAGCGTTGATATTTTTTGGATTCCACTTGATCAGATCCCATCAGCAGCAGGATCATCACTGGGATCAGGCATAGAAAAAGAGCTTTCATTTTCAGCACAGCTGAAAGTAAAAAGTCAATCTTAAGTTACAGGGTATTGGTTAAGCCTGGTCACGAACCTCCTCATTATTTATGGACATACTTAACCAGTCACCTGAAGAGTTCAGAGAGTTCTGCTGTGCGCATAATTTCTGAGTTCTTCTATAAGCGCTTTCCAATTTGTTAGCTATAACACCTGATGTACTGATTAATAGAGTCTACCTTAATTCGTTTGGGGAATTTCTTAAACGATCTTTAAAAGTGTTGGAATACCCACAGACTTTTGGCATCTTTAATGGAGAGGCTTTCACAGTTTTATGGCTTTTCGCAGTTTCCCATGACTTTATTTTATTTTTTATATTAGCACCAAACAAGAACCCCTTAATTGTGGCTAATGATAAGCACACTAACATCACCATTATTTATGCCTGGTCTTGTTTTTGCATCTTTTGTATCTCTTTATCAGTGAACATATAAATATATCAGTCACTTAAAGAGAGAGATATATCACGCCTGTCTACGTAAGACGGATATATGATATATAGAGTTAAGTATAGGCTAACTTCCATACAAAAAAATAATAACTATTTACTATATGTTGGAAACCCTTTAAAGTTATAAAACTAACGCGTGCTACTTTGTATTTACTTTGTTGTTTGTGTGGTTCTTAATCGTTTGTATATGCAAATACAAACACAACAGAGAATGTTCACTCAGGCGTATAATTTGATGAACGATTCCATGTTTCATTCTACTAAATGCTACGTCTTTTCTTTAAATCAGTTATAATATACATAGGTATTTGTTTCAACTCCAGTTGATTACGTGTCAGAAAGGAGAATTTTTATCTCCAACATGTAGCAGCAACATTATTATTATGTAATTAAAAATAGGCGTTTCAAGGTTACCAAAAGGTAAACAACCGAAAAAAAACACTTAAGTTGGGGATTACTTTAAGTAAATTATTAAGCAGAAGCATGTACACGTTTCACTTTTATTTAATCTAAACTTGCATGCAAGCGAATGTAATAATGAGCTTGAGATACTTCCTCTGGCAGATCACTTTTACTCGAGCAAACTATTTGTTTACTTTGTGTGCTTAATTAACGCAGAACAACAGTGAGCTTGGCATCAGGAAACAAGTTTGTTTAGGGGAGTGCGAGTGTCTGTGCCTACGATACAGGTACCTGTATCTGTATCTTCTTACCGCGTTTTCGTGGGTCTCGTTTTTTGAGTATCATTTGCACACTAGATCGGATCCGGTGCGATCTTGCGAAGCTAGCCCGCCGGTGCGACGCTGCTGACCCGAGTTTAAGTACTAAACGCCCAAGTATTTCTCAGATACAATTGCGCCTCATTTCGCGGTTCAGTCTTCATATGTGGGTAATTCTCTCCCAAAACGCTGATCGCTGAGCACAAGCTAATGAGCGTTCTCCGCTGGCTGATAAAGCTGATAAGGCACGCTATCACGGTTGACTTAACATCTGAACTCTCTGACAAATCAGATGATTTGGGGTGCTTTCCAAAGGTGGGGAGAATCCCCTGTTTTTGGGCGGGACTGGTGTCTGTTTGTTATTCTCGGAACTTTCATAATTATTGTGTAAAAAAGGTGTTTTAGTAAGTCGATCGAATAAACTCGAGTTCAATGATCCAAGTTTTCCTTATTTACTTAATCGGAAGTTTAGAGAAAATAAAAACAGTTCGTTTTTAAAAAGCTGAAAATGGTGCACCCATGACAAAAATGTTTTTCTAAAAAGGATGTTTTACCTTGAGATTATAACATTTAGTTAAAGTTCTGTTCAGAAATTAGTACAAAAAGTAGTACACAAATTCTAAATTTATTAAACAAAACTATGTTTTTATTCCCAGAATCTGCTAATTAAAAAACTCTTTCCCATAAATCTAGTCAATAAAACAGATTCATAATTCATCTGATGTTATTTAAGGACTGGTAATTCTGTGACACATCTCATAATAATATTTTGTGTGATATTTTTGGTTTGTCAGCGGCCCAAAGGTGAAAGATTAGCATCCGGAAAAGCATCAGCTATGCGATAGAGTTTTGTTTGCGGCTGATAGGGGGATATTCCTGGAAATGTTTTGATCACGGGGTTTGGAAAAAAAATACACATTGTTCAGACATAATGACTTAAGCTTTATGTGATTTAGTAGCTATGAATAGAGTTAGTTAAAGCTAAGAGCGAGTCCAAGAGCAATTTTAGCAGCGCGAAACGTCGGGCAGCGTGCGCCCACGACATTTGCTCATCCATCCGGGCCAGGCCTGGAATCCGTGGCGGTTGAAGATCTGCATGGCGCAGCGTGAGTCATCCGAGATCTCGTCGTTCAGGAACTCTGCAACGGAAATCTCTCCATATTAATCTGTGTGATCCGTGGGCGTTTGGGGAATGTGGACTCACCTTCGCATTTGATGTTGCAGATGCCACCGCGACGACCTTTGCGACACCAGTTTTTGCTGTTGATCTGTGGAATTGCGTATATATATGTTAAGTGGCACAAAAAACAGTAAGGGACCTGAGTTAACCCACCTGAAAAAGCCCATAGCTGACGCTTTGGTTGGGCAGCTGCATAGATTTGGATGTGCTGCGTCCACTTTCGGATTCCACCAGACAAACCCCTTAAAAAATTGTAAAAGAAAGATTTTACGATTGAGTCAAGAAAAAAACTTTAAGCTTTGCACCCAAGTTTATGTATTTGGTCAGAACATTTTTAGTTACATCCAGTTTTCTATTGACTCCTCAGCATAAAATGATCGATTTCAAAACATTTTTTGAAATACAATCTAAAACAAGAACAATTTCTTACCTTTGTATTTAACATTTTAAAGATATATAAAGCTTTACAAAAATACTTTTTAATTAGATGACGTTTACGTTGAAACATAAATAAGAATTAGTTTTTGAAAACATTACCTACATTTTACAATTTATTGTGGTTACTGGATTTGCTTGTTAACAGCTGAGTTATTCTTTACTCACAGTTGGACAGGTAACTGCGGGGAAAGTCATGACGCAGTAGCTCCTTGGCCAACTGGCAGCGTGTCAGCAGCTTGGCCTCGGTCTCCCATTGCGACAGCAGGAGAAGATTGAGCACCAGGATGAGGGCACCTCCTTTGGGCAAGTGACTGGCCATGTCGTGTTACAAAGGGTCAAAAGTTGGCTATGTGTGTAGGGACCACTGCTAATCCTTTGAGTTTGAGGGATTTAAGAGCGCTTCCCTCCGCGGCAACTGCGAGTACTGGGCACTTTGCAGCGGAATTATTTCTACGGCACTGGATGCGTAGCGCCCGAAATCTGGGTTTTTAAAGCCTCGCACGCAGTTTTTTTTTCTTCTGGGAGTGGGAGGCGACACTCGGGAGCGGTCTGGTGACATGGAAAAAATGTGAGAGGTACTCGCCAGTAGGGGTAACCCACAGATATTAAACTCTATATTTTAAATTAATTTTTAGGAGTAAGTTTAGGTCGTCTTGAACGAAACCAGGCACTCTTGTTATTACAAAAATATCTAAATAATTTATTAGTTAAAACAAAAGACCCCCGATTATCTCGCAGTGCATTCAATAAATCGCTTTGATTGCGTTAAGCTCTAAATTGGCAAATTGTCTTGCAGAGATAACAATGGGAATGCCCGAAACGCATCCACTGGATACAGATGCACTCTGCGTGGGTGTTTGTGTGTCAGAGTGTCAGTGACAACTGCGGCTTGACCTAAAAACAGGCGATCTGATGATGTGCGAGGAGTGCATCCCGCCCAGCGTCCAAGTGTTTTTGTCCGAGTAATTTCCATGAAAATTTTTCCATTTACAGCCCACTTCTCATGCTCTCGCTGCTGTTTGTTTTGGCAGCGGCCAATGACCTCAAGGATCTGCTGGAGGACAGCACCACGACTAGGAGTACCTCCACCTCATCCTCTCCCTCACCCACTACGCCCACCGCCTATGTGGTCTCCGCAGCCGCAGTTCCCGCCACTTCCCTCGTTGGGACTACAGCGAAGGGAAAGCCCAAATCCTCCTCTGGGAAGTTCGTCAACAAGAGCTCCACGAGGAAGAGGAAGGCGGAGCAGGTGTCCTCCCTTCCGCTGCCCGTGGACGATGGTCTCATGGAGTGGAAGTGCCCCAATATCACGGGCACCCGGAACGCGGAACTCGAGTGTGGATGCGACCTGCCCCACACACTCAGGTGCAACATTGATCTGCACGGACTACTGGTGAGGCCCTCTGAAATTTATCATCCAGACTTTAGATTATATTTAACTTACCTTTCCTAATACTTTAATACATTACCCTAGAGTTCAGGTATTAAAACTTATATTTAGTTTCTGCAAACAAATTTTTAAGCTATACCTCCACGAATTTAAATTTACTTTACACAGTGCAGATATACATACATATGTATGTATATGCTTTAAAATTCAAATTTAATTTCACAACAAAGCAAAAAAAGATGTAAATTTTCCACCTTTGACCCCGACGTGATTTGAACACGCAACCTTCTGATCTGGAGTCAGACGCGCTACCGTTGCGCCACGGAGTCCTGTTAAGATTGGTTTTCTTATTCGATCTAATCAATTCTTACAATATTTATAAATATTTTAAAAACAGTGATAAGATAGGTGCATTCAGCTCTCGGACTATCTTTGAAATTAATATATAATGAGCTTGAGGAAAGTGATAATATAGTAAAAGAAAGTTTTTTTGGTAACCTTATCATTATTGTTACCAAGTATTTGTCTTGCATTCTGATTTTTCCTTTTATTTTTACAGCTCCTGGCGGACAGACTACGCACCTCTCCGTACTCAATATCGTTGCTGGACTGCTCCCTGCGGAATGTGACCTTCCTGAGCGACGCAAAGATCTTCGATGGAGTCTCGCTTCACGGTCTCGTTATATCCTCGGGTGAGATTAAGCGGGTGCACAAGTCAGCCTTCCTGGGGATCCGTGGACCTTTACAGGCTCTTGGTCTGCCTGGGAATGCGCTGATGAGTGTGCCCTGGAACGCTTTATCTACACTGGGAGCCCTGGAGCGTCTGGACCTGGCCAACAACAAAATCAAGGCTCTGGGCACCGCTGACTTTGTGGGTTTAAGCAGCCTGGTTTACCTGGAGCTGAGCAACAACCAGATCTCTAGCATTTCCCAGCGGACATTTGGGAACCTGCGAAAAATGGAGGTGTTGAAGCTGGGCGGGAATAGGCTGGGTGACTATGCGCAGAGCTTGAGGTCGCTGAGCCAGTGCCTTAGCCTGCGGCAGCTGGACCTCCAGGCCAACAACCTGAACGGGCCACTCAGTGAGCAAACGCTTCCCGGGATGAGGAACCTGGAGAGCTTGAATCTTAATCGGAATCTGATCAAGAGCATCCAGAACAAGGCGCTGGCCAACTTCTCGAGGCTGGTGAGTCTCTCCCTGCGCCACAACCAGATCGATGTGCTGCAGGATCACGCCTTCTTTGGATTGGGGGCACTGGACAGCCTAGATCTGAGCTACAACGGCATTGTGGCCATCTCCAGTGCCTCGCTGCAGCATTTGACCCGTTTGACAGTCCTGGATCTAACCCATAACTTCTTGCGAGCCCTGACCTCGGATTTGATAGCGCCCCTACCATCCCTCAGGGAGCTGCGTCTGGCCGGCAATGACATCTCTATTGTGGCCCGAAACGCCATGGACGGAGCTCGGGAACTGGAGAGTCTGCAGATGCAGGAGAACCCGCTGTCCTGCGACTGCAGCATCCGCCCTTTCGCCGAGTGGCTGCAGGAGTCCCAGCTGCACTCCAGCCTGAGTGCTTCCTGTGTGACGCCTCCCAGGCTGGAGGGAGCTCCTCTGCTGCAGGTTCCCGTGGAAACGCTCAGCTGCGACATGGACAACGTGGAGAAGGACAACGCCAACATCATGCAGCACCTGGAGACGCTGGCCAAGCCGAATCAAACATCTCCTGTCAAAGATCTTTCCGAGGAGGTGAGTGGTCTCCCTGATTACATTAAAATATTACTTGAGCAACAATGAGAGTCAAATCTATATGCAGATTTTTATTATACAAAAATTAACAAGTTTTCCAAATAAAAGTTAATCAAATAAAATAAATACAAAAATAGTAATTATTTTTTTAACACATTAAATTTGATTCAGTTTGTATAAATTCTTAGTTAGCTTAACTCTTTTGCAAATATTATTTTTGATTGAAAATCACAAAAGTGTTAATAGCAAACATCCACAATTACTTGATATTGTTCGGCTTCTGTACTTTAAAGAAGCTTGCTTAAATGCATCATAAGCTTCTACAAATTAAAATTATTTTGAGCTACTTCTTACATAAACTTTCTATCCTCAGATAATTCTACATGAGCTGCACTACTCGGCGGACTATGGCCTGATCCTTACCTGGCTCCTGAATCTTAGCAAAAAGGACTACATGTGCGATGCCATCTTTGTCTACAAAGAAGAGAACATAAACGAGATTCTTATAGACAACTCGCCGGTAATTAAGTGAAATAAACCAAAAGTCAAGAACCTTTTCTGATTCCTCAATATTATTTTTTGCAGATCCATTGCGAGAGCAAAGTGGTCAATGGCCAGAACACAGTCAGTGTGATTGTGCCGGATAGTTCTTCCCTGGAAATCGGAGAGAGGTGAGAAACTAACTTCTCAAGTGAATCGTTCAAATGTTATCATTACCTGTTCCCTTTTAGCTATCGCTTTTGTCTGGTGATGGTCCAGGAGCAGAATCCCAAGGCGGACTTGAATATAGGATGCTCCAATATCACTCAGCTACAGCAGAGTAGTCCAGGCTCTATTCCAGTATCTCGTCAGTACCAGCGACGTCCCTACTACACCTCCAATGAGATGAAACCGGAATCGGTCCAAGAGGCTGGCGAGGATTATCAGCTGAACCAGCGCCGCTTCAATTCGGTGTTGGGCAGTCAGTCCCAACAAACACATCCTCAGCAGCAATCGACTTTGCTGCACAGCTATACGATGATCGATTCGCTAAACAAGAGTTTCTTGCCGGGATTGGGCCTCGGAGTGCTGGTCACCTCCGTGCTGGTCCTCATCTGGGGAGCCACGAGGATTCGCCAGACGGGTGGCAGTAGTGGGAATGGAGGAGGTGGCGACAGCATTGGCAGCAACAGCAGCAGCATGCACAACAACAACAATAATAGCAGACCGGGCACTCCGACGGCCACCACCTGCTACGCTGCCTCGGATCACATAGCCCGACTGGCGGATGCGGAGAGCGGGACGCGCTACCTCAAGCTGCAGGCCACCACGAGCCTATGAGGCAGCAACAAGCAACATGCAGCAGCAGGGTGTTGCACCTGCCCACTCAATAAACCATGTGATAGTACAGTGGCAACTGTACCGACTTGCGTAGTTGTAGACGATAGATAGACGTAGCCTTAAGGTCCACTGCACTAACCCAAATAGTTGGCCCACACTAACCCACTTGTGCCATAAGCTAATCGATACGTATCCCGAAAGTCCCATATAAGAAATGAATGTGTACAGCTGCGGTCAAAAGAATAGCCAATAATTTACCACTTAAAATATACAAAAGATGTAATTTTTGGATATTAAGTCTTAACAAATCAAAATTTCGACAAAGTTAAAATGCACTCTTCAAGTAAAAAAGCCCCAAGAAATATGTAGTTTTAACATTATTGTATCTGAATTATCTGTAATATTATTCTTTTGACCAATCCTGTATTGATTCCCTGAAATGGAGAGCCTTTCGGTCTCATCCACAAACCAAGTAAGTAGTGTTAACTTAGTGTACGCCTACTTTGTGGTAGCAATGGAACTGTTAAGTCATGACCCTTTAGAATTAAGGCTTAAATAATTTATTAACCAATTCAAAGCACACCACAGAAAAGAAAAACATAACATCAAGTAAATAAACGTGAAAAGAGAAATAAAAGCCAATTGCAATCGAAAAAGAGTTCCTAAGGTCAGTTGGGCAATTTTTCGGGGTCTATTTTTGGGGCAGGGTATACACGAAAGGCCGCATAATGCTAAGTGGGCTATTAACCCCACAATCATGACGTAGCACGAACATATGCGTAGTCGAGAATCGTCAACCAAATTAGTTAATTTCTCATAAAAATGAGCTCATAGCTGGGCAGATCCCACGCTCTCCAAGGAAATAACTCCACGCATGCACACGTACTCATACAGGGTACTCCGTTTTGCTCCTCATAATGGAATAACTAATTTATCGACAAGCTGGGAGTTTTAAATGCTTATCCAGAAATCAAAGTTGGCAAACATAGAGCTGGACTTTGGAGTCCCCCAACCCCCAGACCCACCACCCACTTGTTTCAGCAGCGTTTCTGTTGTGGCCATCCGCTGATATGGCGACGGTCCCTCGGCAGCGCGGTCCCCACTTTCAGGCTGGCTGGCTCTAGCTAGCGGGGTCAGTTGCTCAGTTGTTCCGTGCCAGTTGTCGGGCGACAACAATGACCACTCGACGCCGCCAACGTGACAGCATTTATCGATTTTCGACACCCCCAGTGGAGCCCTAGGAGCAGTGCAATCAAGGAAAAGTTCCAGCTTTGCAGACCCACTGGGTCGGACATACGGCCTTCACATGAGCATGCTGGGTTTCGTCTACCTGGTTCTCATCCTGGGCTGGATCCTGATCGTGTTGTTCCTCAAGTGCAAAAAGTCCTTGGCCGCTCCATTCCGCTTTGGTGAAAACTACACTGATGCCATCGCCGATACGGGTAGGGTGTTTAATTCATTAGATGGTTTGACAGCATTGGATATCTGATTTTTCTCACTTCATTATACATACCATACGGATACGGATCCAAAAGATATATTTGTAAGATATGTAATAAGAATGTAAGCTTCTTAATGTAAAAAGATTCACAGCCATATAGGTATGAAATATTACAAGAACATATGAAACCAGACTGATTTCAAACCCATACTAATATGAAACATTATTATAATGTGAGCGTTTTTTGCTTAGATAGATATAGATTAAATTTCCAAACACTGAACTGCTATCGTGTGCCTGAATTTGTTGTTTAACTGATAGCGAAAGTGATTGACTTTATCTTTTAATATAAATTAATCCCTCAGATCGTCGTCCCTCGGTGCATGTAATTCAGCTGCAGCACGATGACGTGGAACGCGAAGACCACTACATTGACAGCTTTCACCGAAACACGGAGAACCTGCAGCGCTACTCCCACCGCTCGCAACGTTCCACGCTTGAGGAGCGGACCATTGAGCGTACCTATCCAACGGATGCGGTGATAAATCCTGCCTACATGCACGATGAGGATTATGTTATCAATGGTGAGTTCAACAGTCCTTAGCTATAGTTCCTTAAATAATCATGTTTCCTTAAAGCCCCTCCACCATCTTATGAGGAGGTGATGCGCCAGCCGCAGGTGTATCCCCAGGTGCGCCACAACAACCACAAGATCAGCGATGCTGACATCTAGCCTAGATATCCGGACTATTAAATTGTATATACGCGTACTTTGTCTTGGTCAGCTGTGATTTATATATTTTGTTTGGTTTTTATTTCACTTGCACCTAAACAAAACAAAATCAATTCGATTGATTCAACTTAGGTGGCCTGCGCCCTCTTGCACTGCGAATAATAGTAGCTTTACATAAAAAATGTACAAAATGATTTTACATAAGTATGATTAATAGTTATGATTATGATTAATGATTACAAACAAACAGTCAGTCCACGTGTGCAGTTGTTACAGATTGTAATTGTAAATAAATTAAGAGTGAAGAATACTAAATAAAATGTGTACAAAAATAAAACGTTTCCCTTTGCATTCTTTTGGCTAAATTAAGTCGCTAAATTCGATATATCTCGTACATAAAGACACGCAAGCTTGTACATATTGATACATAAATGTGTTCCAACTTGGCTCATTCACAGTTCTAATTACTTAAGTTTCGGCTTTTGCCTTTGGCAATCTACGGCAGCACCTTGTGCACGCTGTGCATTTGGATGAAGGCCTCCAGTTGCGTGGGTATCAGACCCTTAAAGTTTAGCCGATTTGCGGCTATGGTGCGGGCAGCCAGGCACTTGAGGCTGGTGTGGGCATTCTGATGGCCATGCAGCCGGTTGGCCAAGACAGCTGCAATGCAAGTATGTGTTAACAGGGTCGAGTTGAATCTAGTTCATTAACTTACGCATCTTGCAGGCTGTGGCCGCCGTCTGTCCAGCCGCATTCACCGCGTCCAAATGGGCGCCCGCCTCCACGAACAGTTGCAGAATGCGCGCCATCTCCGCCTGGCGATCCTGTGAGGTATTAACCTTGGTCACCAGTATGTGCAGGGGGGTGTTTCGAGCCGCATCTACGGCTACCACAGAGGCACCGCAATGCACCAGGACCAAAGCAGTGGCGTAGCAGGGGAATCTGTAGAGATGTCAAGGGATAAGTCATTTGTTAAGTTCTTTACATGTTCAGACGCTGCTAGTCAAAACCTAATAATATAAATTCAAATGAACCATACCTGCACATTTCATTCGTATAGAACTCATCCACCGGCATCACTCCATTGACTGCAATGTGCAGCAATGTCTGCCCGTCCTGCAGGCGAGTGTCGTTCTGTATGAACTTCCTCACGACCAGGAAAAGCTGCTGGATGTGCTCCTCGTTAATGTCCTGGTCCTTCTTGCGACGCGCCAGGTGGGTGACGATCTTGATCAGATACAGCGCCGTAATGCAGTTCTGATTGTTTTGGTCCTGCCACAAACTGGGGCAATTGTTGGGTTTGGCTTCCTTTATTTTGAACTTGTTGTTCTCGATCTCTTGCTGGCACTTGGCCAAAACGGGCAGAACGTGATCCAATGTGAGGTTGTGGTTCTCTACCCGCAAAATCTGAGCAAAAAGCTGGGCAAAACGTAAGAGATCGCGATCCACCGAAACCTGGAAAAGAATTTACAAACAATAAAAACATACATTACAACAATCTAGACAAGACTTACATTATTACGCATTCGTAGATCTATGGCATAGTTCCAAAGCACCTGGCACTGGTAGAATCGGCCCTGATCCGCCATCACAGCTCCGCGGTAGATGATTGCCTGAGGCAACTCCGGATTATTGCGGCCCAGTATGCGCTCTCTTATGGCCAGCGACTCCATGTGGATGGAGTGATGGTTCAGTTTGATGGCATACAGTTCGGGCAGGCTTTCAGTCTCAAACCAACTGTCGTAGGCGGGCACCGTGGGCTGAACTTTCTTGCGGATCAAGCCGCGCGGATCGCTGTACCGCAGCTGCATGGCTCTCAGCAGATAGCTGTACGCCTTGTTCACATCGTACTTGGTCTTGTCATTCGCATAGGTAGCTCCCAGAAGCTCCAAGGCTGTGATCTGCTCCTCTAAGCTCATCAGCCCCGGTCGCTGGATGAACGCCTCGAGAACATCCTCGTGCAGACGTTCGGCTGCCTGCAAGGCGGGAGTGATGCCCAGCTCGTTCTTCTTGAGAGTGGCTCCATGGTCCAGCAGCGACACCACCACATCCAGGTGGCCGCTCTCCGCCGCATAGTGCAAGGCAGTGGCTCCACACAAGGCCTGATCGTTGGCCCTGGATCCGTTCTGAAGCAGGGTGTTGACCACTAAGTGGTGACCCTTGTAGGCGGCAATCATTAGCGTGTTGTTGTTGAACAAATTCGTAGCATTTACGTCAGCTCCGTTATCAATAAGGAATTCAACGATGTCCAATCGACCTGAAGAAGATGTCTTGTTAGTAAGTTAGTTTGACATTTACGTTGTTACGGAAGTAAAGTCTAAATTCTGACGACCGATTCCTACCCTCATAACAGGCAGCTCTCAGCGGCGACGACTGCGCCTTGGTGTTGTGATTGATGGACGCCCCCGCCTGAACCAGCATCTTGACAATTTGCAGATGTCCCATGCCGGCAGCCACCCACAGGGCGGTGGCTCCGTAGACGACCATTCCGTCGAAGATGACGTTGCATTCCCGCTCCAAGTCCACGTCGTAATGGGACAGCAGGGTCTTGACGAATTTCACATTGCCCGACATGGCGGCCATGGTGAGCGGGGTCAGCGATTGTCCATCTGGCTGATCGAAATTCTGGGGGAGATTGAGAATAAAGAGCAGAGAGCGTTAGAGGGGCTGAGGAAAACTTATGATGTGCGTGCGCAGCCGTTTCACAGTCAAGGTTGGACGAAAATAGTGCGTCGCTAGTGATAAATGTAAGGCATAAATCTGGGGGGAACGTGCATGCTTTCTTTGTTCGATTTACAAGGGGAAAATCGGGCAAAACAGCATCCAGGCCAAAGTCTCATACACTTGGCTACTGCGTTGTGCCACGGAAATAGCATCTGGGTCAAGAAACTGCTGGCCAGGGACACGACTCTACACACACTCACCGCCGGATACGTGATGTAGTTGGTCACGGGCAGCGTGTCGTTAGCTCCTCGCCAGAAGCCAGCTCCTGGCCAGGCGGACTCATACCAGCGCTTGCGAGTGCTGCAATTAGTTGGGGGAAAAGCGGTTTGGAGGCGTTGCAGGAGCCAGAGCACAAAAGTCTAAGTCTAAGTCATCTATTACCGATACAGCTCCGCGTGCATGGCCTGGAATCTGAAGTTTAACTGACAGCTGCCTGGGCAGTGGAGGTCCTGCCGAGCACCGAAAAACTCGATAAAACTTCGCCTGCCTCACGATGCTCGATTCCCAACCCTAAGTTTGCATACGCTGCCGTTTCTGGGGGTTGAACCGAATCGCATCGAAGGGAGAGATATGTACACAGATCCTGCGCAGGGCCAAACAGCTGTTCGCGGAGAGAGCTCCTGGAGGGTTTGTTTACCGCCCGCAGCTGTTCGCCTGCATTCCTGTAAGCCATCGCCACTCAAAAAAAGAGAGAAGAAAAAAAGTCGGGGTGTGGGAGCAAAAGTCATCCGCATTTCTACACAGAAAAAAAAATATTGATACACTACAGTCAAAAAAAGTCAACTATTTTTAGTTTCCTTATCCAAAAGTTAAGAAACAGTACGTCATCCAATATTATGTCTATTGAGATAATATCCTTCTGAGTGCGAATGTTTACCTATCTTTAGTTAAGATTAAAAATTGTTTCAATATTTACTATATGTATAACCCTTAAAAAATTTTTTTTTTTGGGAAATCAAAGAAAATAACAATGGTAATCCCACAATTTTTAAAAAATTAGGTGGAATTTTGTTTTAGAGGAGTTCAAAATTACGTATACGTACATAAATAAGATATTAGAAATCTATTATAGCTCTGGACCACAGTGAATATTTATTTTTATATTTCTAATCTCTAACCGGTACTCAACCTTACTTAATTAATACACAAAAGACGCACATACATATGAATGTTTACCCCCAAAGTTCGATTAGATTACGACGCAGCAGAGGTGTCGAAAATATTCGGTTAATAAACAAATTAATAATCGCACATTTCGCTTTTAAGATTTCAGGAAACTGCAAAGCATTCGGCCTGGCAGTAGGCCAATTCCGTGTCCAGAGAGCCACGCCACCCCTGAGTAATTGGTTAAAGATGGCCCATCGAGAGTCATCCACTTGACATCCAATTGATTGTGTCACAGTGACTTTCGATGCCTTAAATAGGGTTCGGATCTGTATTGTTCGGTCATTAATTACAAATATTTGCAGCCATTACTGCGGGTTGCCTGCGATTTTGCTTGTCTTTTTGGCAGGCAGTAAAGTTATAAACACACAACAAATACAGGCACAGTGGAGGATCGTAAAAAGAGCAATTACTATTTACATGGTTTACACGATTAACGTTCCTAAGAGTTATGTACATTAATTTTCAAAATCTTAAAATGAGAAATGAAATCTATAGGTATGGGACGGCAGGTTTTCAAAGATATTTTGGATATGGGTTATTGAATAAACAAAAGATTTTACTGCGTTCATTAAATGTTTGAATCTTGAAGTAAACATGCATTGTCGTTAATTTTCCCAGATGCACAAGGGAATTATTCTAAAGATTTTGAAGCGGATGTTTTAAAACTAAGAACACAATTAATTTCAAATGCTTCTGATTAGCGCTGGGCCTCTGACCCTCGAACAATCCTACTTCAAAATATGGTATTGCGGATGCTAAAAATATGGGAAATTAATTTGAAATATTTCCTTTTAGCTGGTGCCCCCTGTAGAATGGAAAGAGCATATGGCTCCTCTATTTTTCCTTCTCTGTAGCTCGCTCAATGGTTCTCTCTCATAAACAATGACAACCAAGTAAATACCAAAAGCAAGAACCAGCAATGGAGCGTATAAAAACGCTCTATGCGGCAGCAGACTTTGGTTTGGGTTTACATATAAACCGAATATACATATGTGCGGCAGCGATTTTCATTAATGACGCAGTAGTCAATTTCAGGCAATTACGCAAAAAGGCGTTCCATCATCGGCGTGCGCTCCACCGAGTACTCACTGTATTGACCAGGTGCGTCTGCACCGCCCTGCAGCTAACGCTGTTCAGTATCTCCACGAAGCTCAGCATCTGGCCGCCGCGGGCCGCCAGGTAGAGGTTGTTTAGCTGCGAGAACCTCAGTCTCGTCTCCTGCGGGAACTTTGCACGGATCTCCTCGGAGATCTCCACGAGCATGCCATGGGCCATGTTGAAATAGCCAAAGTCGGGTGGGTAGCCATCGTAGATGGAGGTGTGCGCCTCGTCGCGAGGCTCTTCCGCCGGATCGACCTCCATTCTGGTCGAGATATGTACGCGATTGCGATGTGCGCCTCTCGGAATCGAAATGCACTGATCACCAGAAATGGAACCGATCCACGGGCTGTACGGCCACACACTTTCTTTCCAGTTAGCGATGGACCTGCTAAAGAGAAAGCAGTGACTAAGCGATAGTCGCACCTGTTACATTCTAATCGTTTATTCACGTTTTGCTTTTGGACAAGGTAATCGTGAAACATTAATGAAATACAGCTTGAAATAGCTTGTGGTTTCTTCTTGTCCTTCACTCTTCGGTGTGGATTGCTTGATTTGTGTATGCTTTGTTTTGCTTTTGTGCGTTCGTGTGCGGTTTTACTGTAGCTTCTTGCTCTGTGAAAGTTTTCAACATTGGACCAGGCCTAATATAATATTGTATCTATTTAGGATTATAAGTGTGTTCGAGGCCTGTCCAATGCAAAATTTTCATCGAGGCGTTCCTTTGGCTCATATTTTTCCAATCGCCCATCCTGGTTACGACTTCGTGCATCGGTTCCTGGAAAACTATGCCTTAACGCTGCCGTTGTCTTGTACAATCATATTATGGTCTTAGTTTTTTTTCTTCCCCATCATTATTTCATAATTGTACGATCCGTTCTTAAATTATAGTTGCATGTTGCTCCAAAGTGTCGATCTCTGGTCTTGTGTGTTTGCAGAGGGCGCAGCATCCTCCAATGCTGCACATCGTGGTTCTTAACGTCTCGATTTACATATCATTAGTTTAAAACAGCCAATTGAAGCTGTGTCACAGTTCACAGTCACGGTTCACTCACAGTTTACATTTACCAACGTTTTCGAGCTCGTGAGCGTGGTGGTGTGTACTGGAAATTTAATTGTACACTAAAATTTTGATCCTGTTTCTAATCTGTGCTAGTGCTTCTTCACCTCCCCTTCTTTTTCTTGTACTTGTGTTATTATCATCCAAAAAGTTTATTATACTGAAATGGAAGACTTTGATTAGGAACCATTAATTTTTCTAAATAATGAAGCAACAGCAACTAGCAATAATCAAAGATTCAATCAATTGAACGAAAAATCATTTAAATATAAAATGCAAAAATGCTCTTTTTGTTCATTTCTGCATTCGATTTTCCATTTCCATTTTATATAAAAATTCAATAAAAATACAAGCAAGCGTGAGTTCATAAAATTAATCAACAATCTACTCGAGAGATAAAACCCTCGTCAACTACTTAGTCTACAAAGCAAATAGTCTAGGTATCTCTGTATGGATATGAGGTATTTACTTTACGGGGCCATCATGAGGTATTTACTTCACTGAGCCACCAGAAGACGTTTAGTTTGCGGCAGCAATGGCCACCTGGGATGGTGTGGGCAATGCCACTGCAGGTGGGGCCGAGTTGTTCAGATCCAATTTACTAGAGGAGGCTTCTGCCACCTTCAGCCCGTTAGCACTGCCGAAGTTTTGACGCGAGTTGCGCTTGCGCTGCGGACGTCCGGCACTTCCAGGCGTCTTGGGCGACGACGACTTGGTGGTGGAGTCCGGCACCGAGGACACGCTCTGGGACTTGTCGCCTCCGGCTCCGAACTCTGCACTGGCGGAACGAGAGCTGGACGCTCCGTTCTTGACCGGCTGACCACCGGAGATGCGGCGATTGCGTTGGTTGCGGCGTCGGTTGTTGTTTGACTTGACGACCGGCTTGATCGTGGTCTTGTTGGGATCAAAGAAGCTGTCCAGGAGCTCAAGCAGCTCGGTCTTGTCCTCGCTTTTCATCGTGATCGACTGCAGGGCCATGTCCAGGCCCTCGGTGCGTTTGTCCAGCCAGATGGCATTTAACGAATTCAGATCGTAGCCGTTCTCGGCCAGCACAATGCGGAACTTGACGGCACGCACTCGGTGGTACAGCGTGGTCTTGAAGTAGTTCAGAAACACCGGACGGAAGGAGTTCTGGCGCTCCAGGTTCTCGTTCTGGGTGTCCAGCTCCATGACATCGGACTCCACCAGATTGGCAAAAGGCTTCAAGGCGTTGAACATGTTCTCCAGGGCCTCCGACGACTCTGGCTCCGGCTTGCGGTCAGAGTTGCTCAGTTGAAGGGCCACGTTGAAGGCCATTTTGGCGCGCACGCTGGCGTTTCCGTCAAACTGGTCCCGATCGACCTGCAGGCCATTCTTGGTGGATTGCTTGTCGTCGATGTTGCTGCTGCTGTTGCTGCTTTTGCTATCGATCACGGTACTGTCGCTGACGGATGTCACAGTCGATCCTGATTCGGATGTGGAAGATGGTTCCTCCTTGGCTTTGGACAGGTTCTTGGATAGCTTGCGCAGACTGTAGTGCTTGATATTGGTGTCGCCTATAGAGGCCTTCGCCAGGTTGAGGCTGTTGGCAAAGGACTTCACAGTCTTGGTGAAACGGTCCAGCAGGCCGTACTTCTTTAGCGACTCCAGGATCATGTACGGAATGAACTTGCGCTCCTCGTGATAGAGAAGCACAATCCCATCCGAGCCGGAGTTCTTAACCTTCAGTTGCTCAAGCCAGTTGAGGAAGTCCTTTAGGGCAGCGATCTCCGACTTGGATTTGATGATCTGAAATTTTTAAATGTTGATTATAGAAAATATAGTAGCAAAAAGCTAATAAGAAAAAATGTATTGAAAAAAATAGCCCTATTTTTTTGTAAATTAATTCAATTTAGAAAATTTAGGTGACAAGTAGGCTTTGGAAATAGTATCCTTTTTTTAATTCAAAGTGACTTTCAAAAATTGGTCCTCAGATTGGAAAATGGTACTTAAATGACTTTAAGAATGGAATGGAACTTGGCGGATTAGAAACTTGGGGGACCTCTACTTTATTGACTCACCTTGTAAGTCTGCATCGACTTCAGCATACGATAAAAGCCGATCGAAATAACACGAACTTGATGGCGCTGGCGGGCAGCTGGATTCAGATTCATATAGGGCATGATGTACTGCTCGAAATGGTCGTTTGGCGTGTAGGCCGCCAACTGGACAATCTGAGAGGGGATTAACCAAAGTGGGGTTAGGTCCGAATGGAATTCCTACAGCGGGATGGGAACCTACCTCATCGATGAGACGACGTCCAGTGGTGTCTATGTCGACACCTACCATGATGTAGTTCCCGGCCGGGAGCTCGTCCTTGCTGTTCACAGGCGACGAAGACTGATCCGCGACGGCAATGGCCACTGCATCGATGTTGTCGGCAACCATTTTTCTATATGATCTGGGTGAAGCAATCTAGAGAAATGTGTAAAAGCACGATATAAGCAGGAGCTCACTTTAATTCTCCGTTTTTTTTTTCTGGAAGGAAAATTTTCCTTTGCTGAAAAGCGAACCGATTGTGTTGAGTTTTGTCGACGAAGTGAAAGGGCACTGACTTTTGAGAGGTGGATTCTGCGAAGATTCCAGAAAAACTAACTGCACCCTTCCACCGCCGCCATTTTTCTCGGCACCTGCTTCACCTCCACACCCAAACTCAACACACCTTTGGCACTTCTCTTTGCACTCACCTTTATTGAGCTCCTTTTCGTGTTGATTTCGATGAGCTCTTTCGCTTTTTGGGAACTTTTTCCTTTATTTTTCAAAAGGGTAAAGCGAGATTTGCTTCCGTTCGATGAGCTTACACAAATAAGAAACAATTCGTACGACTAACTAAAACGAACTGAACATTTTTCTGATGCGCCGGCCGGTCTGGAAAATTTCACAGAATTAATAAAACTCAGAGCCTACTAGTCGAGGACTTTCACTGCAGTACGATGGGCCAGGCAGCTGCTATTTTTGGGCAAAAAGCTACAATGACCACTGTGCAGCGCTACCAAATTTATTGCCACTTTTTGTGGTTTGCAATAAGGGTTAATGGCCTAATAATCTCTGCGAATATTTTGATTATTTTAGCCGGCGAAACTTTTCGCGCAACAACAAAATTAAGCTGAAAGCGCAGTGGAATTGATAAGCGAATCAGTGTTGGCAAATTTGAAATTCTGGAAAGAAAAACAGAGATGCCACTTCGGCGCAGTGTGGCCGCATCGTCAGGAAAAGGAGTTGTGCAGCCCTGGTCTGGTCACACAAACAAAAATCAGCTGCTCGCATCGTTGTTTTTCCAACAGTTTACACAAAAGGCTAAAAAAACCAAGTAAAACAAAGTGTAAAGACCGCAGACTGAACAAATTATGCTGCACTGATTGCACACGCACAGGTACACACCCACGCACACCACTCAAAAGATAAAACCAGGCGAGATAACAAGGTAAAAACTATGCTGTCCTACATCAAGCGCAAGCTTTCCGAATCGGACGGCGGCGTCAGTTCTAGCCCACCAGCGGTGACGTCGTCGTGCGGCGGTAGCGGCAGTGGGAGTGCGAGCGGTACCGGCAGCAGCAGCGGCAGTATCAGCAGCAGCGGACGCAGCCACACGGCCGACGAGTTAGTGCGCAAAACGAGCCAGATGTCGATGGACGATGAGGCGATTGCCTTCGGGGAGGACGCACTGCTCCACGAGCTGGGCTACAGGAATGCCACGGACCTGCAGGAGACCATCTACGGTTAGACTTGACTCTTTTTCTTTATCTTCCTCCGCCATTATGTAATTTCACTTCGTTTTCGCCCTAGATTTGCTACGCAGCATTCGAGATCCGGAAAAACCGTGCACGTTGGAGGATCTGAACGTGATTTACGAGGACGGGATCTTTGTGATGCCACCCACACGCTCGAATGTATCAGTTGTAGGTTATTCAATCACTTGACATGTTGCTTATATAGGAAAGAACTAGTTTTTGCTTATTTACCTCTAACGTAAAGTACAAATTCTATTTTTTTTTTAGTTATTAATGCAGATTTTTATGTTATAGAGGGTTGCCTATTCTGACTATACTTTTCCTTACATAAGAAGTTATACATTTCCCTAGAAAGTGTTCAATAATCGAAAACTACACACTATTTAGTTAATATATTTTGAGGAATATTTGCTATTATTTCGCTTTTCCGTTTTTAAGAAGTTGGACAAGTATAAAAAATACCCCAAAAGTAGTAGAATTGGTTACCCTTTCAAATTATAAATTATATTTTAAATAAATTAATTGACATTCAAGTTGTTAAACCTTTAACAATAACAAAAACTCATTACTTCATCGTTTGTGATTATTTAAGGTACGCATCGAGTTTAATCCCACAGTGCCCCATTGCTCGCTGGCCACGCTGATTGGACTCTGCATTCGCGTGAAAGTAGAACGTGGACTACCGCACAACATTAAACTGGACATATACATCAAAAAAGGAGCCCATCAAACAGAGGAAGAAAGTGAGTTGGGCCTGTCAAACACTATTATAAGATTTATTTTTACTAAAATGTTTTTATTTCCCCAGTCAACAAGCAAATCAATGACAAGGAGCGCATCGCTGCGGCCATGGAAAACCCCAATTTGCGGGAACTGGTCGAGAACTGCATCAAGGATGAGGAGTAGCTCTATTTGCTCTCGCTTTTTGTACATAGGGGATTTTTTAAGGAATGCCTAGGGTTAAGTATACCATTAAGTTGCTCCATGGACTGTGTGCATAGCATTAAAGCCCTTTAAACCTGTTAATCGCTGGGTTGTGGCGGCGTGATTCTACCTGAGTATTGATTGCTTAACGTGCTATCTATTTTCCCCCGTTTGTTTACTGATAAGGTCCGGGCCCCAACACCCATTGTTTACATTCTGCCGGAACGATATCGCCGGTTGACACTAGCCCGAAGAAAACCGTGTGCACAGCGGTGTCATGGCGGATGAATGAATCCAAATCAAATCGGTTCGGCAGGCCGGCCATTTTGGGCGAGCGTGACGTGCACGGATTTATCAGCTAGAGAAGTGCCCAAACGTTTGGGGCGGAGGAGAAGAGCACTCACCTGTCGCTGTTTAGTTGAGTGCATGGCACACATTCGAGTCGGCTAATTTCTTTGCAACTCTCCGGTTTCAGTGAGCACTTTGTTGCCATGACTGCCGCTGTTTCTGCTCCAATTTGCATTTCCGGGATTTTCCATTTGTTAAATTGCACTGCAATGCCACTCCCCTTCCCCCCAACAGCCAGCCATAAATATTAAGCAATATCAATTAGTTGCTTCCCTCCGCGCTCAAATGCTTTAAACTAATTTTCAAAGACTTAGGCAAAAAACATCCCGAGGAGCAATTAAAACCATCTGGCGCTGGTAACTTTTTGCCATGACACTGCCGGCCAATATGCACAGGATAGCAATCCCCTCGCTGTCCCTTAGGCGTGCCGCTGTCTCAAAGAGCGAAGGAAAAATAATAAAAATGAATACGCAGACAAAAGCATATTGCGAATATTACGCTAATTGGTGACTGCAATCAAAGCGGACCACGGCCAGGACACGTTGGCCCGAGAAATGGCCGAAGCAGAGAAGGGGGAAAGGAACTTTTAGCCGTGACTTCAGAATGACCATGACCAAGCCATCAGTATACCCTCTTTTTTCCCCTCGGTCAATCGTGGTGATTGCAGAAGATTCAGTGTCAGGTGTGCAGTAATTGGAAGCAGGCTGTTCGGTTCTTTTTTACCTTACACTAATGGTACCTCGTAACAATTGGTAAGGTAAGGTAAAGGTAAGGAAATTGGAAAATTGGTCTAGTCACATTAGAACGTTTTTTCTTGTATTTAAAAACTAATCATTTTCAGTATTTAAGTAGTTGAGCTCGTTCCTGTTTGTATACTCGAAAATTGTTGCAATTTAAGCGTCTCCAAACCCATAACTGCTCAATTAAGCCATGTTTATCTGTCCGTCCGGCCACATGTATCAATAAAATTATATTAGAAACTATATTTTCTAAACTACAAACCAATCTTTAAAATTTAAAGCAGATCAGACGATTTTTTTTTAAACTATAGCACCTTAATTGTATGTTGTTAAATACAAGCCATGTTGATACCTTACCTACAATTACATTTATTTTGGAATTTGGTTTTTCAAAACTGTTCCAAGTGGCCAACAAGCTTTTAACTTTTTCTTGAGGTATAAAAAATGATACCCCACTCATCATCGACGGTGAGTGAGACATTAAGATTCTTAAGGCTGCTGCCAGAACAGTTTATTAGAAGGTTGCCCGGGTGACACTTTAATATCTAGGTCTTAGAGGCAGGCACCCATTAAATCTTGGCTCCGCCTTATGATGACTCAGTTTTCGAGTGAAATTCTCATGGGAAAACTCGACTGCGACAGAATTTTATGAAGAATGCATAATTTATTCTGTTAATGCATATGCATTTAAGCCGACCCAACAACTGCAGCAATTCCCCAGGATTTGCTGACCGGCAATTGTCATTTGTGCAGCGGTCAAAGTGACCCATTTAACCGGGCTGCAGTTCCTCCTTCCGCTTTCACCGCCTCCGGCCCGACTGAGTACATAAGTAGGCAAATGCAATGAGTCCGGACCCAAGTCGCAGTCGCAGTCGCATTTGTAGTCGTCCGAAGACGAGAGGCACAGATTGCGGCCACCGAGACTTCCTTCCGATATGCAATGCTGTTAAATTGTGTGCCATTATTATGATTGCCATCGTGACGGGGAGCCGGACGGAGTGCACAGGATGCCGGAGTCCCGACCGGCTGTGGAGTTGCATTCACACATTGTTCGTCTGATCCGGGTCTCCGCATATGCCATGTATTTCATTATGAGTCCCCATCTCCGTCCCAAACTCCCGACTCCCTCCAAGCCAAAATCGAGGGGTATTTTCTCTTCTCGGTGGGGCTGATTACTTCAAGGTTTGGATTTTAAGAAAACTTAAATTGAATTTTTAACGATGAGTTTGAGATACATAATATTACATATTATCTTGCTACTTTTTAATGTTTCGTCTGTATACAAAAAAATTAGATATGAATTAGCCATTCAAATTAATGCTTCCAAAATTAACAAAATCTTGACATTCATCTGAAATTTCTATTAATTCTTATTTCTCTTAAGTTCCTTCGTATTTTTATATAAAATAAAATTCCGTAAGTAACCCACAGTCGTTTCCGCAACTTCAGGGCAATCTCAGTACTTATTTTTTCAGGTGGTACGCTGTTCGCATTGTTACAACCAATTGTTGTAATTGTTCGAGCCACAGGAGTTGGGGTGGAGCTCCTTAAAACCGGAAGTAACACTCAATGGCGCAAAGCCGCCTACGGGCTTACACGGCGTATGCGCATTATGCAAAGTCCTGGTCAGTGGTAAAATCAACGCCTGTACCAGAATAAGCCGCAGATGCCTCGAATGGGTGATGGTGGTGGAGGGGATCAGGCTGGCCGACAAGCGGACCTGGCCATTCAGCAACTGACAACTTACGCATCAGCAGAGAAGGAGACAAGGATGGGATTTTCGGAGGTTGTGGACCAGGAACCGAGTCCAAAGTGCACCTCCGTCTGAGCTGATGTTGGGGTACGGGCTTTTGTTGTTAGCACTGCCATTAATTTCTGTTGCACACTCGGCTCGCCATTTATTTTGCACGTAAAGTGTGCCATCCTTATGAGTTGCCATGTAACCCTTTCTGTCTCTTTGCTGCCTCTCGGGGAATGGTTATATTAACCCTTTGAAGCTTAGTGTTGCCCTTAGGCTACACGTATGGCTTTACGAGCAGAGAAAAACCTTTTTCTACTTTATTATTATTCAATAAATATTCGTAAATTACTTTAGTTCTTGTTGAGCTTTTTTATGAGTTCCTACAATTTTTTATTTTAATTTATGCTGCCCTTGGGCTACGATTTTTTCACAAACGCTTTAAAAAAGTCATTATTCGAAAATACACTGTTTATTAAATTCAAATTAAATCAATAGTTTTTTTAATATCGAGAATGTCAGTAACTTAGTACATATGCACAATTAAAAAAGGTCCAACTTAATTTATTATGATGGGAAATTAGTGGAAAATTTTTAAACGTCCTGGGTCTTAAATAATTTGTGGGGCTCACTTTGGTTGACGTTGGGGCATGAGTGGGTTAAAGGGGAGCGGGGATTGGCCAACGGAATGGCCACCGAGGATGAAGCGCCTGCCAAGCGGAAGTGGTCGCGTGCGTTGCATTCTGTCGGCAATTATGCTGCAGCGGCAACAACAATTACAGTTACAGCTGTTACCGTTCCCGATTTGCCCCTTGTCCGCCTTGTTGTAAGCCATTTTAATTGCTTGTCTCTTTTTAATTTTCAGCTCTTTTGTTATACTTCACCCTTTACCCCCACCCCACCCTGTGGCCCCCCACATCCCACCTGGCTTACATACATATACATATATCCCCTTCATGTATACATAAAGCCTTTGTCTGAGCCCTTTCTTCGCCTCAAGTTGACATTTTTGCTGGCTGCGCTGACTTCTGGCCAAGAGGTCGCCGCTCCTTGGGCTCGAGGGCTTTTCTTTTGCCTTTGCTTTTGCAATTGCAATTGCTGTTGACCATTTGCCGGAGCTAACGAACTAATGTTGAATGCACAGCAAGTGCCATTTGAGCTTCCGCCAGCTCATTGACCAGAAGGCGCCTCCAACTGCAATTAACAAAGGTGCAGGACCTCGTTCACACCCCTCTCTCCTTGGGAACGGACAATTGTCCTGGATCCGGAATCGGAATGTTGTCCGATGGCAGCTAAAACGTGTGTAATCAGAGCATAATTGTCTAAAATAGCTGCCATGAAATGGGAGCGTTTGTTTTTCTGCTCAAACAAATCGAAAATCGATTAAGTTCTTAGCCCAAATGAAGCTAGAATCGTTGATTTCTACTTGAAGGGGTTGGAAGTTAAGCAAATTGTAGACAAATTAGCAGGTAAGTCTGAAAAAAGCTTTTGGTTTTCCGACATTTCCACACCCATTAAACACCATACAATTTTCATTGTTTGTTGTTTGGCTTTATTTATTGACCTAATCGTGCAATTTATTATTTGTGGGTGTCGAATTAATTGCAATTCTATATAAAGTTCTTTGAACAAGGTTTAATTTTAATGAATGGAACAATTAGAAAAAACGCTAAAACCAATACCAGCATTCAGTTTATAAATCAATACAAATAATTATTTGTTAGACACAGAAAATTGTTAAACAAATGAATTAAATGAATAAAACCACTTCTAAAAACTTAAACAAAGCTTATTGTGATTAATTTAATAATTTTTATAAATGAATTTTTTTTCTTCTTCTTCTAATCGCGTAACTATAGATAAATTCAGTACTTGTTCCGCAATTAAATAGCTACATTTTAAACTCCAAAATATGTAAGTTAATCTTACAGCCGTAATGGATTTACTGAAAAGATCTAATAGTTTTGTTTGTCTGAAATTTTACCTTTTGTGTGCCCATTCCATTAAATATTTATTTCATTTTGCTAGGTGTTAATATAAATTTGTATATTGTAAATTTATTAAAAATTTATATTTATACATATAAAATATGCACAGTCTAGTAACTGAAAGAATTGTGTTAAACGAAAGCGTAAAATATTCCAACATTTTGTGGAGAATAGGGATTTTCCTTTGATAATTTTTTGGTGATCAGAGCTGATTTAAATTGTTATTTCTGGCGTTGCACATTCAACGTGATGGCCTAATTGTTTAATCTAAATTCATAACGTGACACAAACAGTGAACACAGCACAACGGAGCACAGATTTGGCTGACATTTTGCCTAAATAATTGATTTGGCCCAGAGAGAGCAGAAAGAAGTGCAGGCGGTGAATGCGGCCCGCTAAGTGGCGTGGCAAATAAAATGATTTAAATATTCAAAACAGCAGTTCCCCCTCCGCCACCACCTCATCCCCCATCCCCTTTCCACCTGCCACGCCATTCTGCATGCAACAATTTTTTTGTACGCATAATAAAAAGAGCAGAACGGAAAAGTTTAAATTTCTTTTACGGGCCAAAACCGCCTCTAATCCACTTTGGTCGACCATTTTCGGCCGACCGCAGGCACAAAATAAATGAAATCATGAAATAATAAACTAAATTAGGTGCGAATTGTTGGCCAGTGCCCTCTACTCCACACACACACATATATATATCTTACATTTTATTTATGCCACTAAAACAATTTCGCAGGGCGAACAACAGGAATTTAAATTATGTACAAAAACGATGTGAAAAACATTCAACTGAGAGTGCAGCAGTTTGCCACCTGAAAAAAGTTTTCCGATTTCCCTGTAAGCATAATTTAATAATTAAATGTCAAGCTGAGTGACTGTAACTTGTGCCAAAGGTAGCAGTCAAACAACAAAACTAGGCTACTCCTCCTGCAATTGACTCCAAGACTCCAGGACTCCGTCACACCGTCACCCCCCCGGGCCCCGGAGGGTAGAATGAAAATTATTGTGGCATTTGTGTGCCAACCCCGGACCCCGGGCTCGTATATAAGTTTGAGTATGTTGTTCAGCTCACACACAAACTTTTATAATAATTTGCGCAACAAATTTGAAATTGTAATGCCGACTCATTAGAAAGTTTTTCATTCGAATTTGCTGCCTTTGATACGGCTCCCCGCATTCGCTCGGCTCCTCCCCCCGATTTTTATGCTGTTTTTCCCTTAGTTTTGTATTTTATTTTTACTCTTGCACACTCTATAAAATTGCCTACAATATGGAAAAGTCAGAGGACGAGAGCAGAGCAAAGCCGCTTGTTTATAATATCCTATCTCTGACTATCTTTCTGCCAGTGGATTGTGTGTTTGCGAGGTCTGAGCTGGAACTGGAACTGAAACTGAAACTGAAACTGTGCCAGGATACGCTACAGTAATCTGGTGTATCAGTTTTTCCAAAGTTTCCGCATAGCACACTAGATACATCTAAACTTAACACCACTTTAAGTTATTGAGAGGTTTTTTTAAAATCAATTTATAAACTTTAAAGAATAATAATCATTTTAAATAAAGTCTGTCGATTTTATTTTGTATATTCAGTAATAGTAATAAAGTAATATAGGTTTTACAAAAGCTTTTGAGTTTTAGTTTGAGTTAGTTTTAATTTTTTTTAACAGACGAGCCAATTAAAGTCATTGCTGTTTGTAGTTTTATAACGTAATCAACCAAAATCAAATCTATAAAAACGCTTTCATATTCTAATAATATTTCTGTTGTTGTAATTCCATTTACCTATTTTTAAAAAATTTATACTCAGATTGCAACACATGAAAAAATCCAAAATGAACAGGGATTTGTACAGATGTTAAGCTTACAACTGGTAAAACTGACAAATATGCTCTGAAGCTTTGTTTTAAATAAAAGGCCTATAAAATATAATTTACAAATTGTGTGTCAATTAAAAATTAGCTGGCCAACAATTTCATATAGTTTTACTAAATCCCACAGCCACAAAAACATAGGGAATCCTGCTCATTATTTTCTGTGCTTGTGGATTAGTGTCAATTTAAATGCAACTTTTCGATATTTGGCGGAATGCATACATATATTTCTGTTTGCCTAACTTTGGCCTTGAGATCGGATTTTGGGTTATCCATTTGTTATGCAGATTGGATGTGACATGGATTCTGTGTGCTCAACATTCAGCCAACTATTTGCTTGGCTGTTGAGTTGAATTCATTTGGGAGAAACCTCTTGGCATTCGGATATTTGGAGGTTGCCAACAATCTGTCCGTTTTCTAGTTAATAAAATTGTAATTAGTTGAAATTGCATCACCGTCGGCGGCAAGGATTCAACGTTTGCACACCTGTGTGCGTGTGTTTAGACATTTGTACGTACTTATAGTACATTTTCGGGGAAATGTGGGTGTGTGATTTTAATTACGTAGAGGCTCATTAGCATTTTTCATACATGGTTGTTTACTTGTTTGTTTTCGGTGGCTGGCGGCGGGACAAAGTTTCTCTGTTGCGTTGTAGAATCCAACTCACTGACTGCATTGACATTGCATTCGCAACTGCGCGGAAAAAAAACCAAGAACTCTGCTTATGGAGTTGCCAAATGTGGAGATTTAAAGTATATTATTTTAGAAAAAATTTATTATAACTATTACTGGGTTAAAAATCAGCTAAAAGTAGCCATTATTATTTTAAAGTACCTTCAACTATAACCAAAGCAAATCTGTTTATATTTAAATAATTTAAGAATCAATTCAAAGAGTTTATATGTATTGGTTATTTCCAAACCAAAACATATAATTTCATTTGCCAACCTCATATGTTACTAATCCACCCAAGGCTTCCTTGCTAATTTGATAAATGTAAGGTTTTAATCCTTTATAAGTAATCAATTTAATTAACCCATTCAATGCTATTCTACTGACTAAAAGTATTTGTAACCGGAAAACCCTCACCCCAAATATTATCAGTGGAATTCCTTATCATTTCCTGCTCATCTCTGTCGAGGGTTTGGGTGAAATGGATGCAGACGTAGACGTACGAGTGCTGTGTGCAAAAATCCTCGTGCACACCACCAGAAAAGTTCAAATAAACAAAATGTTATTGCAATGAGAAGCAATGCGCAATGCAGTGGCAGTGGCAGTGGCAGAGTTAAAGAGGCGCGGCGAATGGGGGTCGAGAGGGGCTCAAAGTACTCTCACAGTTGGCATACAAAATTAACAACTTTTTTGCTGCGCCAGTTGGCGAAGGAAGACGAAGCAGAGGGCATAGTTTTAATATGAATTTGCATGTAAGATTAACGATGGCAGCGCAGGATTCTCAAGGGACCCCCAGCTTCATCTTCTTCTTCGCGACTCCTTGGCTCCTTCATCTACTTAGGGTACATATATCTCAGCCTTATTGAGTTCTTGAACTTGGCGGCTGTTTGCTGTTGTTTACGGCAGGCACTACTTACACACTCACTTATTATGAGATTGAGTTGCTCGAAATAGCAGCCACACATGCGACATCCCATGAATAATGCAATTATTGTTGCAGGTGTTGTAATGTTGCAACACCACCAGCAGCAGCAGCATCAGTTGCTTAATTAACTATTAATGTGGGTGTGCATATGTGTGATGTCTGAGCCTGGCTTTGACAAATGGTCATGTCATCCGACTGAGCCCGGGAATCTGGCCAACTCCGCTCCAGCTCCTTTCTGCAGCTACAGCCATGAGAAATGGCAAATTCATTTACGCGACGTTGCATTTCTCACGCTGCTAAACGGAAAATGCAAAATGAAAGAGTGGTGGTGGTGAGTGGGTGGATGGTGGGTGGTGTTCCGGGTGGGAAAGCGGAAGTGGCTGGCATGTACGTGAGGCAACAGCAGCTCTAACAAGTGACAACCCCCAACTCATTCCAACTGGCACCACCGAAAAGGAGAGGAAATGCCTGGAAAATTGCATTTTGAGTGCAAATATTAATTTCAGCTGCCGCCACTGCAACATACAAAGGCTGAGGCAACATCACCAGCAGCAACATCATCACCACCAGCAACATAACACAAACACGCAAAAAAATCAAGATCAATTTTGAATGGAAATTCCCACTTTTTTGGTATAAATAAAAAAAATGATAATAAAACAAACAGCACTTGCAACGCAAAAGCAAAAATGTCAAGAACTCTACTGCCAAAAAATAAATAATGGTTGGTTACGCTTTTTAAATTTTTAAATATGAAAAGTTATCTGGGTTCGTTTGTGACTTTTTTCTAGTCTTAAAAGGACCTGCTCGAGATATGGTATTTTTAAAAGATTTAATTAACATTATCTGCAAGTCTACCAAAAGTTTATATTAACATATTTAATTTAACTTTTACAAAATCATTTAAATAAATAATATAATATAGTATTCAGTTAAATAAACTATTTTGTTTTTAATGAGTGCGAATAGGATAATATTTTTCCAGGTGCACCAGCAACCACTCTAGCAGTACCAAAAGAGAAGAGTTGGTGCCTTTACAAAGCAATGTCCGGGCTGCAGCTCCATCTCCTGGTATTTGTGTTATGTAATTTTGAAAGCTGGCCAACATTTGCTAAAACGCATTCCGCAGTGACAAATGCATTGCATATCCTGCAGCGAGCACAGGATCCTTCTTCTTCGCACGGCACTTAGCTTAATGGAGCAGGGCTGCTTGGACATTTGGAAGCTGTGAGAGGCGGTGGTGGGCAGTCGGTAGTTGGTGGGCGTGGCTCCCCTTTCACCATTTCCTCCGGGTGCAGCACGCATCTCCTCTAGCTCTCCAGCTTAAACGAATTAAAATGAAAGGCGTAAAAAGCATAAGTCAGATGCAAAGCTTGACCAAATGTGCCGACATGTGGAAAGGGGACTTGGACTTGGAGTGGAGAACCGACCGGAAGACGTGAACACAGCGCGCAAAATGGCTCAAGGACAGCTGGCCCAGCTAACCAGATATATGACCCACTTGCAGCCCCACACTTGATGGCTGCACTCGCCCCAAAGGCGAATCTCAGCTCGGATTTCTTTTTTGGGTGCCGAAAAGAGTTAACAGAACGTGAAATTGATTTGGTACTTGGTGAAATTTTTGGACTTTATTGTACTTAAAGTTGAAAATATTTTAAATGTGCGTTAACCAATTTTTATACTTATTTCGCGGTGAGAAAACGAGATGACTTTGAAATTATTTAAAGAATAACTTATTCAGCTTATATAATAGATTATTCATACATCTGTTTACAAAGTTTATTAACTGCTTTAATGTTGAACTAGACAGCAACCAATTTATAATGGGAATCGATTCAAAACAATACAAATTATATTATATATTAAACATGGTTTTTTTTTGTTTATTTTATCTCATTTAATTAGAACATTAATGCAAACCAAACTGAATTTATTCTTAGGTAACTTATTTATATGTTAATATATTTTGTTATGGAGTTGTTACGTACCACGCATTTTTAGTAAGTTTTTTAAGAATAATTAGCAGCTGTAATTAACGAATATTTGTAACAACGTTTGGTTATAAGTATGAAAATATAGCTCCCCCATATTGACAATTATATCCAGGTTTCATTAGTTGAACTTCGTTGGGTTGCCGTTTTATGCGTTTGCCCCATCTGGATGCATCTTGGCTTGGATTCAATTAAAGTTGACTTAAACCACACGCATTTCCTGCTGGAGTCCCTTTGGAGGACATGGAGTGTTGCTGGGCAAATGGGCATGTTGCAAATTGCATACACAACATTTTCACTTTCCAGCGAGCGTAATGTTGCGCATACGCAACGTACGCCAGATGCTGCTGCAAAAGTTTGGGACTGAGAATTGCGGAGAGAAGAGCAGAGCAGCAGTCCTCGTTAGACGATGACACAAAATGTTATTTCACTTCAATTAAATGGAGGAGCGGGTGTGAAATGAAAGGATGGCGCCTAAGCCATTATGCGAACTTTGTGTCGGTGACTACAGTCGTGTGCATGTGCTTGTGCATTGTCAGTCAATTTGGCAAGTGCCGGAACCGCGAAACTTTCTTAACGCGTTTGCAGCTTGTTGCTATGTTGCTATATGTAAACTTTTAGCGCCTGAAGAGGGAACTCATTGTTGTTATTTTATCAGCCATCCCCCTTCTTACCCCCCGTAATTACGTAAACAGGGAAGTTTCCTCGTTCTAGGCAGCGCAGCATGCGCTTTCAATTTCCGCATTCCGAAATTGTTTGCCAAAATCAAAATCAAATTCAAATTACAAAGCGATTTTAGCTTCTGTTGCCGGCATCTTCCTCTGTCTCTATCTTTCTCTTTTTACCTGGCTCCTTCATGACTTTGGTGTAGACATCCGGCGGATGCGTTTGCCTCAGATTTCCCCAAAAGGCAGAAGGCTGAGAATTTGACGCTTAAAATTATTGCTAAATGCTGATTCCGAATGGTATTTTAAAGCAGGGCCAACGGGGCGGCAAAATGTGGTCCCGGCTTCGAATTGCAATCGAATTAGCGTCGGTGACTTGTCGCTTTGTCGACTCCGATCGCATTTTGCGCGAAACACGCATGACAAACTGCAATGACAATCGCCGACACTGGAAATTACACCAAGAGAAATTATGTTACAGTAACAATCTTTGAACAAACGTTAAAAAAAACAATTTACAAACTATTTAATTTTTAAAAAGGATAGAATCTACCGTTGTAATAGGCAGTGTCTCCAGGTGGTCGCGCTATTTATTATGAAACTTACAAAATAAAAATAATAATTCAGAAGAACATTTCAAAATTAAAAGTTCAGATAACCTGGTTTATATTTTTGAACACAGTTAAATATTAAACAATAATTAAGGTTTCTTTAAGGTCTCCTGAAAGTAAGCAATGACGTCTTGCGACCCTTTTTTTATGATCATAATAAAATAAATAAGAGTTTTTGTTCTTTAAATAGTAAATCCCAGAATTTTAATTATTTAAAATATAACTAAAATTGCACTTAGTAAATATTTATAAGATTTTCTTCGTGTGTGAATACGGGGCTAATGCCACGATTTGTGTGCCCAAATGCGACGGCGATTGGCTGCAGCTGGACGCGGATTCCGCTGGGTGTAAATAGTATACTGTCCACTCTGATGTCTGTCAATTTACGCTGAATTTTTGACCAACGGCTTTGTCTGGCTCATGGTTTGGGTTAAGCGGGCTTGATTTGGTTTGGCCAATAAGCCAACTGATTGCCACTGACCGTGTGTGCTCCATGAATGTACGTGGCTTGCAAGGAACCCACTCTTGGTAAACAAAAATATTTGGATGCGAATTAAAACGAAGCTCAGCTGTGCTTTGAATGCTTTTGTTGAGTTTGTTGTTTGCTAATTGAATATACAAACAAAAATATATATCAGATTACCTTCAAAAACAAAAGAGGAAATTATTTTTTGGGACATGGTAAAAATTACTCTCGTACTTATAAGATATAAAAGTATGTTTTCTTTTGACAGCAGTTTTGGGTAAGCTTGACTTTCAAACAAAAATATTGCTATGATAAATTTAGCTTAGGGTAGAATGGGGTTAAACAACCAAGGGGTTAAACAACCAATTGCCTTTAACTTTTTCAAAAAGTCGAATCGGAAGACCGCCGATAACGTAAATAGTGTTGGGTACTACGCAACTTTGGCAAAAGGTTCCGCTATCGCACTTGTGTTATTACCTGAGTTCTGACGAAAGAAAGTGTTCAGGCGTCCTCGTCAAAATATTTTCAGACAACAAAAGTTCGAAATACAACAAATCAGTGAAGTACAAGGAGGAAGGTAAGTGTTTTTTAAAAGTAGAATTACATGCTTAATCCAAATCTGTAATTGGTTGTACAAAATTTGAATTGGTTTAAAAGTTATGCGGTTACAAAAAAAAACAGCACTTGGGGTTAAATAACCAGTAAAAAACAGGGTAAAACAACCAATTTTGAAAACATATCTCAAGTGTCTTTACGCGGCTGTACCAATTTACATCCTATTCTTTATTATCCAGAAGGAGGTGGCTGATAGTCCAAATGAGCCTGAACCGGAAACCTTGGAGGAGGAAGAGGAGATTTCATACAATAATGAAACATATGACGATGAGCAAAACTTCAGTGGCCAAAAGAAGCAAGAACAGGCATTGGCGGCAATGGTAAAATCTGAAAAAAAAGTTTTGAAGAAATTTTCAAAAGAAAAACAAGACACGGCGGCCAGTAAGGAAAATCGTCGCTCAAAGAGAGGTCGACCGAAAAACGCAGTTCACGCTGCAGAAAATGACGCCAGCGATGGATGAAGTTTCATAAACTATTTGTTAAAATCTCTGTTACTAAAAAATAAATAAAAACCATTAAAATAACAACGTTGTTCACTCTTATCATAAAAATCAATTTTGGTTTTCTTACCCCACCAGGTGGGGTAAAACAACCAATTGAGACTTTTTGTTCAAACTCGAATACCAAAAAAACAATGCGAGTTACAAAAAAATGTTTGCTGGGAATTTTGTAGCCAATTGTTTAACGAACCAGGGACAGTTGGAATTTTTAAATTACCATCATAAACAAAGTTTTTACAGGGTGCCAAGTCTAAATTGGTTGTTTAACCCCATTCTACCCTATACACATTCTTCAATATAAATTTAATAGAAAATGTCCTACATGCATTTGCATTGTTTTAAAGCATTGTATTAAATTTAAGCCAAGTAGCTTGACACAAGGGCTGGCCAAATGCCTTCGGCCCTTGGCCAAAAGTGGCCTTAACCCTTAACCTTTCTACATTTTTCGCTAAGCAGCCTGCACAAAATGCTCGTAATTTGCCTGTTTCTTTGCACTCGAATTAGACGTGCATGTGTGTTATTTAGAGAAATGTCCTTGCAGCTGGGCCACTTGTAAAGTCGTTTGCTTGGACTGTGCAAACAAAATGAGCGAGCAGCAGCCAGTCAGCGCTGGAGACTAGTAAATGCATTAATGGATGCCACCTGGAGCTCCTCCATCTCCATCTCCTTCTCCTGCTCCTGCTCCTTCGCCGCTTTATCTGCTCCTCAGCACGTGTGAGTGGGCCAGGTGCTCTTGACATTGCCCCGAGTGTAAGGAGGCGACATGGCGAATGCTTCAGCCTGGAGAGTCCTCCTTCTCGCTGCCCTCGTCGTCTTTGATTGCGTGCTCGTCTTCGCTTCGTCTCGCTGGGATCAGAATACATATAACACATATAGTGGGACTCGTCTTGGGCTCGTTAAGTGTCGCCTCCTTATGGCATTTCATGCTATTTTAAAAGCATTTGAATAAATAAACACTCGCACGGTCGTAAAATGTTTATTACGTGGGCAAATGTTTGTGTCTGGCCTCATTAGGAATGGAAGGAAGTCGAGGGACGGGGACGGGGAGCGGGGGACAATGCAAATGCAGCAACTACATTTCGCACTTAATGCATTTTTAATTTAAAGCCGACACCGTAACGCACGTTCTCTCGTCCCTGAGACGTTAAAATTGCATCGGAATTGCTTTAATTTAGTGGATTTGCATGCGAGATTCGACGCAAACACAAACCGAATCAAAGTGTCCCTTGGGGCAACTACACGTGGCCAGTAGCACCTCTTTTCCCTGTTCCTGTTCCTGTTCCTGAGTGAGAGAAACTGAGTTTTAATTGATTGCCCATCAATTATTCACAGTGCGGGGCGCACGGGTGGTATGCGTGATATGTCCTTTGATTTCTTTGTTTAAATATTTGCCTGGAAATCTGTTTAAATGTTTGCCTCCCCCAAAAGAGTAACAAAACTATTATATTTGCGTACGAATTGCTCTCTCTGTTCGACTGTCAAATGCTGAGCAAACATGGCAAAGATTCATGTATCTCAACTTTGGCCTGACACTTTAAGTGGAAGTTATGCAAATAAATAAATGTGGATTGACTTGACAGGCAGAGATATAATATATATGTGTATATAGAAGGATAAATGGATAAATGGAGTGAGGGCAAACAGACAAAGCTAATTAAAGGATATATGTGCGAGTTACTTATTGACAAATGCTTTGAGCTACCCGAAGCTCTCTGTTCATAGTAAAGTCTCTTGTGCCAGCCCGCTGGGTCGCATAATTATAATGAATCCTTTTTGCCAGGTAACTTAACCCTAATTTGCTTCAGCTCACATTATCCCTGGGTGTAAACACATTGCGTTTGCCATTGTATTTCTTATGCAGGTGCGAAAACAGTTAAAAGCGGCGCTATGTGTCTGCTAATTAAGCTCCAAAATGGAAAACGGAGGTGAAAAACTCAACTATTTCTGCATTGTTGCTGCGACTTTTGTGCATAAAGCCGGAGCAGATGCTCCCTGAGCCTCAGATTCGTCCTCATCCTCCCTTTCAGCTGATGCGGGCAGCGCGCGCGAGTTGTGAAAGCTTCAGCCCTGACCACATTTTAATTGGGCTAAGCACACCATGTGCCATGTGCTGCTGCCATCCTCATCCTCATCCTCATCCTGCAACACCAACACCAAAACCAGACCAGACCAGTCCTCCAAAAACCGCCCGTCCCTTCACTGTGCATGTGTGACGTGCTATTAGTGAAACTTTTAAATGAGTTAGTTAAGTAAAGCGGGTTACGTTATTATGAGTTTTTGGCTTGGACATTACAAAAGCTTGTCAGCTCTGCCTCTTTCATTCTTCGCCTCTAACAATATGCACAGTGACGGGTCCTTGGCAGGAGAAGGGGAGGAGATGTGGTAATATTTCTTTTATTACCACCCTAGGATGTTGCTCTGCTTGCTAAAAAAGCTAGAAAATCATGTAGCATATCTGTTTCTTTTAAAGAAAAATAGTAAAAACCACTTTTGAATCCTTTTGTTTTTTACTAGTGGAGTAAAGAGAGCTTATTGTACTCATAACACGATTTTGTTTTAGTTAAGAAATCACCTTCATAGAATTTAATCGAGGAATAAATCAACGTTGTTAGTTAAACTTTAAAGTTATTTAAATAGTAATAAAAAATATATACTTTAGAGTAGTACTAAAGTTGTTTAAATTCAAAATGTTCGTTGTTCACAGAAACTCTAAAACTACATTATCCTTTCCCGCCAAAAATCACAGTTTAGTTTGTTGAATTCAATTAACATTTCCACTCGTATACCTAGTAAGTACGTAAAACGTAAATTCCCTGCCGCGAAAAATAACACTGGCAGGCCAAAATAAATGCAAAATTTTCCATGGTTTTGCTTTTTGATATTTTAGTGGCGCAAATGTTATTCTCGTAATTATTTGCCCAAAGTGGGCGCAATCAATTTTCAATTAGTAGCATGCAATAATTTCGCACACATTTCTTGAGAGGCAAAAACGGAGGAGATTGGTAATTATTGCAAATTATATGGCACTGAACATTTGTGTGTGTAAATGCGAATGTGTAATGTGTATATGCGGGCATTGCAGTAATGCCAATCGAAAATACTTGAATACAGCAAAGGAATGCGCTGGGTGATGGCGATGGAAGAGCGAAAAAATATTATTCAATTACGCGTCATATCCAGGACAATGGTTACGACGAGCATAAAGGCATAAAGGCAGCCTTCCCATAAATACACAACACAGTCTCCCATCCCAGTCCCTTTCAGTCAGCCTCGAATGTGCTGGCTGCTGGCCATAAATTGAAGTAATAACAGTCGTGCGGAGCCAGTAGTAGTTTCGTCCCTTGTGCGAATGTTTCAACTTTGATTTTCGAAATTAAATCAATGTATAAATGGTGGTAAAATGTGAGGGAATCGAATCGCATTCCGACACGGAAAGAAACACAAAGCCATGACATTTCCGAGAACTCTTTGATTTATTTCCGCCTTGGAACACATTCCTGACTGACTAGAAAAATCAATAGGACACCGTATGCCTCACACAATTAGCAGGGAGAAAGCAGCCTCCCTCGGAGACTTTCTCCTGGGGTGAAATTGCACTGCATTGATAAAACAGCCGCCCCTGAAGGAAATTTGCATAAAATTCAAATAAAATAAAACGACAAACGTAATAATCATTAGTCGGCTCTCCTGGGTGCAGTGGACACTGGACAGTGGGCACAAGATGGCCTGCAACTGGGAGCTGGGTGCAGGAGCTGACTTATTTATGGAGTTTCCATGCTAACGAGCCACTCACAGTAAATTAATTTAGCCCCTGATAAATGTTACCTGTGGGTCGGACACAAATTCGACACACTTTAAGATATTTAAAGGTTCAAACATTCGTATCTTGGGTGGTTTTATTTTTGTATTTATCTAAAATTAGTACCTGTAGATTCAGAAGTTTGATTTTAACAGGACTACATGAAAGGGAAATTGTAATAACCTAGGCATTGAATTTCTTTACATTTGTGAGGATCTAAAATAAGGTTCTTTAAGGTTTATTTTTCGCGATATCAGAAAATACACTTAATATTCAAAATATTAAAATTGGACAATTTAAAACTAAAATAAAGTTAAAGATTTCACAAGATTACTTAGTAGCCAATCCACTCCTGCAGAGCAACCTTCTGCTCTTCGATCTGTTCGCCCATCTTCTGGGTCATGGCGAACTGGATGAGGATAAGCAGATAGTTGACCAGAATCGATACGAACTGAGAAAAACAAAAATATTTAAATATAACGAAATATTGTAGAGTGCATTTTCCCAACCAGACCGATAACCCTGCGGTTAAGGACGACCTCGAGGCCACTGCAGAACTGAATCCTGGCTTGCAGCCGCCACGACATCAGGGACTCCACCAGAGGGCGCAGTGAGTCCTTTTGGGGGAACCAGTTGTCCAGCTGCTCGATTAGGCGGAGACATCCTTGAGCCTCGCGAATGGTGCGATCGCAGTAGAAGGGGGCAATCAGGAGCTTGTAGAGCGGTGTTATCATGCAGAGGGCCACGTACCCGAGCACTTTAGAGCTGCTGACCTGCTCCTCCTCCTCGGCTCCTCCAGTCCCCACGGACTGGCCGAACAGGAGGTACAGCTCACTGGTGCTCATGGCCAGGTCGTGGGCAATGGCTGACCACTGGCTCAGGGCGTAGACCGTGTTGATCTCCTGGACGAGGTAGTGCAGCTCCTGGACCATGGACACCACCTGGCGTATACGCAATTCCCGTACTAGTCGCTGCGGGAATCGCCACTCCAGGAACTCCGGACGGAGGAGCTGCTGGATTAACCGGAATCGGATGCCCAGCAGTTCGGTCAGTGTCATGTGCACGTAGCCCGTGAAATGAGGTCCACCCGTAACAATCGAATAGCTAAAGGCGGACAGCAGAAAGAGAACCCTGTGACCACTGGCCACCTGGATGGCCACACAATTGATGGCCACCAAATATAGAGCAGTGACCAGTGCCACTATCACTATGTTCTTCCTCAGCAGTTTCCTGTAGTTAAGATTAGCTCCAAAGTCCTTCATTAGCTTGGAGTCCAGAGCGGCCAATCTCACATAGATTCCCAAATGCCTGCGCGCAGACAACTGCAGAGATGACACCGTGGCCACAAAAACCAAGGTGGACATGGCCAGTTCCTGGACTGCAATGCTCAGCACCAGTTTGTCGGCCAATAAAAGCCGTTGCCTCACATCTTCTGCGGCTAAAAGAGCGCTCAGGGAACCAAACAGACCCAATATCGCCACAGAAGCCACCGTCATGGAGTACCACCTCCTCCAGCGGCTGATCTTAAAGTGTGATCCACTCTTATTGAACCCGCTGCATCCCATGACAAACTGCAATCCGCTGATGAAGCCGGCACAATCGTATACCGTTTCCGGTTCGCGGAAAACGTACAACACGGCCATAGCCCCAAAATGCTGGAGTCCTACTGATGGCTCTTTCATGTAATTTTTGCTTAGAAGGACCTCACACAATAACCCTTTGCTTTCTGACAAAAATCAAAACAGCCAATTCCAAAAAAAAAAAACAACCTAAGTGCCAATGCACTTAAAAATATGAGTGAACGTTAGACACTTAAATTTAAAAAAAACTAGTTTAATTTGACTTATACCTGACAATCAAAAACAAATATTTTATTAACCAGTTTACTGAAGATTTGATTTTTTAAATTTATGTCCATATCCATATCCATGCCGACAAAATTATAATCATAAAATTAGTTTTATATGTGTATTTTCTGTAAACATCACAATCAGGTCACATCCATTAAAGCAATAAAGTAATTACCTTGATCACTTTTGTGATAACTTTTGACAAGTGCTTTTCCAAATTTATGAACCGATTTCCCTTCATTAAATGTCTGTGGCTCGAAATCTGGGTAAACGCGGTTATACAAATGCATGAAGTGTATCCTAAAAGCAGGTGGTCAAGTAAGTAACTTAATTATAATTTACACAACGACTGGTGACACACATTTTGCAGGCTCCCCTGTCTAACAATTTAATCGAAAAATTGATTTTGCGGCAAGTTACAAGTTTATTAAATTGGAAAACTACACAAGCTGGAAATGTACAAATAATTTAACTGCTGCATCCTGGAAAAGCGGAGTGGAAAAGCTGCCAGATTAAACGCTATAATCCGAGGGATTAAGGCCAAACTGGGAAAAGTTGTTAATGCCCGGTGACAGGGCTCAACCCTTCGAACAGGAGCAGTTCAGAGATACTATATATATGGTACGATTTACCGCTGTCCAAGGAAGGTGATATTAACAAAGGGGGCACTTTGTTGGCTTTAATTAATAAAACTTGATTAACGGACATTTTATGATTGTCCAAATAGTAGCAGGTGGCAATCAATCATCGCCTTCGCCCGCTCTCCCCATTCTGTTAATTATTTTCCATTAAATATTTATGAAATGGCCAAAAGAAAGTCGGGCAAAGGGACAATTCGGCTGGGAAGAAGTGTAAAATTAATTAGGCTCTGTCAAATGGTTGCAAATGACAAGCGACCAAAGTGAAGCCAGTTAATAAATTGTTTGCTGCACATTTGTGGTTCACTGCACATGGACACAAATATAAATAAATTCGAACACGAAATTATTTATGCGCAACTGTTGATTTTCTGGCTGATTAACCTCTGGGAGCTTAACTAGGAAATAAATGGTACATATACTATTTCCAGTAGTTGGAAGTCTTTTCATCGATTGCGTATACGCAATACTCTTGTAATTAGTTTTTTTTTTTTTGCAAATTGTATTTATTATTTATCGCCTTCCGCCTCAACGCACCGACAGTAACATATGCAGCCACATTTGCATTAACAATGGCAATTACCAAATCCAATCGGATCCAATTGGATTGAATTAAATTGACTTGGCTCAAGGGCCGTGGGCCTGTGCTTTTTAGGCTTTTCCCCACACTTTTCCGGCCATTTGTCCTTGTCACTCGCCACCTCCTCTTCCACACACACATCCTGACAGCTGGCTGACTGACTGACTGATGGACCGCCTGATTGACTTACCGAAATGTCCAAAAGTAAAACAACACCGAATCACAAGCAAAAAAAAAAGAAAGGAAATCAAATCTCCGCCCATATGGATTCAATTAACGCTAATTTAAAATGCCAACATATCTGGAGGACCTACCGAAAATGGGAAAAACTCCCAGGCACTTTTCCACATGACCCCCATCAAATTTCGTTGTCAGCGTTTCGGGTTTGACACTCAAAAGGCCAAAATTGGCAACAACAACCAGGCCAACACTTTCTTGTCAGCCAAACACGCTTTGATTGAGGGCAATAAGTGAGCCGAATCAAATTTAGAATTTTAAATGTGCTAAAAATGTTTGTGACCAGACCCAATTTCGGTTGGAAACAAGGAGCTGTAACCCTTTTTCACCACGTAAAATATTTCAAAAGTATAATTATCTTTGTTTCTTGATATTTTTTAAGGCTATAAATGTTGTATTAATTTTTAAAATATAATATTAAAAAAGTACATTGCCAGAACAGATTCCTCAAGCTAGAATCTTGAAATAAATATGGCTATCTAGTTCTTACTTTAGCTTTCCTTGTGATAGGATGTTCTTATATGATTGAAACTTTTTATCCTACATAAATGGTATGCAAAAAATAACGTAATCAAAATTTGGGATAAATAAAATTAAGATATGCCTTGTATTTTACTGTTCCTCCATCAATTTAAAAGATGGTAGCCAAGTAAGGCTGGCGAGAAACCCATTTGTAGACACTTGACCGACTGAGTGCGTCCTAATGCCGCTCACAATTAAATTAAATAGCACCATAATTAATTACTGCCCACGCACACACACTTCACACACACTTCACACACACTCAACTCAACTCACAGGACTTGATTTGCTGGCCAAGAAGGTGCTAATGTCCTGGCCCATTCATTGTGGATGGTGTGCGTGAGTGAAATAAAGAATGATTTATGGCGGTAAGCTAAGTAACGTTCTGTTTCTGTTTCCGTTTCTTTCTTAGCTGAGACGACGGACCACGCATGTTCTTGTTCTCACAATTAGACGATGACCCCAGGATGGAGAAGTGACGGGGGTTCCCCTATCCCCTTTCCCCTATCCACTGGCCATAAATCGCATCATAAATAAGGAGGAGCAGCAGCAGCAGCGGCACAATGGAGCTATCAACTTTTGATGCAACTTATAACCGTATTTGGCCATAACCGCCCCAATGGGCCTGCATTGATTGGATATATCGAGCATCCTTAAGCGGCGGCCCATCAACCGCTCGAATGTCCTGCCATCAAGGCTCAGTGATAAGGCTCCAGTCAGCAGAAGCAGAAGCAGAATGTCCTGCTGCACAAAGGCGTTTAATGTTAACGAGCAAATGGCCCTGGAATAACTCCTTCCCGCGCGCTTTTATAAATTGTGTTATGCATAAAGTTTATGCGAACATAATAAGAACAGATATATATTTATATATGTAAGTATATATATTTATAGTCAAGGGTTATCATCGCGGCTGCTTTATCTCGCGCAGCTGCTGAAATTTGCTCCTTTTCCTTCTGCCCGCTATCTTTGCCCCATCTCCTCCATCATCTCCATCCGCGCTGCATGTTCATTTGACTCGGTTCTCGGTTCTCCATTCTCCGTTCTCCTGCCGCTGCACAGCATAAAATCCACTCAGCCATGCCACATAAAACCAGCAAAAAACGATGAAATTATGGTGCCTGCTCATTGTGTTGCAGCCTCTCTCACCTCTTGCAACGCCCCAAACTTGCACAGATGCCCTGCATTCCACAGGGGCAGATTTTACTTGCGCGAAATCATGGGTATATTAGTTCACATCATCTGAGAAATTCCCACCAGGCTTCTCGACTAAGCCTGTTTAATTTGTATGGAGCCGTTAAATAAGAATGCACCGAGAAAAATAAATCATTTAAAAGTAATTTTCCTTTTTTTCTATTGCTTAAAATCGTTTGAATATTATAAAACACTTTTTTAATTAAACATAATATAAATAAAGGTTTTATTTAAAGAACATTGATGTTTTTTATAATGTTGAATTAAATTAGAAGTTTGAAATATAATGAGATGTGTATTTCAATAAAATCTGCCCATGAAAATTGTAAACTGATCGCAAATTATAAATCGGAGGCGTTCGAATTTTTCGAGTCTTTATAGAAAATTATTGCACTTATTTATCAAAAACAATTGTTAGTGCTCTTGTTTGAATTTTTGCATAGTATCGTCTTTATTTTGCGTTCATGAACTATAAAATTAAAAAAAAGCTAGTTTTTAAGTTCATATGCAAAATTGTGTACAATATTAATATAAAACTGATATGGTCAGGAATAAGTTTAAAGAAAAACTGAGAAATTAAAAGAAAATAATATAATACTCAATCAGGCTGTTATTGTTTTTCTCTGTGCAATTGCTGATGTTCTCATATTGCAAACTAACCCCCTACAAATATATTTGATTCTGGATTTGGGCACAATGCGTTGCTCTTGAAAACATTTCAATTCTATGAAGTCAGAAATGGAATGGATGGGAACTCACTTGCAAGCCGATTACGTTGCACGTTCGCTTTTGCATCTCGACGTGCGTCAGAGTCAGAAACTGATTAATGAGCTGCAAATGATGTTATGCGCAACGCCCGCTGCCACCGCGTAAATCAGAAATAATCGGGCGTGTCTGAGGAGTGGATATAGTGGGGTCTACGCTATATAGAATATATATATACATATGTATATATAGTAGGGGGATTATAATGCTAATGATGGTGCTGATGTGGCATTGTTCGCGTGCGCAGACAGCTCTGCATTCATCGCATGCATCTCACTTGTTGCCACGCAGCTGTTTCGCCTTGACACTTTTAGTGTCCGTGAAAATACAGAGGTTCCATTATATCTTCGGCAAATGCAATCCCCGGGGGCCAGAACAGCGAGAACAACTTCCCCGCCAATTGACAGATATCAGCTTAAAGCCATTTTAAAAAGCAAATGTCTGACAAAGCTGCAACTAAAACTTTTTATGCCCCACTTTGCCCGGCCATTCACAACTTGTATAGTACGTGGCAAATAAAAGTGCACCCGGGGACTCTGTCTCTGCCTGCGTATCCTTGCTTGATCGCTTGCCAACTGGTAAATGGGATAGACAACACTCCTTGGCTTGGCCTGGAAACGGATTTAAGTATGCAGTTGTAAGCCATAAAATCAGCTTAATACTTCCGCCAAGCCACAAAATCTGAATTTATAGTCAACGCAAGAAGCTCGCGCAAAAGAAGTTTAGCTTAAAGGAGCCGATTTATGCCATACGTTATGTTATGATTTATTTTTGATTTCCTAAGTAATTATGGTTAATTTTGAAAGATTACTTTGAATAGCAGTCAATTAGTGATGATACTTATAAATAACCTTTTTATAAATTTAAACTGATATTATAGTATTTTGGTTTCTATCAGTCAAACTTTTAAATAAAGATTAGTGCTTGTAAGTTAAAAAAAACTAAAACAATCTATTTGGGCTCTGGCAGATTACGTTTACAATTACATTGGTTAAAAAACAAATTAATTTTGAACTGAAATTTTATTTTGTTTTTTTAATTTATTTGTGGTAATAAGTACAATTATGAAGAAACTAAAACACAAAAAATGCGTTTCATTTTAAACCTTTTTTAAGTTTTGATGATTTTCGTACAAAGAATACAAAAATACATATTACCTTCAATCCAATTTTCTTTAAGAAAATACAAATTTGTTATTTTTATAAAAAGTATTCATAATAAGTCCAACTTTTTCTATATTCTTAAATTAAGTGTGTTTCTAAGCTCTTGCAGTTAACCCTCACTGAGGTATTAGCTAAAAAAGGTTTTAAATATAAATTTAAAACCAACAAGAATAAATGTGGTGACACTGTCGTTGAATGGGTTACATAAGACCTGTTTCTGGGTTCTTCTGGTGAAGAGCACCTCGGTTGAGACGGTTCGATGGGCAGGTCAGAAGGTCACCAAAATTTCTGTTGTTATTCCGCTCTTGAGAAATGCTAATCCCGGCGACCCCACATAAAGTTTTGCTTTCGCCCTCTCAGCTGCTCATTTGCCAAGTTTCCATATTCATATCAACCAAAGTGAAAGTGCTTGATTGGCAAGAGCAAAAAAATAAAGAAATCTGCCTGCTTATGGGAGTATCGATGCATAAACATATGTGTACGTGTGGAATGACTGATGGCTTGTCTTGCCGGTGATTAGTGTTTATGCAAATGAGTTCTAAAGACTCGGTCCAGGCATATAAATCAATGCTGAGGCTGAGGTCTTTAGCCAAGTCGAGTTCCCTGGAGCAAGATGAGCAGCAGCCACAAGTGGACGGGGCTGCTCTTGATGGGCCTGATTGTTCTTTTGAATTGTAGTGCAAGTTCCTTGGGTGAATATGGCCATCCATGTAAGCGAAGCCCATCAACTAATGAGTTTGCTCTTTTCATTCAGCCAGGCAGCTAAAATTGCGCCCCCTGAGATTATCAGAGATTCGTGAATTGGAAAACTCTCTGCCCAATGGTCGATCTGTGTCCAGTGGCTTGGCTGCACTTAGTGGTTTCGCCCTGGGATTCGGAAAGGCTCTCACTGGGGTCTTCATTTACGATGTCATTACAGCCAACATTACCGAAACTGAGGAGAGCAATGTCTCAGCGAATATAGGTACTGCTAGGGAAATTTGTTTTGATTCTGGAAGTTCTAATTCAGATGTCACTTGCATTGTTTACTACAACAATAAATGAATATTATATTATAAATTTAAAAATATTTTAAAAAAAATGTATTATAAAAAAGCCACCTTTTGGTCATTACAATATTACCATGACATTATTTTAATAAGAAGTGTTTGCAATTTGTATTTCTTACTAAAGAAAAAAACATGTTATAGTTGCACAAAACAGTAAAAATAAATAAGGAAGGCTCGTAATGTGTTTTATTCAGATTCAACATCTTAGTTTGAATCTTAATATCTCTTAAAACAATAGATTTTTTGAGTTTATTGCTGAGCAAAAGGAACGTTGCAAAAAAAAAACGACAAAAAAACAAAAATGTTATAGAGCGGGCTTGGTTACAAATTATTAAATATTTTATAAAACCAGTTTGGGGTCGCATTTCTGTCATAGGTCAAACTTCTTTTTTATGCGTCGGGAATTTGTCGATTTGCATATGCAAAGCTAGGAACTTTCTTTGGCTTCTCGTCACAGATAAAAGTGAAGTTGAACCCGCCGATTATTTCAGTAGGATTTCTACGCGATCAAGCGAAAGATCGTCGAGAAGATGAAGTCGTTCGAGAATTTGGCATTTTGTCTGCTTATCCTTATCGCCGGTGTGACTGGTGAGTTGTGATAGCTTTAATTAGTAAACTAAAAATTAAAAACAATATTACCTATTTAATGACCCTGTTAAAAATCTCGTTCCGTCTGCAGCTCGTCGCCTGGTATTGCGTCCACTGACGGAGCGGGAACTGGACAATGCTTTGAGGGAATCTGGAATAGGTGTGGATACTGCAGCTGGAAAATCCGTATCCTCGGCTTTCGCTGGACTCACTGGATTCGCCCTGGGCATTACCAAAGGCATCGGTGGATCCATTTTGTTCGATGTGGCCACCTCGAATGTTACCATCGACTATATCACGAGTCTGCTGAACTCCACCGCAAACTCGACGACTTCAAGTGGAACTGCCCAGGAGATATGTTTCAACAGCCGCAGTGCCGATGGGGAAATAATTAATGGAAGGAGCAATGATGACATGGATGACAGCATGGATCCATCAGGAGAGTGGAGACAAAGTCCTACGACCACTTCTGGTACTGTTGGTACTGGTAGTCCAACCACTACCACCACGGGTTCGGGTACGGGTACCACTACCAATCCTGGAGTCACCTGCATTGTCCTCGGATCAAAGGGATATCGCCGCAGGCGTCAGTTGTACATCAGACCCGGAACCTTACGTTCCGCACCCTCCAAACGCCGCTCATCTCGTCGCCAGCCGCTGAGAAAGTACCGCAGACATAGGCTCTGAATGGAAGCCAGTCTAGCTTAGCGTTACTTTATATTAACTTATTTATTGATTTCGATTAGTTTATTAAATTTTAATTGTTCCGCATTCCGTGGTTCTGGGGTGGGTCGTCTTCATTAATGGACGGATGACTTGAAGAAATGTGGAAATTGACACATTTTATGATTTGCTGACATGCACTCTGGGTTTCGCCGAAATATATGTGGACTTGCCTACCGAAAACAAACATTCACATGTGACACACACGTGTGCACTGAGAGAAAATGAAGAGTATAGGACATGGTTCTTAATCTCAGGTTAAAAATAGTTAAAAATAAATATAATATTTAAAGTTAAGAGTCTCACACACGCTGAACATACATACCCATACACGCATGCCAATAAGAGACTTTCATAAAAATTTAGAGAGAATGAGAAAAGCAGAGCGAAAAACGCACGCATACTTAAAGATGAAGTCCTCTTTGTGCCCAGGCCTGTTTTAGGGGAAACAACATTTTATATATTGTGAATGAAACCGTCGTTTTCAGGGGTTTTCTCTTCTTTTTTCTTGTGGTCCAGTGTATTTTCTCGGTGGGCCTGTTTGCAGCGTCACGCATATCGCAGTGGCTGAATGCTTTTTAATACAAATATCCACGCACGCAGCCTGCCACTCCCACTCGCACTCGCCCTTCCCTCATATCCTTCATATCCTTACCCCTTGCTTGCCTTTGGTCCTTATGTAAACATTGAAATGTCATTGCCGTCGAGGGCAACGGCCCGGGCACATAAATCCTCCTTGGCCACAATTTATTAACTTTAACACTAGCCAATGTCAACGGCATATCCCCTCCTCTTCCAGGGTCCCAGTTATTGATTTGGATGCGAAATTTATGTGGTCAAAGGACCTCAACCCTGGACTTTGTCCAGCGAACTATTAACTGTGAATCTCCTTCCACGATGATACAAATGCAGTGTTTATGTTATTGTCTGATCCCTGGGAGCTGTGTCTGTCATTGCTTAAACAGGAATTGCATTAGGGAACATTTATTATTTATGTTAATGCCTGAGAAATTCTGTCATGGTCTGAAAAAGTGGTCAGTGATTAAAGTGCGGCAGAGCGACGACGCAAACTATTGCTAGAAGAAAACCAAAGTCAAATTACCATATTTCTGCCTCTTCAAACGGCAATTGAGACTATTTCTGGCCTAACGTATGCTGAGTACAGTGGAACCTCTTTAACAGAAACTACAGTTTTTACTAAAGCACTTATTAAAAATTCGATTATTTAAATATTTATTTATTTGTATGAATAACATCTAAAACACCTTTGTAAAAAGGTCTGGCTATAATTAGGGACAATCCTAAACCACTACTAAAAAAGAAAACATTTTCCTATGAAAACAATTTTGTTTCAATAAAAAAGAATAACCTTTTGCATAATACCTTACTTTTATTTGGTATCTAAATAAATGAATTTTTACGAACTATTTTCTAAGATACGTTAATATGTGGAAGTTATGTTTTAGTCTTGACAAGTTTTATACGATGTATTTATATATGAAGGACTTGTTATATGGGTACAAAAATTCAATACTTTTTTCAGCTTTGTCCACTCAATATTAGATTACAGAAAATTCGAGTAAAAGAAACTCTACCGTATGTGTCTGTGTGTGTTTGGATATTCATGAGCGAATCAGAGGCAAAACTACAATTATTGTGCACTTTACCATCGCAGAGAAAGCCGGCTTAATGACCAGGGCCGTGACCCCAGCAGGGCAGTATCCTCAACCCCTCCTCCACCCACACGACGCCCCTGGCAGAAATTGCGTACTAAATGCGCTAAATTACTAACTAAACGCCGCAAGTGCCGCCCCTGGGCATGGCTAGAATTTCACAAATGAACGCCCTTTCTGGGGGCCACGGGGGTGGAAAATTACCAGGAGCAGAAGAAGAGTGGGAAAATGAAAATGGCAGGGGCTAAAGCCGAAAAACTGAAGTCAAAGCGAAAGCGAAAGCCAAAAACTGTCGACAGCCGATGACATTTGAGCGATAAGAGAAACTGTTTCTGTTGTGTTTGTGTGGCTTACTTGGTGGGTTGGTGGGTCGCTCCCCTAGTGGTTTTCTATCAGGGGGGAGGTCAGAGGTCGAGGTTGTTCTTGTTGCTGGCATTAAGTATGCAGGCGTGTGAATTGTGAAGAAGGAAATACTAACAAATAGTAAACGCTCCCCGCTATTGCTTCTGGCCTTGGTCCTTTGCAGGCATTTTTACAGTTGTTTTTACAACATTGAAAATTGTTTTAAATGTTAATGTTGATGTTGCTGGGCTGATAATAAAATCGGTGGCCATCGGAGGGGGAAAGTGGCGTCCCAGAGTCAACAAATAATTGAGATGTTGTGTGTACTTTTCTGAATCCACACTCCCCAAGAGTGCGCGCACTTGTGTTAAATTATGCGGGTTTGATTTTTATTGCATTTCTTCTTTTTTCCAGCTTTCGTTTCCTTTGTTTTATAGGACCTCCCTGAGGAGAGAGAGAGAGGACCCACACTTCCGAATCAAAATCATCTCGAAAGTATAAACAAGTTAAAGGACCTCAGAGATGGGAGTGAAGTGACGAGGACGCGTGTGTCTGCGGCTGTAATTTGGTCATGCCTCGTTGCCCCAACGAGCTGTTGCTTGGCATTTCAATTAATGGCGCTTGCCACCCTCACATCTCGCTTTTCGCCTCTCTGTTTTCGCTCCTGCCCTCCAAAGGGTCATCACTTTCACCGCTGCACTCCTAATGAAGCCATCTCCAATCTGCAGCTCCAGTTCCAGCTCGAGATCCTTACTCCCCCAGCGAACAATAGGGTGGTTGTCAACAGGAGTCAAGTGATATATGTACACTGGGAAATTAGGAATTTCACTCATACGTTAAAACTGTGTGTCAGTGATAGGAATCTCTAATTAAAGCTTGGAAGACCTTTTACAAGTTGATCTTAATACAATACACTATTAAATTATACACATTTTGTTAGCTTGAGGCCTAGAAAAAATATTTAATATGATAACTTATTTAGGTTAAATAATAACTTTAAAATACAGACATTTATTTATTGTTCATATTTATTCTTTAGCGTATGCTAATGTCCTATTAAATAAAAAATAAGTCACTCTTATTTTATACACAATGCAATTTGTTTTTTTAAGCTTTTTTTTTTGGTTTCTTAAACTTGTAATACAATTTTCTAAATTTTTTCTTACCCAAATTAATATTTTTGTTTTTGACAAGACTTTGGAGTAGTTTATTTAATTTATTTTAAAACCACTTCCAATTAAGAATACAAGAATTACTATAAGCCTGTAGCCACAAAATTTAGCCGATTGTGATTGAAAATGTGGTTGCAATAGAAATTACTTTTAGCACAGTTGGCAAATAATGAAAATGATTTGTGAATTAATCAAGTTTAAAATAAATTTCGGCTTAAAAGGTGTTGTTAACCACAGAATTTAAGCCACAATCAATTGCTGGCTGGTTTTTTTGAGTGCACGATTGCAACTCCGCGGTGACACGTGACCACAGGGACATGGGTTTGAGACCAGAAATGCCGCATCGCACGTCTTAATAGATTTTTGATTTGTTTGCTCACCCTCACCCTCAACCCCAGGCCCACTTTCACCCTCACTTTTAGCCTCACTTTCACCCGGATCCATATCCGAATCCAAATCCAATTGTGAGCCGCGCGTGCGACGCTGATTGGAATAATGATTTGGCAAACGAAGAAGAACATAGAACATTACCGGGCCAGATTTATCCAATTTTTATGGGGAGTAACTTGTTTGTCAATATAGAAAATCAATATTGAAGTATTTCGGTATTGTTTTTGTTAAAGCAGCCGGGTAATTCAATAAAGAAATCACGCTCAAGGCTCTGACGACGAAGATTAAAAGCGAGACCTGAAAGTTTGTCTGTTCTTTGGGTATTGGATGTTGGATGAGGATATTGGGCAACATTTTACAAATTGTTTCAATTAAAAAGTTTACCGATTTCGCTTCTTCGCCTTTTTATTTCACTTTATCTATAATCGGCTTGCGATTGACACGTGAAATGGAAGTAATCGCTTTTTGGGGCGCTAATTGCGGCGACCTTGGCTGTGGCAGTGGCTGTGGGGCATTTACAAGTCCGCAAGTTGATTGCATAATGCTAGAAATCCAACTGTCAGACTTTGGGCAGTGGGCCAGCCGTAAGCTGGGAAAGCCAAAAGCTGGCCCAATTAATTAAATATATAATCAGCTGGAAAAAGTTGGGCCAATCTGCAAATACATTTCACAGTCGCTAATTAATTTAATTGATTTAAACGCTTCGGCTGGACCCATCTCGCTGGTCAGTGGGGGCTATCGAGTGCATTCGATCTGTTTGTTTGTTCAAAATTAAATTGACTTGTAATTAAAAGTTTCGCAAATTGATTGAAATTCTCGTGTGTGCTTTTTCTTTGTGTTTGTGGGTGGGTGTGGGGGTGGTGGTGCTGGTGGAGTAACAACAACACAAACCGCTGAAGGGAAGTGGAAGCAAAAAACGGCTAATTACAAGCATTAATTAAAAATGCATTTTTTGTTGGTCAATTGAACTGAAGGGAACTTAGAAATGAAATAACTTTCACCAGCGGGATATTTTCTCTTTACAAAGTGAAAGTATAAGAGCGAGCTCTACTCTTATACACCGTCTTAACTGACCTACGCCAGGAAACATTCAATTGCTTTTACTCATTGCTTTCAGCAGCTTAAGATATTTCATATTGGGAGGTTTAATTAAATATTAAAGATTTCCTTTAAAATTTTATTGTTAGTTTCATACAACCATCCTATACAAAAAATTCAGTATGGTAACGTTTATAAACTATTTCTTTCTTAAAATTATATCATAAACTAAAATTCATTTTTTTAGATAAAACAAACAAATTTTGCACTTATTTTGTATATAAAAAAATTTTAGAATTAGTTTTAAAACTAACAAATTGGAAAGGGGCAAGCTAATGTACAAATGTCTTTAAACTTGGAAATGTTTTCTTAAAATCCAAAATCATCATACGAATTTTAATCAATTCCTTGATGCAATTAAAAAAAACCATTTAGATTATTTGATTGCTTATTTATATTGTTTTTTTAAGCCTATGTCAATATGCTTTTTTAAATTTTATTTCCGCAAAATATGTACTTTTAGAATAATACCTACTATTAAATGTGTTTGTTTGCACAAATATGTATTGCAGGTAAACAAAAAATGTAGGCCAATTTTCCGAGTTTTATGTTAAGCGGTTGAAAGAAAAATAATTATATGAATTATAAATAAAAATGTAGTTAATGAAAGTAAAGCTTCATTCAGTTAAAGAGACTTAATATCTTAACTGAAATGGTTTTTTCAGGTTAGAGTGTACGATCTTAGAAAAATATTTGAAATTATTGTTCTAGCTCAAAAAGTCATAGGTAATAGCATCTTTAAAAAATATTATTTAAGAACACAGCAGTTATCCAAGCTATGCAAAATATATTCATATAATTGTTAAAATTTAGTTCATTAAAGAAAAAATGCACATGCAAATAAAAACAAAGATATATTTACAAATAAATCAATGCAGATGCAATAAGGATTGTGTGCCTGGGAAATGCACTTATGTACAATAAACAAACAAAGAGTCTTAATAGTTCACTCCAGAGTTCCTTGGCAATTTCGTGCTCCAATAACCCGGGCTGAAGAGAGGCAGCCAGGAAAAGGACCTGGCTCTCTCTTTCCGCTCTCTCTTAGCCCATGAGCCGAAGTGGACTGAAGGCCGAACGGCAGGCCTTCGTTGCGAGTCCGCACGCGTTCGTCATTCGGTGGAACCCCACAATCGTCAGTCAGTTGAACTCTGCGACTCGAAAGCGAAGCACGCGTTTCTTGATTTATGTGCGCGAGTTCCAGACAGTCAGATAGTCAGACTTGGACTTGTGTGGAGGGTGCTCTCGAACCAGAACCAGAATTTGGCCTAATGAGTCTTCGTCTTCGTCCACAGGCCTGCGTGTTAATGGCGAATTAATGACGGGCGATTAAAATGCAATGGCCACATCCACATGCATAGGCCCCATAATGAGCTGAACCAGCCACAAAAGTACACAAATACAGCACAGTGAACCAGTGTCGTAAATTAGAGTTCCCTGTTCCCAGCAAAGTGTTGCCTACTCAGCGGCTTTCGGGCTTACGATCTGTTTGAAGTGTTCGGGACCCGTTAAAAAACCTTTTCCCCCGCCCCAAACGCAAGTTGTGTGTAAAACTCAATCCGCAGCAAATTAAAAAAAAATAAAGAAAAAAAGAAAAGACCCCCGAAAAGAAAAGGGAAACTCTCAGTGAGAAAGCACTTTGATTGCTCCCCAGGCAGAGCTTAGCCGAGAGTTGTGCCCGGCTCTAATTTGACGGAATCGTTAGTTGACCAGCCAACAGCCAACTGGCGGATCGCGTGCCGACTACAAACGTAATAACAATAAACTTGCGGATAACAACCACAGATACAGATACAGATACAGATACAGCAAAAGCAAAATGTCCCTGCCATCCAGAGCCAATTTCGGATTACTCAACTGGCTCATCGGCTGGCTGCTGCTGCTGTCGATGGTGCTGCTCAGAGGTAAGTCGACGGTCGACGGGCTTTTTAATTAAATAATCCAATTTATTTCCATTTAATTTCTAATTAAATTTAATTTGTTTGCGCCAAGCGCTGGCTGCTCTAATTGCCCCCGACCCATTGTAAGCCCCTGTCCCTCTCACAAAGGTTCCTTGCCTCTGTCGCCTGGCATTTCCCTTCTAATTTCCGGGAAACAAGCGAGCTGGCAAAGCCAAATGTTTGGGGGCGAGAATGCGAATTGAAATTCTTTAATTTTTGTGCTAAGAATTTTAATTCCGCTACAGAGTCGCAAAGTTTCCCCTTTTGTCTCTGTTTGCCCTGGCGCAAGTCGAAAGGTGAAAGCATTTAATGCCCCTCTGTGTGTGACCCCCAAAAGCCGAGAACCCACAATCGTTCTAGCCAACTGAAAGTGAAACACAGAGACAAAAACTTTTTAAGCCAGCTTATTTTTCGTTTGTTTCTATTTAAATAGTTTTTGATTTTAATTGTATTTTCTTGGAGTTCGTTTAACCTTGACTTGTCCTTTTGAATATATTTTCAAAATCGTTCTAGCACACTCAAAGTGCACACAGAGCAAAAATATTTTTTATTTCACAAAGTTATTGTATTAAAACTTGAAGGATGACTGGAACAAAAATAAAACTTTTCCCAAAATCTAGCTGAAAGTTTTTTACTTTTTATCTTCTGATCAGAATTTTTATATTAATACTCGTGACAATTAGTATTTTTCCATATGCATTGTAACTATTTTTGAATAGTACTTTTCTTTTAAATATTTTACATTTTAAGGTACAGATTTCCAAAACTAAGTGTTGTTAAGTCAATTCCTTTTTAGCCAAGTACAGATATGATTTTTCTCTGTGCAGTCATGACCCAGTCCTGGTCTGAGTCCTAGCGTTAGTCCTAGTCCTAGTTTCGCAGCCATCAAGGTTGGTCCAGAGACCGTTTGAAGGGTCTGTGGATGTGGATGAGGATGAGGATGAATGGCGAACCGCAGAGTGTGTGCTGCCACATGCATGTGCAACGTGTGAGTTTGTGAGTTGGCGAGTGTGGGCAGGGCAAACAGCTTTATATAATACTTTGCAACACTGGTGCTGAAATCTCACTTTCAATGCATCAAATGAGGAACACGAGCACGCACAGCCACCGTTGGCCAGAGATAGAAATGTGGGAAAATAAAAAATAAAAAATAAAGCGAAAAATAACAAATACTAACGAGCGTCAGACACTTGGAAAATGCTGTTGAAGCTTGGTCAGGGCCAAAACGCTGCTGGCTGCAGTTTGCTGCTGCTGCTGCGTTGCATGTGGCAATGTTGCAGTTGACACACGAAACTAGTGTTGCCATTGGCTTCTCGCATTTCGGTTTTCAGTTTTCAGTTCTCAGTTTTCAGTTTATGGTTTTAGTTGTCTGTTTGCTGGGTTTCAGCTTTCAATTTTCTGCTTTCCGTTTGTCATTGCTGCAACACAGTAAATTGCATTTTTTATATAATTTCCCATCATTTGCCTTGGCAGTTGTTCCTCTGGGCTTTGTAATTTTCAAATGAAATACTTTCCGAATGCAATTCACTTTTGCGCAAATTGTTTTCTTCGCCCTGCTTTCCTTTGAGTTGCTCGTTTGCCTTCTCTTTGGCATCTGTCTGGCCATTTCATTTGGCTAAAAGCTACTTGAAGTTGGTTAAGCGCAGACAAACAGAAATTACTCATTTTGGCAATTGAAAACCTGCGAAAAGGCAAGCAATCACAGCGAATTCCTATTAAATTACTAGGGCAAGTGTGTGGCCAAGGATTTACGAATGAATTTGGGTAAGAATGGTGACTGTTTTGTAAATATCAGGTCACTATAACAACAGTTAAATTAACACGAAGTATGAATTTATAACATTCAAAGGGATATTAATGAAAATTAAATAAAATAAAATAGAGAAACACATTTATAATAAAAACTTATTATAGACGTCATGATGATTTGATTATGCCATAAATGAACTTTATCTTGCAAAATGTAATTCTTTATTAAACTTTGATGATATCTAATGGTTTAAAAGTTTATTTTTCAAGCCAACATAATTAATTCAATAAAGAATAATTTTAAAAGCCGATTGCGTTTTTGTGGATTGTTTTTAATAAAAAATACCTGTATTTACATTTGATTGGTATTTTTTATAAAAGAGATGAGGATGGTATTTGTTTCTTTTTCTCCACTTAATTGAGAGGGAAAAACTCGATAAATGCATGCGCATATTTCCGTAATGAATTCATAAAACTTTCGATCGTGTCCTTTCGCGGTCTCATGTTATTTGGTTTGCTGGTTTATTAATAAATAAATATCGCCCTTGCGGTTTTGCCGTTTGTGTGTGCGTGTCACGCGGTATGCAAAATTGCAGTTATTTGCACAGCTGTTTGCCATTTAAGGCAAACAAACGGCTTTTTCCATTTTGGCCACGTATCTCGCATGATGCGCATTTTTTCCGAGTCACTTTTAAGCATTTTTGTAAATATTTTGCGTGACGCTAGAAAGAGAAAAAAATTATTGATTGCACAAAAAAAGAAAATGTTAATAGCTGACGTGATTTTCCACTGAGTCCAGTTAATGCAGAAGTTATGCGATTACGGGGCTGCACAAAATAATTGATTGGGGAGTGTTTTTTAATCGGGAGGGAGCTCATCATTCAGCGGTGTCAGACTGATGAATGAACCAACAAATTGGCCCAGACAAGTGCCTAGCAGCACGCACACCATTTCCATTTCCATTGCCATTCCATTTTCATCCTCGGAGGCGCCGTGAAGTATGCAAAGCACATACTTAAGGATTCGGATGGGGAAAGCCCCCGGATCTATTTGCCGGCGGTTCCAGGTTATTCACACAACCCGTCGACTCCTTCAAGGCCAACACACACATTATCAATGAGACGCGGGCAGCGGTCCTGATTTTTTCCCTATATGTAACATAAGCATGTTTGCTCACCCCAAAACGAATGCGTACCAAAATACACATATTTTTTATTCCCAAAAGCGGCTTGAAGAAACCAACTTTGTCTGCTGTTGATTTAATGGCATATGGCTTCACTGGAATTTGTGATGAATGTGTGGTTAAAAATTCAACCGGAAGGACTCTAGACTACTTTTTGCATAAGAAGCCAAGGAAGGGCCAAAAAAAAGTGTCATTAATCATTATATCGACAATAAGCTTCATTTAAGGCAGAACGCCCTCAAAGTGATTTGAATTTGTGGAAGTCAATTAGACCTTAAATTATTGTGTAAACAAAATAAGTGTTGCTTTTCAGTACTAACTTTCTTGGTATCGTCAAAAGTGCTAACTTTTAAAAATATAAAAACCTGAAGTTAATTTCTTTGTTGTTTCATTAGACAATAAAATATTTGTTTTGTTATTAAAAGGATTATAATAAATTTTTGGTAAATCAAATAACCTGTAAAAGTTTTTTAAAGTAGGTAGATTTTTTAAAAAATACGAAAGGCCTTCCAGAAATTCCGTTGCGTATGTAAGCTGAATATTATTTTAATTTTTTTTAAATATTTTACAAATGTTTGAAGCTTTTTCCTAATGAAGTATTTATTATTCGACGTTGTCAAAAGAGTTTTAGTAGTTCAAAAGAGAGGTTAAGTACTGTCAAATAGTTTCTTAATTAAACGGCTGCTCCAGAGTTGCCAAGGCAAAGATAAAAAGTTTCGCAAGTCGTTCACATGGAAGGCATATATTTTTTTAGGCACATCCAAAGTTTTCCTTATTAAGATTCCGTTTCTAGGCAGGTCAAACCGCCGACATTATTTTTTTACCGTTGCCTTCGTAACACTTATGGATTTGACATTTATATGACAGCCAAGGTTTTTGTGTGTTATGTGTGTGTTGTGTGTTATGTGTGCGAGCAAGGTTGTTTGTTGCGTTGGAGGCCCCTGAGTGTGGGCTTTGTTGTTTTTTGGGTTTTCGTCAGGAGAAAAAATTAAATGAAAATTGTTTTTATTTTGCTCGATGGGGGCAGGTTTTTTTTTCGGGGGTGGGACCATAAATGTGAGCCAGTGCGTAAATACATATATGAGCATTATTTTTTGAATCACTATTCACTATTTCGGTCACGTAATTGCAGAGCAGGGCAAGAACGATGAGAAAACTGAATCAGCCAAGAGGAAGAATACAATTTATGCATTTGATTTGAACTAATTTTCACAGTCCGAGCATGGCTGTGAATTGTTTTGTTTATTGTCGGCCCAATTAGAGGCAGACATAAATTAGCCAAAACTGGATCCTGGAGTGGATCCTGCTGGCATTGTTTGGGCTTGTTTTTACGACCACAAGTGCCTTGGGAGGACGTGGCTATTAAAAAGCACTCCGCTATCGAAAACTCTTCACCAGCTGCGCTTTCTCCCAGCTCCCAGCTCTCAGCACTTGGCTCGATTTTAAAGCCTTTAGCCAAAGTGGCGGCCCAAATTGAACCAAAACATACTCGCAGACAGACAGACAGACAAGTGTCGTTAAAAGGATATACTCGCTATAAGTTTCCGCAGGGGGCTGGCACTGCCTAAGTTGTCGATAAATCCACAGGGGCAACATAAACCAGTTGCGCGGCTCTAAAAATCGTGTAGGCCTCAATGATTTCCCAAGTAAAATTCGTTTTATTAACACCAGGACACGTCTCACGTGCCGGGGACAAAGTTTTCGGTGTGGTCGGATCGGAGTTGTTGCCATTGCTGTTTTGCTGTTTTTCCCGGGGCGTGCCAGTAACCTACATGAGATGTTGCTGTTGCTGTTGCTTTGAGCCCTTCGCCTTTCCTTACCTCGAGCCTGTCTGAGCCGCTTTTATTAAAAATTCCTCACACAATCGGGCGGGGGATTCAGGGGATACACAGTAGTCGGAGGTGGAGTAGTAGGAGTAGGAGATGCCGAAATAAGCATGTTTAAGGCAACCAACTAGCAGGAAACAACCAACAATTGTCTATGTTGCTGCTGGTGTTGCTGCTGTTTGTGTTGCTGTTGCTGCTTTAGCTGCTGCTGCTGCTACTGCGTGCTTACCCCGATGTAGCAGTTTTATTGCTTTGTCATTCCAACATATTTCACACAGACACATCAGCAGCAACAAAAGACGGCGGCGACATCGTCGACATCTCACAGAGCTGAGCCGCATTGGTTCCTTATCCTTTCGCCACTGTATTTTCGGTGTTATCCTGCGAAAGCTGCAGGGGTAGCTGCGGGCACACAGAGCTAAGAGGATACCAAGTAAGAAAAATGTTGAGGGATTTTTGAAGGAAAGTGAGCTTTGAAGAACATTAATTTATTCTCTGGTACCAATAAGCCTATGTTTTCGCTAGACCTTTAGTATAATTACACTTATTTTGGACTTTAAACCGCTTGGAAATGTACTAAAGCTATAAAGTTATTAAGAATTTATAAAAAAAATTTTATCTGAAATTAATATTTAATTTCTTTTACAATTTCTTTGATAAATTAATCAACTAATTGTTTATCAGTTTAAACAAATAATATAAGCTTGGTGATGAAATTTATATAAATTTATGATGGGTTTATTTTGAAAATTAAATTGCGTGGTCGAAAATTGTATGTCATCATAAATTTATGGTTTGTGGCAAATCAAACAAAACTAGGAAGTTGTAAATTAACCGAGCCCACAAATTAATTAATTATGTTTTTGCTAAAGAAATGTGTATTTGTAATTTATTGTAACATTAAAAACAACTTTATTTTTAACAACCTAATTAAATAGGAATATTTAAAATGATTTAAAAACTTAAAGTTGTAAGAGCTTAAGTGTTTGTTTTTAAAGCAGTTTCATGGGGCTTAAGAAGTATCCAATAGTCAAACATACAAGTGGGTCCTTTAACTTGCCCCTTGTTTAATATTTAATTTAAAAAACTTTGTTTGTAATCATTTAATTTAAAATCAAATGTTTACGAAAGAAATAGGAAGAGAAAAAATGTGGTAAGTCTAAATACTTTTTTAGGGTGTCTCGTGCGATTTAAGAGGTATCCAATAGTCAAGCGTTGAAGTGTGTCCGCTCCACTTGTCCCTTATTTATTTGCAGTACATGTCTGCCCCACAGGCTTGTTATTGTTGCTGCACAGCCTCCGTTTTCCTTCATCAGTTGTTGGTATTGTCAACAGCGTTTGGCGCCCGGGGGGCTGACGCATTTCTCATGCGCTCGCGCGTGTCATATTTATTTATTTCGCCTCGGATCCTTCCCTTTCTACTTTCTCCTTTCTCCCTGGTCCTTTCCCTTTTTGCTGCTGTCGTATGTGGGCCGCCCACGAACAGTTTGCAATTGTGTTGATGTGTCATTTCCTTTTTTGAGCTCTTATATAGTCAAAGCGTTTTTCATTTCCCGTTTCCTTAGCCATTGTTGGCCGAAAGTTTGCCACGCCTCTCCAGTTGATTCCGAGTCCTTTGACATGCGGAGAGGGCAGGAGAGTGGGGCATCCGCTTCGAATTGATTTGCACCACACAACACCACACTCCACTCCACTCAACGATGGATGGATGGATGGTGGGGATAACAGAAAACAGAGCACACTTAATTAAACCAGCCGAAAAAGAGCGGAAAAACACTCCTGTTCAAAAACTTCACCCGTTTATCCGGCTGCGAACACGAATTGACAGCCAACTAACATTTATGGCCGCTTGTCATGTTCTACATTTTTATGGCTCGGTCTCGGTCTCGACAATTATGCGCATTTGCTTTCCCTGAAAAGCGGAACACACACACATTCACTCCGAAAAATATACAAAAAATAATACAAAAAAGAATTAATGAAAATACAAGCAAGCAGCCAACCAACAACTGTTCCATATTTGGTTCACTGAACTCAAGCATTTGCCTTAATTTTGTGGTGTCCTTTGGCGGAAAAGTGAAACAGAGGCGGTAGGCGTAATTTTATTAAATTAGGTCGACTTTTTGTATACTCTTAAAGAACAAAGGCAATGTTTTCAATTTTAAAAAATTTTATAAATCAAGTTTAGCTCATTCTACGTTTAAGTTATGTATTGAAAGTTGAAGCGATTACTTGGTTGTTTAAATGATTCTTTATTAAAGTTCCCAACGTAATTATTTCGTTACTTGATGACACTCTAAAAATCGAAAATAACGTAATTTTATAAATTTCTTTGGAAAGTATTTCTAAAGAATATCAATATGAAGACATAAGGTGTTTATTCAACATGTTTTTGTTGGATAGAGACAGTCGTAGAAAACTTTCTAAATCGGATACTGAAAAATGTGTTTACTAAACATTGTGAATATTTTAAAAATACTGATTTAAAATACAAACTTTTTACTATCTTTGCCAAAGATCTCACCAAGTTCTGGTAACCTCATCGCAGGGTATGTGTAAACTTGCAGTGCCTGTGAATATGCAACAGCGGCTGCATTGCAACTGCGTGCAGCTGTGTGTATTCGAGTGCATTGGCAAGTGGCCAACAGCGGCAACAACAACAACAGCAACAACAGCGGAGCTACAATTGGGTGGGCCGTTAAAAACAGCAGAAAGCAATTAAACTTGGTAACGAAAAAAAAGGCGAACGGAAGACGCTGCGTATACGTAATAAACGATGACGAGATCTAGGCAAAGGTTACAGCTCCCACGTTTTTTCTAGCTGCAAGCTGTGTTATTAGCAGCATATTCATGTCTAGTCGGGGGTAATTACAAGTTTTGTTTGCAGCGAGTGAGATTGAGCGGAAAACTTTGTGGGCTGGCAGCTCGATGACCCCGAAAATTCGCTCGATTCTTTTGCAAGCTCCATAAACATTTGAATTTCATTTCATATGCCCTCGGGCTATGTGTGTTTATATATAGCACACTCTCATTGACATTCATGGTCGCCCATCTATTGAACTTTTTACGCTCGGTCCACAAAATGTCCTTTTATGTCCTGGCCGCCTCTGCATTTGCACTTGGCCATTTGGTTGCCGGCTTTTTGGCCCATTTTGGCTGCCTGGTCGCAGTAATTAAGCCGCCTCAATGGCTGATCAAAATGGCATCGCTCGCAGACACTTTCAGCCCACTTTCAGTCTGAGCGCGACAATTTGTTTGTGTTTTTGTTTTTGTTTTTAGCCCAATGTTTGTTTTGGGCCAATTCCCATAACGGCCTTTGGGTGCGGGTTTTTTTTTTCTGGCAGCTTTTGCGGTTCCCGTGAATATTAAGCTAGAATACGTGGCAGTTGTGGCGGCTTTGTTATCTGAAGCGTTGTGTTTTGACAGCTCTCTCTCGCTCTGAATTAACCCACAAAAAAAAAACACAAAGCACACCATTTAAAAATGGAAATCCCTGGGAGCGATGCCTGCGAGTAATTAAACTCGGTCTGGAATAGCTTTTATCTGGGCTCAATGGTTGCGTCTACGGAGCCATCTGGAAATTATTTCAGCAAATATTGGCAACCTTGTGCAAATATGAAATGCCTTTTGATATTAATTGCACAAACAGGTAATGACCGAGGCGAGCGTTCGGCCGGAGGCTCTTCGTCCTGCCAGGACCTCAATTCAGTTTCAATTTGTTGCCACGCAATCTACGGCTTTCTCCGATGCTGCCACAATAAATTACGGCATTAAATAAAGTTTGTCAAAAGGAATACATACTGGGCAGAGCTAGGAGCAAGGAGCTCCTCCGGCCTCCATCTGGTCTCAATCTGATTATCCCTTGGGCCCGATGGGCCTGCCCTTTGTGTGTGTGTGTGTGTGTGTGCGTGGGGCCTGAAAAATTGCACAATTCTCAAATACACAGGACACACACTTACAAATTGGAGCACATATGTTAAATTTCACAGGGCCGGAGGGACAGGACAGGGACAGGTCCGGGTGGCTACGTGCGGACATCAGATCCCAGGCCCTCCCAGGGCGTTCCCTCAAGTCCAAAACAGTGCGTAGGATGGATTTGATAATTTGCTGGCCGGGTCATAAGCAAAGCTTAGCTAAAAGCCGAGCGAATGGCCTTTACAACCAAGCCCATGATGTATACCAAGTCCTGTGTGCAAGTCTGTGTGTGTGTGCCAGCCTGTGTGTGTGTGCCAGCCCTTCTGTCCAAACTTTGAGCGACAATCTAAAATAATTTGACCAGAAGCTGGAGCGTGCTGCCCCTTTTGCTAAATGGTTGTCCTTGTCCATGTAGCACTTAAGCCGCATCCCATTATCAGGCCGAGAATTGTCTACACGTGTTGCAGCCTCAGTTCCCTCGAAGAAATGAGAGCTGTCCCAGTGGAACTGGTTTTAATTATAATTTTGTGTGATTTTGGAATGTATGATTAAAAGTGCCACGAGTTCTTCTTCTGCGCAGAAAGCACACGTCACAGAATCCAAACGAAATTGGTGAGAAATTCCAAAATCTGAGATGGAATACTCAACACATCATGACTTTCGTGACTTTGTTACGTACCACATGGCGAATACTTAATGTCTGGCCTTAGTACTTTGCAAGGGGAGAAGGTAAAAGGGACGAAACCACGTGCAATTGCTGTTATCAAGCATTTGCTGGAGTCCAGGATGCATTCCATTTCGTACACTGAAACAAATAATTTGTTTTTAAACCAAAAACAACGTTAGCAGTGTGTCCTGTGAAAGAAATCCATTAAGTAAGTGTTTAGTGATAGTTGTGTATGCTGTTTTTGATAAAATATTTTTTAGATGTACAAAAAGTATTTAAATCAAAGTTTTTAATGCCTCCATGCTTTGTTTAAAGTGTGAGTTGTAAATACTCACTCCAGTAAAAGAACAAAGCGTCCTTAAGATCAGGATTTAACACTTGTGCAACAGTACTTGCTTTTTGCTCTGTGTACATTTCACAATACCTGCTGAGGAGAAAATCTCCAAAGAAATGACAGGGACTGGATGGCAACTGTATACTCCTTTCTGGCTCATATGAGCAGTTATTAATTTCACTGCAACTGCAACGACTACGACGACGACGACTGCCATTGGGCAGCTCAGAACTACGGACTTTAGACGCAATCCCGGCTTCATATCCCTGGCAGATCCGACTTCCTCCCGGTAGTTGTTGCTCCTCCTGTTTGCTGCCATGGTCGTAATTATTTTTAATTATTTCTGCTGGCAACCACAAGCTTGCTGCAGGTGCAGCTGCTCTGCTCTGGTCTGATGTATGCTGGCAAAAGTTGTCAGGCAGTTAATAAGCCGACTCTTTTGTGGTTGTTGGAACAGTATACAGCAAACAGCATACAGTAGCCGTTGCAGCCGAGAGGCAATTTGCAGTTGGCTTAACATGCCTCGATGGCTGTTGGTTTTATGTTCTCCTGGCTGCACAGCAGGCCTTAAAGTTGATTTGTGTGGAAAAGTTGCTAAGCAAATGTTGACAGTCCCTTTCATTTCTCGTTCTTCGTCCTTCGTCCTTCTATGTTCCAAGAGAAACAGACAGTCACACTCATGGGTGGATCATTTAATAACCTTCTGAAATAAAAATCCAATATGGGACCGCAGTCTAATCCCACTTTGGCTTTTAGCTGCCACGAAAGTCGCTTAATGTGCGGGCAGGGAGTCGAGTTGAGTTTATTCTGAGAGTCTGTTGACAGCTTTTGCATACTTTTTGGCGCATTATATATTAATGATACATTTGCCCCAACCGTCTGGCCCTCGCGGGGGCTTCCAAAAAAGCAGAAAAATGCGAAAAAAGCGACTGTCCTCAGCTCATTTCATAGTCGTGCATCAGTCAGTCAGTGGCACATTTTATAATCCACAATGATTGATATCAGTGTGTGTGTTTGGGAGACGGGGGATGGGGATGTAGCTATGTAGGATGGTCGCATTATGTGCACTCACTTGACGGAAGCAACGAGACAAACGAGCAAACAAAGAGCCAGCGCCTAAAAGCCAGCAGCACGAAAAATATCGCCACAGTTAAAATGTCACAGTAAATTCATATTCATTCATTATGTTAAAATCCCCCACGGGACAAACACAAAAGGTCCATGGAAAGTGCACAAAAACACAGTAAAAATGGAGGGATACACTCGTACGTATGTAACATATATGGCGGGGCACACACACATGTGCATAACATAGATGGTATATGACAAAAGTGTTGAGCCCGACTCGAAAGAGCTGCGAGTGTCGCATTCATTTTCATTAACCCGTTTTTAGGCCTGGCCCAGGCCACTCCCCCTGCGGCCTCGTCCCGCCCCCAGGCGCCACCCCCCCCTCTCCTTTCCTTTCCGTCCCAGCAGCTGATGTATCACTTGCCTAAATCTCCGGCATTCCTGGCAGCATTTTGTAGCTGCTTTTGTCATGTATGTAGATGCACACTTCTGTGTACACACATGCAGAGAGGAAAATCCCAAGCTAAATTTAAGATTAAAAAAGGTATGGTTTGATTTGTGATTAAATTCACTCTAAGTAATGATTTAATTTTTGTTGAAATTATTGCAGACCCCTCATAAGTAGGTTGTTTCTTATGCCCAGCTGTAACCTGAACCAAAAAAACTACAAAAATATACTCATTTACAAGTTATAAGTTATAAACTTGTTTTCTAAAGACATATATTTAGTTTCTCAAAGTAAAGCATTTTCTAAATATTTGAGGTAATAAAAGTTTATGAGTACAATACACAAAAATACCAACATATTAGGCTGTTAATTGTGTTGAACAAAAAATAATTACTATATTATTTTTAAATTTCACATTGTAATATTGATCTAAAAATTTGAAATTAATAATTTTGGAAGATGGAATTAATTTTTTTAACACTAAGTTCCTATTTTCATTTAATTTCATTTTAATTATTTAAATTTTTACTCTTTCTTTGTAAACATTTTATTTGTGCCGAAAGAACTTCTGGAAAAACAATGAGTTTACAAAATAATATCTTGAAAATCAACGTATTTTTGTTTTAATATAATGGTTGCACTACTTGTTTTTTTTATATTATTTTATAGGCAAAAATCTTGATAAAAAAAAAGAAAGGAGTGAGGGGAACACTCAGGAGGCCAGTGACTTTTTTTGCTCAACACACTTCCCACGGTCGAGGGTGTAGGCCCTGTTTGCATGACTGGGAGTGCGACACGAGTGCCGTGTGGCAGATAATTGCTTGGGGTGAATGCTTGTGACACGATTTCATGCATTCGATATTCAAATAGTGAACGAATCGATGGGTTAGGCATCGATTTATTGATTCGAATAGGGGCTCTGCTGGCTCCCTGTTGAATCAACTTTCAATTGCTTTCCCCAAAGGCTCGAAGGCCCGAATAATTGAAATGCAGTGAAGCAGTGAAACGTCTATTTGTGTGAATGTTTGCTCAGCTTAATCATCTGTCAGGCGTCTGTGTGTGGGTGTGTGTGTGTGTGTGTGTGTGCGTATCTGTGTGTACTTATAGCTTAGGCACACACGTAATTGCTGAGCAGATACACAGATACTCAGATTCAGATACAGATGGTGAAAGTCGCAGCTGCCATTAACCAATCAAGCGCAAATTTGCCAGGACACTCGGGCGTTGGGAGCCTTATTGAGGATGTCAGGTGGTTGCCATTAATTAAATCGCTCAGATAGAAAATTAAAGCAACAGCTGGAGAGAACCAGAAACAAATCAAAAGTGTATGCCACATTGCAGCTAATTAACATCTTATACTGCAAATAAGAAACAAATGAATCCTTGTTTATTTGCGACTCTCATTGAAGTCGAAGCCGGAGCGGGGGGCGTATACGTGATGTGGCCACAGTCGCCCCAACTGTCAGCGTAAATATTTAATATGCTAATAAACAACCATATGGCATTTCATTAAATACATTATCATAAAAAAATTCCACACGCACTCTCATAATTTCATTAGCACTCTCGGCCGAGTTTGTGCTCAAGAAATTCTGTTTAAAACGGGAAAAGGAAAAGCCGGCGATGAAAGAAAGCTGTGCAAACAGACCCGCCAGATGATGGCAACGAAACACGAAATGTGAGATGGAGAGTGGAGAATGGAGGGGAAAACCCTCTTAGCCACATCAGAGGCGTGTTGGAATTTAATTCTACTTAATGTTGTTCAAGGAGAAAGATTGAGGCTGGGATGGGAAAGGGGCAGGGGCTTTGAATATGGTGAAATATTTTATTTTTGGGTTAGCCTTAGCCTGTGTATTGAATTAGCATAGATTGCTCATTCTGGAATGAACACGCGTTCCGCTGACCCAACTGCGATTGATTCTGGAGTGGATACGCAGAACCCCACATAACTGGCCAAGGAGTATCCCTGGAAATATGCAAATAATAAGCACAAAGAAAAGCCTCTCAGCGGCAGCTTTAAACAGAATTTGCAAATAATTTCCAGGGATGGGGGGCACCCGGCAAACAACGACAAAGGCAGATCCGTTTTACACATCCTACACTTGTAATCATTTTTTTTATAACTCGCCTGCCCGCGCGCCTGCTTCCCTGCTTCTCTGAGCCAAAAAGGATTTATTCTCGTGCTTAACTTGGCTTAGCTGACGGTTTTAAATGTAATTAGTATGCATGTTTGCATTTCGTTAGCGCTCCCGACCGGCGACTGTGAACTTTTCATTATAAATCACGCTCGCACAGCCACGAGTTTCCTCGTTTCCTCGTGGAAACTTGAGCGTATCCTTGCAGGCATAATGATTGCCCAAAAAAAATGTATTTAAATAAATTTTAATTAAAGCCGGTACGCAATATAAAATAAATAAATAAAATGAAATGAAAGCGAAACCGCGTCTCCGAAGGCGGAAGGGAAGTGCTTCCACTGTTGTTCTACTTACTTTGACTGATGAAGATTTATGCGGCAAAGTCGAGGTTATTGCTGTGGTTGCCAAGGTGCACAAACCCCAGACGATTCGAGACGAGACGAGACGACACAGGATCCTGGATCCAGGATGTGGCAATTTGTTTCGAGTGCTCCTTGTTGTCTCATTGGCAACCAGGTGGGTGGCCACGTGAGAAGTGAGCAGGGCAGTGCCCCACCTGTCAGCCACTTACTGCCAACAAACCGCGACAGTGACAAATTCAAAATAATTTCATTTTCTCTTTATTTGCACTCGATTATTCATGGGCCCGGCCGAAAGTGGCGTTTAATTAAATTTGACAACATCTACAAATTTCCATTTGCGAGTTATGAGTTCGCAGCTAACGTGGTATGCTCACGTCCTTGAGTCCTTGAGTCTAGGAAGTTCATCGTCCTTAACTTTCTGACCTGGAGTCAGCTTAAAAGCTTTGTTCTGTGAGTTAAGCTGATCAAGGGTACTTACAAATTGTGGTTACCTTTCTAAAGTGCCATAAATTAAGTATGACTTAAGTAACATTAATAGATGTAATAAAGTTAACTATACATTTTGCGGTATTATTTGTTACTTTAATTTCGTTTCTTGTAATTGTTTTAGGTTTCAGAGTTAGTGAACATAACTATTAAACTTTTTGATTTATTGTTAAAAATCCTTTTTAAATCCTTTTAAGACTTTATAAAAGATAATTTCTGTTTGAACAGATTTTTGATTACATTTATAATTATTTGATTATTTTATGCTTTTTGATCCTGAAACGTTTTCCATTTATCTTTCCCGAAGATAAATATACTCTGTTTTAGGTGTTTAATTTTGGAACAACAAACCATATTCAATTTGTACATTAAATTGATTTATGTATTTACTTGAGTGTTCAAAAAGGTAGATGGTCCAAATGAAAAGTCATAGCAAAATATTAATGATTGTTTTCTGTGTACAAGTACTGCGATGTCAAGGGTTTCACTGTTTCACTGTTTAGCCCGTTTTTTTTGGAAGACTAAGGAAAAAGCGCACTTAAGTCCGGAAAAGTGTTGGCCAAGCAATTTGCCATTTGGCATCGGATATTTTCACCCTTTTTTTTTGCTTTTTCTTCTCTTCCTGATTTTTGCTTGCCCACTGCAATTTGCAATTTGTTTGTTTTGCCTGTTTTGGTGTATTTGCCACCTCTCTGGGGTTTTGGCCTAATGAATCTGGATTATTAATGTGCTCTCGTATTTCTTCACTTGATTATACATGTAATTTGCGCCCGGCTTTCGCCTTGTCCATTTCGGTTTTGGTCCTTTTGCTGTTTGCTGTTTGCCATTCCTTTGCTGTTTGCTGATGATTTTCCTTTGGTTAACATTTCATGATTTGCCATTGTCAGTGTCCGCATGGCAGTATCCTGCCATGTCCTGTTTGCTAGACTGTAAACAAAAACTGGGCATCAGAAACAAAGTGGACACCGACAGCAGCTTATAATTTAGTGACTGACTCAATTAATGAATGGGCGAAATTAATGGAACTTCTGCTCCGCTGAGGCAGAGCGCCGAAATGGCACAAAAAAAATATGAAACTGAAGCGGCTAGGACGGAAGGTAAAGCCGGCTTAAAGCTGGTCCAGTTTTTCCATTAAAACGAGAGTTCCGAGAACCATTTAATTGACTTTGGTATGGCAAGGCAAGCATTTCAACGCTGTTTTAATGAAATTTCTCCAGCATTTTAAATCACTTCTCGCTTAACCTTCCGGCCCAAGTCTGCTGCACTCCGTACAAAAATACTTAATCATTTAAATTGCATCAAGGAGCAGCCAACCGGGCAATCCAAATGTATTTAGCCACAGAAAGTATGCCACAGCGAATTCCGTCCGTTGGCCATAAAAAAAAATAAAACCCAGTGCAATTCAAATGGCCGCAAGGAGGAAGGAGCCAAAGCCAAAGCCAAAACCAAGTCGGAGAGATAAGTAAATCATGCAACCAGAGGAAGTTGAAAAGAAAAAACAAGCTCTGGGGCCAGGGAAAAATAAAAGTGAAAATGTATATAAATAAGTTTTGTATTAATCATAGAAATGGCCGGCAACAATGTGCCTGCTGCCTGCTAATGGTGGAAATTTTATGGCTGCTTCCTCTAAAAGTGTGCAACATTTGAAGGGGGGCTAAAAGGTGTTTTAACTGCATTGCGCTGCTGGCTAAAATTTTTATTACATTTTCTGCTCAAAATGCCAAGTAATTAGTTTGGATATTCAACCCCAGGGCAGTGACTCGTGTTTCCTGAAAACTCTTGGGCTTCCTTTCGACCAGGACCGGGCTAATGAATAAGAATGTGTCTGCTGGCGCTGTGGGTCCTGTGAAGGCGATAAACGTTTGCTGTGATTATTTGATTGGAAAGCCATAAAAACCCAAGACAAGGCCACATTTCCGACACCCGACAGCAGGATGTGTCTGCATGTGAGCACATGAACACTGGGCTGGCTTAATGGTCACTTTTATGGATACGCACTGCAATGCGTATGCGTACTGCCTGTCATTGATCGCCCTTTTCGTCAGTCATTAAAATGTTTATGCCCCAGTCCTTTGGGTCCCAGCCTCCTAATTGAAGAACCCTTGAGCCGGCACACGCGAATCGGTTCGGTTCGGTTCGGTTCGCTGGCCTTAATTAGGTTGTTAAACTTTAATTACGACTCGGTGCAATCAGCGCAAATCATTTGGAATTTATACCTACTGTATGGCCCAGCTCCCAGATCTAATTTGAATGACCATGGACTGAGTGACAATCATCTGTCCCTGTCGGCGCATTAATGAAATATTCACTTCATGGTCAGCATCTGTGGACCTGGTGGACCTGAGTGATGAGCAAAGCTTAAACTCTCTTAAAGCCTTCAGTAAAATGCTTCGGCAGGGCATAAAATCGATTCCATGATATATTAGACACACACATTAGCGCAGAGCAGACACTGGCTCATGTGAATGGAGTGAATGCCTGGTGATAGTCCTAGTCAGACGGAAAAAGCCGTGGGCACAAATTGGATGTGCGCCCCCGAAACTCATCAAAATGCAAAACAAAATACGCAAAAGTAATTCCCATCTACATCGAGTAATTTATATTCTCATATTGCTACAAGATGTTCCATCCATCCGAGCATCATTTACTTTAATTGGGGGGCAGAAGGAGGAGGAATTCGAACAAGTTTGATGGACCAAGTTTACTGGTCCCATTTCTCGCGAGCATTAGTCAATTTGGTGGGATTTCCTGATGATATAAAATATATGCTATGGTATTTTCCAATTTACAACCTCGCTTTCATGTGGCCGCTGGCAATTGAGTGCTTGACAACGGGCCAGAACTGTAGTGACAGCAGTTACAGCAGTGGCATGCCGACCGCAAAACGTTTTTCCCATATTCCCATATAGACATATACATATAATTAAGCAAACTATTCAAATATGACGCATACGCCATGTGGTCGCGCATCAATTAGCGCCACTAGCGAACTGCAGTCGAGCATACATAAATCAGGAATTGCGCATACGCCACGTTGTCACGACTGTTTGGAGCTCCTTGTCATGCGGCTTAACCGACAAACAATAAAAACGGTTGACAGACAACACGGACAATTCGCATTGGCCACTTTGCATTTTTATTTTTGGCCAAGGACAGTGTTCGCGTAAGTTGACTTTAATCCCCTGTTTGCACTCAATTACTTGGCCAAGTTAAATTGGCTTTGTCGGAAAGCCAACTTAGACAAACTTAAAGTGGCTTTTCTTAATTGGCTCTACCTGCTTTTTTATTTACCTTATTTGCGTATTATTTAACTAAATTGAGTTAGCTACATTGCGTTGCAAATTTCTATGCTGCATGCGAAGCACTCATTCGATCAATTATTTAAAGTGTTGCATTCATATTTCAGGGTTGGCTGCAAATTTGAATTGATTAACTCATAATTAGTCCACTTTGCATGCATTTTGCGAACATTAAAATAAACAACGCACCTAATTAAGCACGCAATTTATGAATTATTGAGCTAATTGATAGAGTGTGTTCAGTTCATTTTGTGGTCCAAACAAAAAGTAAACAAAGGTGATGGAAATCACAAAAACCTAACAGGGAGTATGAGGAGGAGTAAGATTAAAAGTTTCTGGGCCACAGGACCCATAAAAGACGTAACCATGGTGACTGTCGTAAGTAGTAAATCTGGTTTTGGCCCTATGCTTTTCCAGGGGTTAAACGAGGTTTGCCTTCGTGGGTCTTGGGTGAGGCAGTTCAATTAGTGGCCCAAACAAATGAGTTGCACTCGCTCCTTGATGTTGTTCCTGTCCTAGTTGTTGTGGTGGCTTTGCGGTTACGCAATAAGCCGTGCATAAGTTTTACTGGAGAAGGCAAGTGGAAGGACGAAGGACGGATCCGGGGTGCCACTCGTTGCTAATTTCCAACTCCCGTGGCATATTAGTTGAGGCTGCCACTGCCTTTGCCTGGGAAATGATGTGGAAAATTATGCGGAGCATGCCTCATGCAAATTATGATTGTGTTGATTATGACGCATTAAAGCTAAACGAACCAGAGACTTTGTTTTGCAGCCCGGCAACAGGAATTAGCATACAGATTCCCATTGGCGACACGTAGCCGTATTTGAAGACTTAAAGTTTTCCGCTTTCCTTTGTCGTTCAGCTGTTTGGCTGTTTAGCTGTTTGGCTGTTTGGCTCTTTGGTGTTGATGTCGCAGGCCAGGCATAAAATTACAAAGGCCCCCTGAAATGGCATACTTTCAGGCGCTTTTATGAGTGCTAACAAGCTCATAGAGCAGACCACTCCACTCCACTCCACTCCCCGCCAGACGGACGGACCAGGACCATTTCGTCCCACTCCAAAGTGAAGACATTAGCAGTGAGCCCGGCAAAGTAACCCAAAAATGAAGTAGAGCCCCGGCACAAAGGAATCCAGGGGCGAGCTCCGAAATGAAAGCGAAAAAGGCAACCACACGGAAAAAAACTAACACATTCCTTGTGAAAATTCCCAGTTGGGGGCCTAAAAGTGGGAGTCACATTTCTTAATATATGTACATACACTTCCTTACTGTGGAAGTCCTGATTAATTTCAGTTCCATATTATAATTTTGGTTATTTAAAAATATATTTGATAATTTTAATATGTCGAAACACATTTTAGTCTGGAAACACCTCAATGGATTTCGTACACTTAACACTCATGAGCCCTTTTAAGTGGTTTAAAATCACTTTAATTTTTGTAAATCAAACAAAATATTAAGCATTGAAGGGTTATTTAAAATATTATTTAATTTGTAGATTATAGTTTCATTATTCATTGTTTGACAGTTTTATTTTTTAATTTTTCAAATAAAGTTTAAGGGCTTTCATTCACTTGTTTCCATTACGTTTGGGAATTTTTTTAGGAAAGTAGTTTTATTAGTTATATATTTGGAAGAAACTTAATCTTTGTATTTATTTATTGAGTAGTCAAAAGAAAAATAAATTTTGAGGATGTTACCTGTTTTTTCCTGTGCAGAAGGCAAAAAATACACCCCTCATTTCACTTCACAGGATGGAGAAAAAAATGCCGTCATTTGCATGCATTGTCAGGCGCAGGTTGTTGGGGGTGGTGGCATCTAAAAAAAAGGTCAGCTTGGGTCCCCAAATTGGCACAATATGTTGCGTAGGTGTTGAATTTGTGACCGGACTATGAATAAGCTCCCTGCTTGACAGTTTTCCTGCTTTTTTGCTGGCTCTCCTCCAGCAAACATATTTATTTGCACACTTTCATTCGTTCGAGTCGTTATGCGTTCATTGTGTAGTAGTGTGTGACCCGGCGACGACAACAACAAGCGACAGCAAGGACAACAATGATACTCAATGCAAATTGAATAGGAGACAGGACCAGGGATGGCCAGACCCTTCGGACGTGGCGGGATGAGCTGTGAACGGGTGAACGGTGCCCAACTTGTTGACTTTTAAGCCCAATAGAGTCGACCATTAACTTGAGAGTTTTGTAAGTAGATATATTTACGTGGCATTCGCCCGTCGCCTGTCTTGGCCTTAAAGTGCCAGCTCATTGTTGCGGAATATTTAAGAGATTCCCCATTTCCCATTGCCACCCATTGGATGACGAAGCAGCCAGTGCCAAAATCAATTCCAGGGAACACGAACTGCTCTCAACCATTAAAAAAACACACGAATATGTAAAGTGACTGCGGCATAAGATGAAGTACAAATCAATTTGCATTTACATTCGACTGATTTCCATAGAAGGCTTAACATCATGATGGTTTTCTGAGAATCTTTACAAGATTCAGGCTGTGTCTATGAGAAAAGTCCATCTGCGTAGGTGTTTTACTAGAATTTCTATACTGCAAACCATTTCAACAAAAATAAGCAGAGACAGTAAGTTGTTAAAAAAAAGTATAAAACATTTTTAGGCACTCTTGTTTTTGATAATTAAAATATTCATAACCAGACAGACTCACATCCATATTGTTATTTTTTTTATAGCTGTCAATAAAAAAGCCAGAAACTCTGACATAAATTAATTTTTTCTCTACAAAACCTTTTCACTCTGCCTTCCTTCGGATGTGCCCACTAATTGCTTTTGACTTCCTTCTAGGACTTAACGTTGCAATATAATTATATTGCTCCCCGTTTGTGCCTATGTCAAACCATTAACTGTAAAATTATGTCTGTCATTTACAAGCACTTTCCTTCTGCTCCACGACAATTTTTCCTTAATCCCGTTCGCCTTGGAAATTTATTTCGCTTTCATTCTGGCCAAACGGCGGTAAAAATTTCAATAAACGCTTGTGCCATTCATTACAATTTATTCGCGGGATTTTGTTATTATTTTTGCAAGCGAGAGTGTTTCAGGAGGTGAATATATAATATATGCAGGAGTGAGAGTGAGGTCCTCCTTATCCAGTCAGCTGACACAGACGCCCAGCATGTGCAAATCCAAGACGCACAATAAACGAATCAGCTACGTGGCCGCAGGAATCCTTTGGGGAACTTCAAACTGACTTAAGTCGAGCTGAGTCTATTGTTTCGCAAAGAGGATGTCACCGACAGTGCCTCGGCTGGCATTGCAAACTGCAAACGCTGTAAATCCATTTTAAGGCGCATGTAAGATGGAAAAGTGAAAGAAAGAAAGACAGAAGTCAAGTTGAGCGGAGATGCGAAACCCAAGAAGGAAAGCTGCCAGTTGCAAGTGAATATTTTACGCACTGATTAAAGCAAACGAAAGTTTGGCATTGCCATTTGCATTACCCCATTCGCGAATCGCTGGGGACTTTTCCTTGCGCATGCATATTAAATGAGATTTTTCCCCGCTTTTCTTTTCGCTGATGCAGCGAATTCTGTTGTAAGTTGTTTACTTTGTTGGCGAAAACTTTAGCAGTGTTAATGTGCTTAACAGTTCGAGCGGCAAAGGATTCGTAAACACCGCGGGCTAATAAGGAGCAGTGGCAATAGAGGGTTCTCAGGATCCTGCAGAACGTCTAGACAAGGCTTACTGCGAGTGTGTGCGTTGGACAATATTAGACTCAATCCCTGGAACCAAATAAAAAGGCCATAAAAATCACTCATACGCACCGTTCCACCCCTCGGGCAAGCGGGTTAACCTAATTTGATGTGAGAGTCTTCAAGGCGATACTAACAACGACCACGACCTACGTCAGATATCCTTGCAGTGGGCAAGGAACAAATAGCACTGAACAAATTTTAAGGAAATACCTTTGAATCAAACATAACTAAAAACAAACGTTATTAATTTGGTTCATTCATTCATTCATAGAATGTTTGTATTTAAATTATTTAAATTACTACAAAAATAGTACAAGTATTTTTAAAGTGTTATACTTGTTCTGGTTACTCTTGAGACAATAGTGGGACTCCTGCCATTTAATAAGTTTTAATATTTTCAAGGTAAACGAAAGCTTGCCTTAAAATATAGTTTTATCTTTAATTCACTTATTTTGCCAACCTAATTACTCTTATTTTGTTTCTGTGCACGACTGACTGGTCTTATCGACCAAGTAAAAACGCTAATAAAATGTGCTAAGTTATGACAGCGAGTGAGATAGAGGGACTGAATCCACACTCGCATAGGAATTGACCGAATGGCATTGGCCCAAGGGCCAGAGTTCCAGGCTGGCGGCATTTTGTTAAATTAAATCAGAGCGGCTAGCAAAAACTACACATAGTATATGTATCTGTATCTCCCTCCGCAATGAGGCACATAATCATGAAAAAGTCAGCCAAAGCAAGGACAACAAATACAACAAATACAACAACTACAACCAGAGATAACCATAAAAGCGTCGCCCGAAAGTCTGCAGTACTTTTTTGTGTAAGCGAGTCTGTGTGTGTTTTGTTTTCTGTGTCCTGCGTCCTGCCGCCTGCTTTAACTTCTGCCCTCACTCATACCCACACAGAAACAGAAACGTAATAGTGGCCCGTATTGTATTGTATTGTTTCCTCGTTGCCAGTTTCACTCGGGGAAAACTCGGTAAACCCAAAGTTCAATGCCTGCATACAATACAATTTTGGTATTGGCCCTCTGCGAGTAGACTCACCATCATCCTCATCCTCACTCAACCAATGCTAAGTTTGAGTGGGCCAGTAGTTGTGAATGTCACTTTTGCATTTCTGCTTTGAAGTCAACCGGAAAATTTTCAAGGCAAACTCGTACTTTTGGCCAACTTAAAGGCAGGCGAACAAAGCGCCAAATGGAATGTTTGCCAAGATAGAAATCAATGCCAGGACTTGTTTATTGTTCAGCAGGAACACTTTGTTCAGCTGACTTGGTTTCAGGCACCAGGCACAAAAAAAACTATGTCATTGCCGGGTTATCTTAAAGTGGTTTCATCATCATCATCATCTGCCTGCCGTGCCGGTGCCACTTATTGATTCCATTCCACTTAGTGCTCAGTGCTGATTGCTTTGAGCTCGATCTGCCTGCCGATTCAATCAGCTCGCAATTAGCTCCAATGTAACCAAACCTGTCACAGCACCCGATTGAGTAGTCGCAGTTGTAGTCAGTTGTGTGTGCAAGTGGCTATTTCTCTGTGTTAGCATATCAGCGGGTAATTAATCAGTACAGCATTGCAATGGACAGCTCGATAAGTTATGGTTTCTACACTGAAAACGGAAGTTACTATTTTTGTGGCTTATATATAAATAATCAAGTCCCACGGTAAAATACATTTTAGTATACATTTCAAACTCACTTGTGTAAGTTTTCTCTATACCTTTATTATATTTATTTAAATACCAATTAGGTTTAAAGTATGTCTTAAAGTATGTCAATTAAGTAATAATATTATTTAATATACCTATATTTAAGGCACACAATTTTCGTTCTGTGTAGAAGTGTCACTGATTGTGTAACATTCCCGTGTATCAACTCTCGTTACTCATACGCCACGTTGTGCAATTATTGCGACCAGGCGGCATCGCTCCACTCTCCACTCTCCACTCTCCTGTCTCCTGTCTCCTTTCTGTTCTCCACTTGCTAACGTCCTCATTGGCATTCGCAGGCATAATTTATGGGTTGGCAAAGCGTCTAGGCCATAAATTAATTGTCGCGCCTAAGTGCGCACACTGTCGTCTGAGCTGAGCGGATCGACAGAATGGAGGCAAACTTAATAGAAAATTGCCATTGGAGGACACCGAGGAGAGACTCCATGCCATTCCAGTCCAGGAACAGGAACAGGAGGTTTCGATCCGGTGCAGGGCCAAAGTGAAATACGGGCTGCGTTTGCCAGCGATGGCCTGCAATATGCCAATGATAATTGCTCGAACATTACACATGCGTCGTGTGGTCAGGCTTTACGGTTTTATCTTCGCCATTAAGTGTAATCAATTTTGCGAAAGGCGAGTTGTAGCCCTGCTCGGCTCGGTTAACCAATATAGGATTTAATTCACAAACAATAAACCAGCTGAAATTGTTTTTACAATTGCGTTGCGTTCCGTTTCGATTGCGATTGCAAAACGGAAGAGGAGCCAAATCGATTTCGATCATAAAGTGGAGCATGTAAACAGACCGAGCTTAAAAAAGCTGGGAGCTGGGAGATTCTGGGTCTCCGATTAATGTCTGTATTTAAGTGGAGCACACACTTTGAGGGGAAACTTGCTGAGCTCAGCTGGAGAGTCAGTTGTGCCAACGCCAGCAGTTGAGGTCCTAGAGGTCCTAGAAACTGATTGTGTGTGCTGGTGGCGTTGTCAACACACTCGAGGGCATGTGTATATATATATGGTCCCCACAAGGAGATAGCTGCGGGTGCCAGTGTGCCAGTGGGTTCATGTCCCCCACTTTCTCACCTTTGATTGAGCTGCGGCGCCTTAAACCGATTTCAGATAATTTCTGACTTTTATTTTTCATTTGCTCAGCGATCTCAGCATTTACGAGACACATCCGTCACTTGTCGCAGCATTCAGCGGGTGTTATCTGATTTCGCTTCCGATTTTTTCGCTATGCCATTTTTTTTGCCAGCTTTTTTCGGGGTTTTTCTGCGTGACATGTGATGCGCATGCAAATGCGAGCGGGCGGTTTTTAAATGAGGCACGCAGTCGGTTTTTTGGTTTTATTTTAGTTTTTTTTTGGGAGTGTGGAGTGGAGTGATGCGGCGGTTCATCTTTGCAACATTTTCATGGGATTTTACGTTCATTGAAATGCGACATCGTTGGCGCTGTCTAACGAAGTTTTCCCAGTTATCAGCTAATATGTCGCCTGTGCCTCATTGTGAGTCATGACCGCCTGTTTTTATAGTTTGGCCCGATTTGTATGCGTATTTGTATTTAAGCATTCATATGACCACATTAGCTGGGACGAAAGCGAAAGAAAAATAATCATAAATTCCAAATGCGGCACTTATAATGCCAACTGAGTGATGAAATGACTGGGCTGAGCGGGGGAAAGCAGACATTGGGCAAAAGCAGACATTGTCAGCCATAAAAATGGCGACACACGACAAAAAACTTTGGCGCACAAGAGTACGCAAAAAAGTCTGCTTTATCAGAGTTTATTTTAAAGAAAAAATCACAAAAAAGGCCATGACTTCTTCGCCTTTTGGTTACTTTGTGCATATTCAAACAGAACTTTACTGATTATATGTCCAATATTTTACTGTCAAATTTCATTTCTATTTAATTTGCCCAAGTAAATAGAGTGGCAAAGTGTCAGGCGCAATTTACTGCACTAATATTTGGACGTATCCACTCGCTGGGAGCCAAAACGGAAGCACTCTGCCAGCATAATCGATAGTTCAGCATATTTTAAGGGGCTCAACCCACTTTTCTCCGGGAGTCTAGACAGTTGTGGGCCAAGTTGAGAGGGACCAAGCCCAGGAGTCCCGTCGAGTGCATCGACTGCCACTCAAGGCGTCAATGCGGTGTCAGTGCAACTTAACCTTAAGTGCCCGGGATCATGGACAATCCAAGGCTTCCCCGCTCCTCGGGAAGGATTCCCATCATCCTCCTCCTCTTCGGTACAACATGCTGATGTGGGATTCCAATTGAGATTAACTAGGCCAAAGACATGCTTCTCTCTGCACACTGAGAAGAAAGCTTTGTTTTTTTAATTTGGTCAATCTATTATTTTATATTTTTTAATGTATAGCATCATAAATATTTTTGCTGCTGTTTTTATTTTAGTTACTAAATGGTTTAACGTACCCTTTAATTATTTTAAATGTAATATGATTTATTTTTTAAAAGGTTAATTGTAGTCCTAACGTAAAGGTTTAGTTTCATTTCAATCCGCTTCAGCAAAGCAAAAATCGGTAACAAAATACTACAAAACGTCATTAAAATGCTTTTCGAAAAACGTTACTTTGATATCCGATACATTAACATACGAGTATGTAAATATAAAAAAAGTTAACTGCATGTCAACTTTTAAGTTAAAAAAAAATACTGATACATTTGTATTTTTTTCATACCTTTTTCAGTGGAGTCTGGCTTTTAAAAACCCTATATGTAAATGCAAATATTTTAACTTCATTTTGTTGACTGACTTGTTAACTTTATTTTCTGCAATGCACCACAAGATATCTGCATATGTCACCGAATCCCTTTGAAATACAACCTCCACTGAATTTTACGCTCAATTAAGGCGGCCTTGATTTAACAGTTTGCCCTTCGATTTTCGGTAATTTCGATTTATGTTCCCCCTACGCAAATCGGCCCCATAAATATGCATATGTTGTGGCACGCGGACCCCGCACAACCGCAAACATTTTCCACCACATTTGCTAATTTTCGGGTTTCAAAAAGTCGACAAATATTTTTGGTCCTTCAACCGCAGCTCAGGGGCATCGGGTGACAATATTTTTGAGGGGGGGCCTTCCTGCATCATGTTAATTTGCAGGCGCCGAGCGTTTTTGATTAAGCGCACGCTTAAAGCCAAAAGCCCAAATCTGACAGCCGCCAGCTGCCGTTTGGCTGTTATCGATAGCCAAAGTGGGCAAACAAACAGGCTAACAACAAATTGGAGGCATCGACAAGTTGGGCAAGGCTTTTCCCACCATTTCCCGGCAGCCGCATCGTTAATTTTCACAGCGTGAGCAAATTTTCCATGCATAAACTTAAAATTAGCCCAAAGTTCCCCAGCGCACACAAAATGTGCGAGGTTGGGCCGAAAATTTGTGTGTGAAAATCTTTTCAGGGCTGCCCATAAATTGCATGCTCGCTGATAAACAATAAATTAAGTTCTGTTTCAGTTAGCTTCCTTGTCTCCTTCCCCTCTGCGTTTTCCCCCCACTGAGTTTCCCGCGCTTTTCCACACCGTTTATGTGCCACGCACGCATACGTGCAACATTTTGGAGCTAATTTTCGCTCGATTTGGATACCCTGTTACCTAGCTCTGTAAATTGTGGATGAGGGGTGGTGTAATGTAGGGTATTAGCAATTTTATATAATTTTTATTATAACATATTTCTATTTAAGCTTGTGATTAAGTCTACAGCATACATCACTTCAAAGGATTAAAGTTTGTTTACCCAAATAAATATGAAAAATTAAAGTTTAAGAGAAAGAACCTCCTTTCTTTAATTTTTTTTTATTTTTGTTTCATTATTAACTTTACCATTTTCCTGAGGAAATTTCCATTTTCTTCGTGAGAAATATCTCTTGCTAATAAAATATGCTTGAAATCCGTTTACGTTAATTAGCTTTCCTTAAACAAAATTATCTTTATTACAAAAGAGCAACACCGCTTCGATTAAAGAAGGAAACTTTTTCCCGATGCTCCTCTTACATTATTATCTATTCCGAAATGTTTTGCATATTGCCCGAAGATGGAAAGCCGCACGTACGCAAATGTTGCGGGTGCGCATTAAATTTAACTTTGTGTTTGAAATTTTTCAAAAAGTAAATCGTAAAATTTGTCATGTCCCGACAGCCACGAAAACCACCCACTCAACCACCCAACCACCCAACCACTGTTTTCGTGTTTTCACGTTGCTACGCATGTGAAAAAGTTGGCGTGTGTCTTCCAGCTGGCGATGTGAAAGTGGTGGTGCGTGTGCAAAAAGTTTTCACTTCTTTTTTTGCGCGTGCGGAAACGGAAATGTGCAACAGCAGTTTTGCTCCGATGGATGGTGGTGGAGGTCCTTGGTCCTTGGTCCTTGATTCCTGGCTGCCACTTAGAGTACAGCTCGGAGTTCGATAAACTGACGCCAGCAGCAGAGCAGCAGCTCCTCTCGTATCGCCTCATTCAATTATTCGTATTCCAGTTGGCTGCATACGATCTACGCCGATTTGTACAGGGCTTTGATGTGCAAAAGTTTTTGTAGCCCCGGCTTTTCCTTTGAGCCCCATCTGCCTTCCTTCACGTCGCGTATTGATGAACTTAGTTCACCCGTTTCCGTTTCCTTCCTGACTCCTGCCTGTCTCCTCGGAGCCACGTTATCTAACTTGGCTCGCAGTGACTGCAGGACACAACTTTTGTCCAGCTTTGACATATTTAGTGGGCCAACTTTCCCGTGGCCATAAACTTGCCAAAGTGTGCTGATGACCGGAAAACATTTTTACCATCATAATTAGCATCTTTTCGGTTGGCGGAGAACAAAGGGGCACATAATTGCGCATATATTTCGCCCGATAATTTCGGTATGTCTTCTGATTTCGTCCTATAATCATCAAACTGGTAGAGAAAGTTTTACTGTGATCCGCAAATAAGGATAGTTACTGTCATTGCTTAATGAAATATAGTAGGTACCTATGTAATAAAGTTATTCAATTTACTTTGGCCTTTGCGAAAATAAAACGGAAACCGAACGGCACTAAGTGGAAACTGAAAAAAGTATTATTGTTCATTGAAAAACGTTGAAAGAGCTCAACTATTTTGTTTATTTAATTCTTTTAAATAACATGGAATGAAAATACGGTTAAAATTCAATACGTTTTTAGTATTGCAATATTTCAACTATTACTGGGATAAACGTAAAAAATTCTACACATAAAATATTTTCTTAATATTTACAATTTCAGTTGTTAACTCACAACGATTCTTTCTTCTAAATGACCTGCAGAACTAAGAATAAAAATATTACCTATAATTGAAGTTCTGAACGAGAATTTATTGAGGTTTGTTTTTTTCATCTTCAACTTTTGTTTTCCATAATTTTGACATGGATTGAATGTTGAGTGAACCATGTCTATGGTTAAGTGAGAGACACCATCGATTCCTTGTAAGAGCTGGGTTTATGAGTATTTTCAAGTTGAAGTCCCACACTCCACTGCCCTATGCTTTTCCTCACTCATCCCGGGAGCACCAAACACTCACGCAACAGCAAACAAATGCTGAAAGAAATAAAAAAGAAAGTATAATTGTTTGTTGAGGATTTTTTGTTGTTGTGCCACACACAGAAACATACATATCCCTCTCAGCGTTCATTTATTTGTTTTTCTGCTTCGTTTTTGAGCACAATTTTTATGCGAATTTTATTACTTTTCAGTTTCGGTTAGGGCTTTGGCAGCCACCAAAAGTTGTGGCCAAAACCCTGGCTCGGGGCATTTTGAATGCTCCGGCGGCTCCGCTAAAACCAACAATACGCCGCTCCGTATGTGCAAATGAAAATGAAAATAAATTTCCATTTGGCACAAGTTTTTATGCCGCAGCGTTTACACCAACCAATCCGATCCGCTGACCTCCAACCGCTCTCCCCTTACTTTTTATTTCTAGGCTACAGCGCAGCAATGGCGCCCACGCCGCCCACAACAACGACCACCACCATCTCGCCCTCGAATCTGCTGCCCTACTTCGACTTTGATGTGCCGCGCAACTTGACCGTAACCGTCGGCCAAACTGGCTTCCTCCACTGCCGTGTGGAGCGGCTCGGCGATAAGGATGTGAGTATAAAGTAGAAAGTTCCTGCACCAGCCAGGATTTGAGAACTGATCCGGGGTTACCCCACTACAAATACCCTATGGGGAAATTGCAAATAATCAAGTGATTGTTACAAAATTGAATTGAACAAAATTTAAATTAATGAATAATACTAATCCCCTGTACAATTTGTGTATTAAATTTCTTCTTAATATTTTCTTTAAGTACTACTACATTTTCAAACACTTGATGTATATTTATTGCTTTTACCCCTTTGTAAATTGTAGTATATTTATTTGTTTAAAATGGGTTAGCCAGAATATTAATTCAGTAAAAAAAAATGCATATGACAGTTGAAAAATCAATCCTTTCTTACTAGCAAGCTAAAAATATACTGGATTTATACGTAGCCCATTTCATGCAATCATTTCATGAAATGGGTGTGTATAAACACCATTGCATGTATTCGGCAACACACGAAAGATGACTATGAATTCAGCGTCATGGGTGAAATGGAGAGGAGCTACCAACTTAACATTGTATGAATTAGGTGGCAACGCCAATACAAATAGTGTGAACGGATTTTACTAACATTTTTTGCCAAATTACACTTCTGGCAACTCTGCTGATATGAATACATGCATTCGTCTCTAACGTATAAACAGGGGCTATTTTTAATTCACGCATTCAAGAATTCATGAAATAGCATAGTGTAAACTAAGTAATAGACTTTGTTGCATTTAAAAACCAACCAAAAGCTAGGGTAAGGTAACTAAGTCAATGGCTTAACATATAGAAATGTGCGCAAAAAATAAATGAAAATTCCGACAGGGATTTGCAGGCACTCAATCATTCCGTCCGTGATTGCCAAACCATTGGGGTCCAGTTCGTTGTTCGTTGTTGGTTGTAGTCCAAAAAGCGAAATGATTGAAGGTCGCAGTGGGTTGTTAACCCCTTGCCAAAAATGGCTCGTACGCAAACGTTACCAGGGCTAATATGTCAACATCACGGGCACATTAGGTGGGCGGCACACTCGGATCTCTTAGTCGGGCTTAGCCCTTTGGCCAGGAGTCGGCAGGAGACGGAGTCTGACAGTGGCACTGAGTGGTGACAGATAGTCCAATCATTCAAAATTCAGGCACTGCGCTGGGTCCTTGAACCAGTGTGCATTAGCAACCGGGACCAGGACCCGTGCTGTTATTAAATGGAGAAAGCGGAGAGGCTGGAGCTGGGATAAGGATGGGAAATAGGAGGCCTAGGCCAAATTACCCGGTGATTTCGAGGCTGCACTCGGGGCTGGGAGAAAAATTGCCAAACAAGACAGGCGACAACTGAGCAACGTCCTGTGGGAGTGGGAGTGGTCTTAACGAGTGCACCCATCCATCCATCCACCACCTCCACTCCCAAATACACTGCTCAGGCAAAATGACTAATTTATGAGCCATCAATCACGTGACTGGCTTCAGCCTTCAGCCTCGTGCACCCGTGTTATCAGCTTTAATTTACCCGCTTTAAGGGCGAAAGCCGTTAGGCGTAGGCAGAGGCCGGAAACCGGAAGTTGTGCGCCTTCAAGGAAGCAGCCAAAGTGCAGGCACGAACAGGAACGAGGAACAGGAAAAGGAAGAGAAACTAGAACAGGAGTTGCTCCATCACCGACAACATCGAGAACATCAACATCATCATCAGCGCCGTGCTCAAGTTTAGCCATTTAATTCGAGCTCTCATCGGGAAAGTTCATTAAAAGCATTGAAACTACATTAAACAAATGACACGCAAACAACGAAAGCCAAGCAAAATCCTTGCCCTTGAGCCTTAATTACTTGCCCAGGACCCGGGACCCAGGACCCTCCACCTTCCTCAATCCAGTGTTTGTCATTGGCCTTTCAGTTGCCGCCTTCCGGCGGCTGATGTTGCTTCTGTTGCTGCTCTGTTTGCTGGTCACTCTTGCGGGCACTTGCGTCAGCAATCGATTCCACGGTGGCTGCCACCACGGCGGCCAATACTTCGCTGTCCAGGCGCGTGCCCCACTTGAGATTCAGCTTCTCGTCGGCCTCCTCCTCGCTGGAACTCAGCAGGATGCCCGGAGATCGGGTGGGCGGCTCTTCCATCTGATCGTGGTGGGTGAACATGGAGGCAGTCGTCGAGGCCGTCTCCAAATGAAGTGCTCGCATCAGGCGATTCGGGTTGGGAAAGGGCCGTCGGTTCTCAAGGATAAGTTTGATGTCTCGCGCAGACTGCCACCAGCTAAATGGATAAAAATGGATACATTTTAATTTATTTGGTACATTTATAACACGTTTTTTACTTGATACTCGAAGATTCCATTCTAATGTGTATTCTTACGATATGTTTGTATAGTTAGAAAGGTGAAATTTTCAACGGTTTATGAATATCAATAAATACATGAAGTAGTGGTTAGTTTTCTTACCGATACCAGGGCGTCAGCTGGGACTTAATCAGCATGTAAATGTTGGCAAAGTAAACGGTAATCTAGGGAAGGCTAAATTAATTTAAAGTTTGCAAGGAACGAGGAGTTCTCACACCGTCATAAACAAAAAGAAGAGCATCCAGGACTTGGTCCAGAGCTTGCTCAGTCCCCAGGAGTGGGTGTGCAGGGCGTAGTACTGGATGCCCACCAGCAGGGTGCCGATGATGCCGAAGGCCACCAGGGTGAGCAGCGAGAACATCTGGCAGTCCTCCTGCAGAGCCCTGCGACTCAAGGCCCGCGAATACCACAAACGCAGCGACTGCAGACAGGTGTACCTGCAACGGAAGCTGGAAAATGCAGAGCCAACCCAACCCGACCAACAGCAACGCAAAAAGCCGCTAACAAAGCCGGCCTAGCAATTAGGAGGAGCCACTGCCACAGAAACAAAAACAAAAACAAAAACAGGAGCAGAAGCTGCCACAAAACCAACGCCAACTCAGCTGATTAAAAAGATCTGAGCCGCAGGCGTCTTTCATCTCCTGCCGCTTCGAGTGGCACCTACCAACTGCCGCAAGCCAAAAGCCATCTGCTACAGAACACTCGCAAACAAATCGTCTTTAAATATGCCAACTCTTTAAAACTGTGCCTATTGAGCAAAATAAAAATTTCTAAAGTTATATAGTATTCAACAAAAACAGCAAAGCTATAAAAGTATTTTTTCTCAAAGAAGAGTCATGGTGGCACACAAATTTTATAAAAAAAATTTTTTAAAAATGTTAGAAATTTTTTAAGGATCTTTAAAAGATATTTCATCGTTTGAAGTAGGTACCTACTTAAATTTTACTTCATTTACTTTAGGTGTAACTGTGTCACAGCATTTGACATGTAAACTAATATTATTGATTGTTTTGTACTAATTCTTAAAGATGATATGAAATAGGCAAACAAAATCGTAACATTTCTGAATTTTTTGACGATTTTTCTGCGAGTGTGCGAGGCAAGTGCTTAACTTACCGCAACGTCTGCTCCGTGTTGTACTGGAACTGGCACAGCTCGCAGGTGGTGCAGCGGGAGGTGCTAATCCATCGCTCCAGGCAGTGCACATGGACATATGTCAGCGAGCCCTTGCACAAACACGGCGACACGAGTCTGCAAACAAATCGGAGCGGAATTCAATCGGAGCGGGCGGAAGTTTCAGTGGGCGTGATGTGGGTGGGTAAACAGCGGCAACAATGAAAAATCAGGGGATTAAAAAGACAGCCAACCAGATAATCAGGGATTAAGTGTTCCATGTGGGGGACGGGGAACGGGGGACGTGGGCCTCGTGCAGCGTTAATTTTAATAATTAAAATAAATAAATGCTTTTGCTCGTAGGCCGTGCACTAAATACATTAAGTGGCGTGCAATTAATTTCTTGCACAATTTGCGGCTGCACGTTCGTAATTAAATGGAAGCTACGGCACCCAGCAAATGTAAATACAAATTGGGGTATATTGAGCGCAGATTGGCTTATAAAAATGTAAAAATAAAATAAAAGTAAGGATAATTAACACATTTTTTTAGTCTAACTATTAATATTACTATTACTCTACTTAAAGACTAAGAATCGGCAAAGGTATAATCTCTTAAAAAATGTTTAGTTAGGTTAATCTACAGGGCAACCTATGGGTATCCCAATAATGACACCTGAAATTTTTGGGAAGCCACCTCTCCACTTACTGTTCAGGATTATCGGCGTTGTGACAAATGCGGCAGACGAGGGATCCAACCGAGGGCATTGATTGGCTGGAAACCGACTCGTATCCCAGGTCCAGGTTGTTGCACTGTGTGGTTCCATCGATGCAGTGACGCAGAGTGGCAATGGAGTCTGTGGGTGTGGGTTTGGGTGAGGCTGCCACACAAGAGGAGCAGGTGGCAGCGGCCAAAGCGGCCTCAACTTTAACCATCGGATGACTGGGATGGGGCAGCTTCTGGAACTGGACGTTCGGCTTGAGACCCAATGAAACGGAGCATGCCGGCAGCTCGGGACCTTCCGCATCCGCTATCGTGACCTCCTTTTCGAAGGACTCCCTCTCCCATGAATTGATGCGAGTCTCCACCACAATCATACCCGGGGGAGTGTCATCGGCACTGCTGGAGGACAGGGCCTCCTCGATCTCCATCTCCAGGGTGGTGTCCGGCTTGAGGGCTACCACGTTCCTAGTGGGATCCAGGTTGTGGTCACCAGCATAGCTTGTATTATCTAGTGGATTGAATGGAATCAGTTTGGCGAACACTTAAGATTTAAACTTAAAGCCCTGCATACAAACCACACTTTTTGCACTCCATTTCTAGATCGGTTGGACTATTTTTAGGTTGTTGAACACCGAAATTAACCTTAAATTTTAATACATCTTCTGTGTACACTTGAGTTTCTTTGTCTATTGTTTCGGATAAAAATATGGATCCAAATTGTTCAGACTGTCGTCTAACTCAAGGAATACTCGTACTTGCCTTTGCACAGGCTATAACTCGGTATTTTTTAAGTGATTTTGACTGCAGGGTTTTTCATTACTAATTTAATAATATTTGAGAATTTTTTTTTAAATAATAACGTTAAATAAAATTGACATTTTTATCGTAGATATTTTGTTCCATGGGAAGATGCATTCCATAGTGGAGGCAGTTAAGCATGCGCTGGGTGGATGGAAAACAAACTTGTCCCGCAGTCATGTCGCCCACATTAATTGTAATTGACAGACTGGAACCGCGCTGTCAGTGCCCACGCAAAAACTGGCTCCTGGTTCAGGGCCTCCTCCCCCCTGGCGCTCCTCCCCCCTGCCACTCCTGCACCCATAAACTCAAAATTGAAAGTGTAACAGTTACGGCAAATAACTTTGCCGGCGCTTGGCTTCCATTATGCGCCACTCCACGCGGAGCAGGATTCCTCGGGTAATTTATGCCCGTGCTGTTAGCTGTTAGTTCGTTAGCTGTGAGTTTTCAGGGCGGCGGGATTGTGAGCCCAGGGATGCAAGGGGTGCCATTTCCATATCAGCTGGCACTGCCGGCGGTGCTCGGCTTTCGCTGCGTGCTTTTTAATACCCTTTCAGTGGGAATTACTTCTTTAAAAGTAAAATTTATTAAAAGTAAAATCGATCTGGTTAAAGCAGTCTGTTCGCTCTGTTTTTAATTTAAGAATATGTTTTCATTATGTTTATGTTTTGCAATAAATTCAAACGTTTGCGAATCACATAACATTGATATTCGTCATAATTTAATTCTCTGTTAAACAAACATTTTACTTTCTTATAACTAAATTATAAGAACATTTAAAAATCAAGAGAAAAGGATACAAATAAGGTTATTTTTTATATCTTGTAGGGGCTTTAGAAGGTTTTCTGAAGCAATTGTTTTTGGGTATTGAAAGCCTTTCCTTATAAAAAGTGTATTAAGCTGGTTGTCGGCTATGGTGTTATATATTTGATTTGCACTAAATTTTTGAATAAAGAATATTTTGTGATATAAAGTCAAATATTACCGGTTCACTAAGGTAAAGTTTCAATCTTACAGAAATTGTACTTTGTTCTTAACCCTTAAAAGGAAATTTAAAAATCAGTTGATAAATACAAAAAATAGTAGTAGTATTACCTAAGAAATGGCTTTTATCAATATCAAATTAAACGTTTTGAAGCATTTCAAAAGATGTAATCTATCCGTGTCAAAAATCCCGCACTCAATTAAACCAAATGATTGGCCTGCAAGGGTATTTTAATCTTCGGTCCCCGAAGTAAAGCTGCTGCTCTTGTTTTTCGACCTCCCACGCCGGAAGCTGGCGTTGAATCCGCTTGTTCAACTTGACTTCACAGGATTGTCCGTTCACTGTTGATTTATTACGCGGCGAGTGCCGCCAACGTTTTCATAAACGCTCCACGGCAACAGCAGCGAACAGGATGATGAGCACAAGCAATTTACTCGTGTAATACTTACCAATGGCAAAGGCTGAAAAAAAAGTATATTAAACAAAGTTTTAGGCTTTGTGAAAAGTCAGCGAACCCTTTTTAATGCCGACAGGACAACCTTCGTTCCCAGAAATGGAGCAACAAAAAAGGAGTCAAAATCTGTTTACAACTTTGTTTACAAAATGCTGCCTGTTTAGAACACTCTAAACATGCAGGGTAAAAAATAACCAAATTAACGATCGCACTTGTATAATCTATACTTAGACAAGAAAACCATAAAATGCAATCCTACACGTACACATAAAAAAAAGACCCATGTCCAACACCACTGTAATAAATTTAATGTTTTATGGGCATGGTCTCAGATAACCGATCTTTAGCCCTTAAAATAGGATCTTGCCACGAATAATAATGTAAGATGAATCCCTTTCAAGAGGGTGTAATGGAAAACACTTGTACGTTTTATTTGCTTGTGCGGCGGGCCCACAGAGCGGCCACATTTCAACCCCCGTGGATCACTGCGCTGATCCATGGCTAGACTAAGCTAACATATTCGAACTCATGAGAAAATAAAATCAGTTTCAATCCAGAACTCAACAAATGTAGATGTCTTTTCATCTTGGTTTGGTCAAGGCATTTACATTTTGGTCCTTCGACGTCTTTGTAGTTGCACCCTCTATGGTAATGCAACTCAAAGAACAAACCAGCACCTCAAAGATTCTGTTAAGTGCAAGTCACTTACAGCTACAGGCTGCAAAATAGGTTACTCTGTATTCCCCCCTGTTGGTAAGATGCAGAGTATTATTAATTAAAAGCAAAAAGATACAAAAGAGTCTTTTCTGTTTGTGTGTGACAATAAATTTATAATTAAATTTTTTGTGATATTGTGGTCGAGAAATCGACAATTATTTGAATAAATTAAATTTAAATAATTATTTTGCCACCGTGCAAATATTGTGCGTATTCGAGGCCGTAACATCGAATAAAAATATTGTGCGTATTCGAGGCCGTAACATCGAATAAAATTGTGACATTGTGGTCGAGAAATCGACAAGTTTAAGTACAGCGTTTTCGAGGCTTACATCGAAAAAAGTTACAGTTACTGTTCGTGTAAAAAACATCGTGAAAAAAACAAACATCATCAGTCATCAAAATCGTTAAATAAAATTAAAAAATCTTCAAAATTACTTTAAAAAAAAAAAGGAAAATCAACAAGAAATAAAAAGTTGACTGTAAAAAAAAATCATCATCAGTCGCTAATCGACAGTTAAAAAAAAAATTAAAGACGACCCGTGTGAGTGACAATCCGCCCCTTACACCTTCGTGGGAAAAATTCGTTAAACCTGTGCTGCCAGCACCGGTCCCGTTCGGCGAGCCAAGCCGGACCACGGAGAAAGGAACTACAAGTTGCAGCCCATAGTTGTCATTTTATCCCGCCGGCAGGACCTCACTACGGAGGTGTTGATGAAGGTGGGGTAAAAGTTGCTAAAGAGACAACAAAATAAGCGACTCCAAGACGGGCTACAACTGCAGCAGAAACGAGGTCCAGCGACAAGCGGCGCAAGGTTCTTCAGCTAAGTTTTATTTTAAATATTTTAGAAAAGTATACATACTTAAATATTTTTATATTATATTATCTTAAAATTTTATTTTAAAAAATTTCAAAATGGTGTCCGATAAAACAGTCGTTTGCAAGTTTTCTAAATCTATCGAGCAATTAGAAAAGTATTTAAAAGAAACGTTTGATGCAATTAAAGAAAATGAAATAGTAACCTTTAAAATTAGGATAGATAAAATAAATTTTTATTGGAAAAAGCTAGTTAGTTTAAAGGAAGACGAAATGATAGATGATGATAATGAATATGATGATGTTTTAGAAGAATTAGAGTTTGACGTAGTAACTGTAACAAAAGATATGAAAGAAAAACTTGAGAATATTGTGCCGAAAGTGGGGGCTGTTGCAAGTCAAAAAATTAATGATTTGCCAACGCTTCCGAAAATTGAGGTACCCACATTCTTTGGGGATTCCAAAGATTGGGACCTATTTTATGAATTATTCTCTGAACTAATTCATTTAAGGGAGGATCTCAGTCCTACCTTAAAGTTTAATTACCTTAAGATTTCACTTAAGGGAGAAGCGAGAAATGTAGTTTCTCACTTATTGTTAGGTTCAGGGGAAAATTATGTAACCGCTTGGGAATTGTTAACCAAGCGGTATGAAAATAAAAGGAAAATATTTTCCGACCAGTTGAACCGCCTTCTTGACCTTCAAAATTTAAATGTTGACTCAGTTAGGCAGTTAAGAATGTTTATTGACACGATAAATGAGTCAATTCACATTATTAAATTAAAGGCACAGTTATCTGATGAGGTTAATAAAATCTTTGCACACATAATTATTAAAAAATTTAACATAGAAGCTCTACAGTTATATGAGAGCCATGTTAAAAAGAACAAGGAAATTCAAATACTATCCGATGTCATGGATTTTTTGGAGCAACGACTAAGTTCAATAAGCTCGTTTCAGGATGAAAAGCCTGTTAAAAAAGTGTTTACAATTAATGCAAAAGAATTTCCCACTTATAAGTGTCCAATTTGCAAAGTTGTGGGACACACTATTTTTAAATGTCACAAATTTAGAGCTTTAAATTCAACAGAAAGGTTGGATAAAGTTAAGAAGGCATTTTTATGTTTTAAATGTCTGAAACACCCTTACAGGAAAAATGCGTTAGCGAAACATCGTGTCCGCATTGTAAGGGAAATCACCACTGCATGCTACATGCTAGTTTTGGCCAAAAACCAAAAATTTCAAAATGTGAATACATGCATGACAACGGAACAAGTGTTGCTACCTACAGCGCGTGTTCAAATAAAATCTTCTAATGGAGATTTAAAAATTTTAGGGCTTTGATTGACACAGGGTCACAGAGCACAATAATTTCGGAAGAATCTGCGCAGATTTTAAAGCTACCGAAAATTCGATCTGAAACAGAGATCAGTGGGGTATCGTCCACGGAAAGGTGCATCTCGAAGCACAAAGTCAATCTTTTAATTAAAAGTGAAAACAATAGGAAATCTTTACAAGTTGAAGCCATTGTGCTTCCAAAAATAAAGATAGATCTTCCAGTTAACACAGTTGATGTTGACAAATACAAATGGGAGAAATATAAGTTAGCTGACCCCGGCTTTGATAATCCAGGCCGTGTTGATATGATTATTGGGGCAGAGTTTTACACTCATATTTTACAGAATGGAGTTGTTAAAATCGACGGGCTCCTAGGTCAAAAAACGGATTTTGGGTGGATTGTTTCTGGATGCCAAAGATCCAAAAGAAAGAAAACAATCGTAGGAACCACTTTCAAAATTAAAAAGTTAAGCCAGTTTTGAGTTTTTAAAGAAAAATATAACAGTTGTCATTTTTATCCGCCGGCAGGACCTCACTACGGAGGTGTTGACGAAGGTGGGGTAAAAGTTTTTAATAATCATCTTACAAAAATATATAAGACAGCTGACAAATTGTAATGAAAAATATTTAATTGTGAAAAATTCATATTTCTTACAAAAAGGACCATAGACAGTTTAAAGTCATTTTAATCAAGCACTCGTGGCGGTGCGCTACAAACACCGCTCGCATGCAGGTAATTTAGGAAACCCAAGCAAGGCAAGTCAGACAATTCAAAAGAAAGTTTGAAACAAAACATAATGCAAAATTCATAGAAGTATTTGGGATTTAAGGTTTATAAACATTTTAAATAATACAAGTTTAAGACCAATTATAATTCAATTACAAAAGTAAAAGCCTGTCTTTCGGGAACAATAATGTTTTCAGGGAAACGATCAGGTGCTAAATCATGCCTATTAATAAACGTTGATCATGGTCGACTCAATACCATTACTTTAATTTCAGCTTTTAAAAGAGATAGATTCAATCAATTATATGAAAATAATTTAGATTTGCAATCTAACCATGTAGAATTCGTAAATGAATTAACTGACTAAATAAGATACTTGATCTAGCTAAGCAAGGGATTACACTGCTCGAGTTAACAATAAGTTTCTAATTGCTCACTACAATTTACAAACGAAAGAGTAAAGAAATGTTTTTACATATTGTAAAATAAATGTTGATCAATTAATATCTTAACTAAAGAAATACAGTAAATAAAATAACAAAAGTTTTATGTAAAGGTTTGAAGATTTGCTTCTAAACATGAGTGTTAAACAATTGGATACAAATTATTGTTATGTTAACAATTTAAACTATATAAAAAGTACCTACTATAAGGAAAGTACTAAATGAAATAATGTAAACAAGGCCGTTAATATGGTAAAATTACCGCAACCATACAACTTATCAAATAAATACAGTCCACTAGTTATTTGTGTTGCAATTGTTAATAAAATAAATATAAAAATATATAAATCTATTTATTGGTTATAAACTTATATTAACGGCCCTTGTCAAAGTATTCAAAATAACAATATAAAATTTGTATGTTTGTATATATGAATACAAAATAATAAATAATGATTAAGTTAAATTGTAAAGTACTTCTCGTACTACATCTCGGCGCTTTTCCTGGCCTTTTGCAGAATGTTTAGAACACTCTAAACATGCAGGGTAAAAAATAACCAAATTAACGATCGCACTTGTATAATCTATACTTAGACAAGAAAACCATAAAATGCAATCCTACACGTACACATAAAAAAGACCCATGTCCAACACCACTGTAATAAATTTAATGTTTTATGGGCATGGTCTCAGATAACCGATCTTTAGCCCTTAAAATAGGATCTTGCCACGAATAATAATGTAAGATGAATCCCTTTCAAGAGGGTGTAATGGAAAACACTTGTACGTTTTATTTGCTTGTGCGGCGGGCCCACAGAGCGGCCACATTTCAACCCCCGTGGATCACTGCGCTGATCCATGGCTAGACTAAGCTAACATATTCGAACTCATGAGAAAATAAAATCAGTTTCAATCCAGAACTCAACAAATGTAGATGTCTTTTCATCTTGGTTTGGTCAAGGCATTTACACTGCCATTGAAGTCTTCATTTGTTTATTGTCATGCCCGAGACGCAGGAAAAACCATTTAATTTGGATCAAGTTCATTAAGTAATTTGCGAATTGGAATCCACTTTCCGCAGCTCCTAATGGAACCTTCACACCCAAACCAAACCACTTCCTAAGCTCGGACAAAGCCAGTGAGTGGCAACAAACTAGCAAGTGCAACTGCCACAGCAAAAGCTACAGCCACTGCAAGTGCAACTATTTTTGGCTTCGTCGGGTTTCGGGCCAAGTCTAAAATCTTCCTCTTGGTTAGGAGCGCAGAAAATGCGTCAGCAAAGTTTTTAATGTATTTTCGCCAAGTTTTCCACACGCTCGCACAAACACACAAACACACATAGCCATAGCCAACCTCAGCTGAAACTTCTTTCATTTGGCAGAGCTGTGTGAGATGACAGAAAAACAAAGGGAAAGTAAGAGTTAAGAGTTAGGAGGTAAGAGGTAAGAGGAGAGTCGTTGGTGGAGTGGACTGAGGACCGAGGACCGAGGAGTGGAGGCTGAGCGAAAGTTTCTGGCCACAGCGAACACAAAGTGTTAAATAATATAAAACTATGCTTGTGGTATTTATTTAAACCTAAAGACATTACGAAAATTATACCCCGAGCAAAGTTTCAGCACTCACGGGACTGCAACCTGCGAAATCCAACAGAGATTGGGACAACTTCTTGACAGGGGATATGGCTGGGAACAGGGCTTTAACTTGGGTGGAGTTGTAAAACTTTTCACTTTTGATTTTCGCCGCTTCCAGCTGGAAAATTAAATATTTAAGTGCTGGCCCCGAATATCTAATTGAGGGACTCGGCATTCGAGCGGCTTACTGCTGCGATAAAGTTGCCATTTCCATCGCCATTCCCCGATAGTTATTTAGTTTGTGCCGCCTGTCGCGTTTACAGTTCATTTCGATCTCGCTTTATGGCATCACTCATACGCAGTGTGGGCCAGCGACAATTTACTGGGTACCGAACGGGTAAATCGGGTGAATGTTGTGCTGCCGAGATTTGACCTTTTCCGCTTTTTTCCCTTCTGCCCCCCTGTCCCCCAGATTTGAGTTTAATTTACATTTGCCCCAGACAATTCGCCTATGATCCAAAAGGGGCGTAAAAGCGGCAGGCGCATAAAAGTTTTACAAGCGAATGATTTTTATTTTTACGTATTACGTGACCGATTTCATTTCGGCTGTGGGTGGACTACGGACTCCAAATCGAATGAATTTATTAGATGGCCAATAGTTAGCCATCAGTATTTGCCAAATAGTTGAATGACTCAACTCAACCTAACTTAGGAGCCCACGGGGCAAAGCAATTAAATTTATTAATGAGGTAGCATATTTTCAACTTTAATGTTGACAGTCAGCGAAGCATTTAAAGTTTCCTGCCGAAGGAAAGGGAAAACTTTTTCCATGTAATTAAAATTGAGTATCACAATAGCCGGGAACAACAACAGAAACTAAGGTCATCAAATAAATTGGAAACAATGTGCCAAAAAGGGCACAAAGTGTGTGGGTGCTGCCTCGTGCTGCCCAAGAAAATCACTGCCCAATTTTGGGGAGAGAGACACAAAATCATGGTTAATGGCTTTCCCCAAAAGATTTTTCAGCTAAGGACGAAGGCGAAGGCGTGTGCGAATGCGAAGGCAAAGGCGCTAGGCAATCAAATGAAAATGTAATTCAAGCAATAATAAAAATGCTCACAAATAAAGGCTGAAAATGGCGTCAAAGTTGTCTCATTGCTTGCCGTTTTTCCTCAGTTTTTCTTGGCCCTTTCGGTTCGAAAAGGATTGAAGGCTATTTGAAACAATTGGAAATCGCGCTGAGCAAGCAGCTTTGACAAAATTGGACCCCGACCCAGTGACACACCGACCTTTCGACCAGTAAGTCAGTCTGGCTTAAAGAGTTTTGCAATTGTCGTGTCGAGTCGAGGGCCATTTGTAGGAGCATCTCTCATTTCCTGGCAACGTGGCGTATACGTAACGTTGGCCTTTTCACGCTTAAATGTACTCGGATTATGCGAGGTGCTCCATTCCATTTTGTTTGCCTTCCCCGCTGTGTTTTGTTTTGTTTGTTTGCTGATTAAATGCCAGAAACAAAAAGCAAAATGTTAAAGATTAACCAACGCCGGAACACGAAAAAATAAAAGGAAAGTAAACTTGGCGCTTTGTTTTTCATTTTGCCACCTCAGTTCTCCAGCTTCTGGGATCGGGAATTGGTGGGAACAGCGGCAGACAAAACACGTTTAACTCACTTGCCAGCAAAAGCAAAAAAGTTTTAAGTGCGGAATTTGTAATGCTCCCGAAACTTTGCCAAGCGGCAAGCGGTTCAACTGAGAAAAGCACTTCATTCCGATCCCTTGTTTTCGTTGTCGTTGTAGGTCTCCTGGATACGCAAACGTGATCTGCATATCCTCACCGCCGGCGGAACCACCTACACATCCGATCAGCGTTTTCAGGTAAGTGCTGACGACATTTGGGTCACTTTGGGTCCAATTCCCGGGGAAACTTAAAGTTTTTCCTCACCTCGACGCAGGTTCTGCGACCCGATGGCTCCGCCAATTGGACACTGCAAATCAAGTATCCGCAGCCACGTGACTCTGGCGTCTACGAGTGCCAAATCAACACGGAGCCCAAGATGTCCCTGTCGTACACCTTCAACGTAGTGGGTGAGTTATAGCCATGGTTTTCTAAACAATATTTATTACAGAGAGAACACTTATTTTGAAAAAACACTTTTTAAAAATGAAAAAATGATTTGAGAACTTGCTAAAGAATATAATCATTCCCTTAAACTCTTTAAATGCTACGTATGTAGTCCTTGTTGCAACTACATTTGACTATCAAATTCCGACAACTGTGGGAACAGCTAAGAGATGTGCAACACTTTGGGTAATAACATTACCATTACCGATGACTTATCTCCGGGCTTGTGCCTGATAATCAGAAGTTTGGCCATTATCCGACACTGCAAAGTAGGCCAATCGAAATGGAAGGAGATGGAGAGTGGAGGAGGAGAAGGAGGCTGGCTCAAAATTGGTCACAAACCACTGAAGTGATTACTTTTATGGGCTGAGCTCTTGAAGCTTGCTGGCAGTTTTGAGCAAGCTCTGCAGGTTTCAAGAGCTTAAGCAAGCCATACAATATGCATGTTATTTCCACAAGGCCTCCCCCGGAGCATGTGAGCCCTGTTGGCCCTGTTAGGAATCGTTTTGGCCACCCGGCGAGCTGCCTGCTTCTTCGGCTGCTGGAGATTATAAAATTTTCAATTCGATTATGTGCAAATTGGCTTGCTGAGCAGAGCAGCCAAAGTTGAGGGTTAAACGTGGGCGAGTGCTTACCTCTTTGTCTTGGCAATTGGCCGGGTAATTAGTTTGCACTTGGGTCCCGACCCCTGTCACACATCAGCAGTTGGGGCAGGATGGATGGAGGGATGGATGGATGGGTTGATTCCTTCACTGACTCCTGAAGGACGTTATCCTTGGGAGCACACTCGCCCAAAAACTTGTGTGGGTTTGTTTGTGGAGTTTCGGTTTTGGTTTCGTTCCTGTTCGGTGCATTTTTATCGCATTTGATATTAGCCAAATGCATTTGGCTAAAAGCTTTTGGTGCGGAAGAGTGCCCTCAATGAGCTTATTTGATCTCTGATTTCCCCACATGTGTGCGATGTGTGCGATGTGTCCGTGTTGTTGTTTTAGCCACACAAACAAACGACTTTTGGCCAGCATAAAAGGCTTTGGTCAGCCCCCGACTCGGTTATGAATCTTTTAGTGCGCCCAGGACTATGAACGAGAGCTTTGAATATAAGTTTACACGCATGCGGGGGCAGGGATCCAACTATGGCAACTTGACAGCCTGACAAGTCGGCTTCAAACACTCACAGAGACAGACACATTGAGTCATAAATATTACATTTGCGGAAATGCAAATGACTGCGAACGGCTGCATAAGCCCACAGCCCACAGCCCAGCCACGCCCACATTAGTGGGCGGGGATGACTCCCCAGCTCGGCTGGAACTCATTTGAATGCCCAAAAAGAAATGTGCATATAAAATATTCGACATGCCACTCACGCGGAAACAGCAAACAGCAGGTCAGTGGGCACAGTGTAGTGAAAACTATGAAATTAAAATGGTTTATGCACTTCAAGAAGCCATTTAACATGGCACTAATATTGTAGGCCCAAAAACCTAGCAGCTTAAATGATTTAAAAAATCAACTTAAGCGGAAATAAAACAGCTAATGAAAAAGTAAATTTTTAGTCGCGTAATTGTGAGCTCCACTGTGCTCGGCCGTGTCTGCGTCGTCATTGTCGTTGCAAACAAGTTTGTTGTTATGCCAGAATTTTTATGCGCTTATGCAAATAAAAAATTGTGCACTAAAAATTTCATAAATTTGTGTTTTTTCTTCCAACGCCACTGAAAATTCTATTACACGCCAGCCAGGCAAAAATTGAAAGAAGGCGGAGTGAGATGTAAGTGGAGCGCGCTGCGAATGATAAACAAAACAGCGCCAAGTTGACCAGAGCATCATAAACATAAATCGCCTTTAGTCTGGGCCGCCTCTTTCCCACCCACTTAACATCACCCACCACCCACCGCCTTCCGCCTTGGCCGCAATATTTTTGACATTTTAATGCTGCAGCAGCCGCTCCAATTGCTTAAATTACCAACTTTATGTACTCGACTCGACTCGACTCCAGAAAAATGGAGGAAGGTACTACTCCCAACTAGGTGTCAGCAGTGGAAGCATGTTTATATGCACACAGATAGCTTCAGAGGACTTCGAGTTGTCGCCCTTCTCGATTTAATTTTGAATTTAAGGCAAATTACCAAACATGCTGATAAAGCGAGCAAATTGTAAATTAAATTATGTGTCCCTGTCCCACTCAAACTGAGCGACAACAACAACCAAACAGGACCCCACTGACAGGCCAAGGATGAGGAGCAGCAGCAGGATAAGAGAGCTGGAACCAAGTAAAAATAAATCGAGGAGAGAAGCTAAGGACGGCAAGTCGATGTTTCTATACACTTGCAGGTTTTCCCTATATCAATGATTATATATTGAGTTTGATTCGAATTAGAGATATGTGGGTTACCTGTTACCCTGAAAGAAGATGAAGATAAAAAGCCAATAGCTCAATATTATATTCCTTTTAATTCGATAAGAAATGTCATTGCTCACACATTATAATTGCTAGTGATGTGATGAAGTCACTAGATCTGTCAAAATTGATTACTGGTCCTGCTCACTCTACTTCTATTTCTACTTCTCTTCATCTACACAAATAAATTGCTTAGAAAAGGAAGGACTTGTCTATATGAATTTACCTAATGATGCTGCTTTAGAATATATATACCTACTTTGCTGCGTTCGAAGATGTCTCCCTTAAAGCGTTACAAACATTTCCCAAAATGCGAATTACCCACAGCCAGGGTATAATAAGAAAGGTGTTGTTGATGGTTCTGGAAAAATTTGTTTACCAGCGCGAATGTAATCAAGCGTAAGCGCTACCTTGCTTACTAAGGTAAGGAAAGTGATGGAGGGACAACAGGAGTGAAAAACAAATTGCACAAAAAGCGGAAGAGCTGCAGCCAGTTGAAGGAGCCAGGAGAAAGGAGCCAGGAGAAAGGAGCTGGAATTGAAGGCAATTTGAATGCGTAGCTGACAAGATGGAGATGCCAAGTAGATGGCTCATTTCGGGCTCCATAAACCAACACTTTAGCTGAGAGATGCTGTTGACATTAGCAGCCAGCAAATTGCATGCAATCAAGCGCAAATAATAATCTAAAGCACAAGCAAAAGCAAAAGCCAAGAGCAATAAATAGCTTCAGGCTACAGGACTACTTCCATTTCAGGGTGTTTTGCTAAAAATCACCTTTCGAAGTGCTCAGCTTTAAGTGTCTAAAAATCATTTATAAAGTTTTGATGTAACTACCATAGGGGGAAATCAATTTTAACTAAATTAAATTATTAATCAATGCCAAAATCTACTTACACATCTAGTTTACTCTTCCACAAAATCCCAGCTCTAACAGTGTTTAATTTTGATTCCCTTGGCTTTATATTAAATTCAATCGCAAACCATGAAAATTCGCAAAGTTTTGAGACCGAAGCTTTGTACGTCTTAGCCGATAATAACTTCCACTGGGACACTTTTTGGAGAAGTGGCTTTTGTTATGTCCCCTTGCCTCAATCAACACTAAATTAGTTTTAGCTCGGGGAGTGCTCTTTGGCAGCTTGAATGGAAAAATAATTGTGTGCCACAAAAATCCATTAACGTGGCCTTGCCAAAAACAAAAAATAAAGAAGTTCCTTTCGATACTCGAAGTTTGCCTTTCGCCTCTCGAGGCAATTGTGTTCTGGGGTTAATAGACGAAAACCAAGAAAATGTTGGCAATTATGATGCACATTGAATGCTCAAGAAGCGAACACTTGAGAGCCAGCTTAAAAGTTAAGCGATTCTCATTGTCTTGAAAACAGCAATTTGTTGGTTGCTGCAGTTGTTGTTTCTCACCTGACCCAATTCGCATGCAAATTGTACGTGGGCAAAAGTTTACCTTTGCTTAATACACATACATACAAAAACAAAGCAGTGTGAAACGAGTGGCCCTTGGAGATAGAGAGCTCCCAGCGAACCGAAGGGGATAATGAATTTTTATAAATAAGTTGCAAGGACGAGGAGGAGGGAAAGGACTCGACTGAGCCTGGGCCGCACAATTTGGCCGGCAATCAAATGTTTTACTTCCCATTTCGTTCATTTGCTGCTCAAATTACATTCTACGGCGAATGCCTAGACCAAAAAATACCCCAATGATAAATTACTAAGATATTGCCGAGAAATAGAAATGGGATGAGGAGGAGGAGGAAATGATTAATGTCTCTGCAGCAATGTCGAATTATTAATAATAATAATAATCACAACAATGGGGACTACTGAAAAGGCCCGAAACGGGACTCGGGCAATGATGATGTTTTGGCATTTTCATTTTGCCATTGTTGGGATGTGGATGCGGGGTGTGGATGTGTACGTAGAATCCTGACAGGCAAATGGAAACGAAACGGAGGAGGAATAGGGATACTTCATCAATTGTGCTGGCAATGCGGCTGACTTTTACAAATTGAATTTGTTTATTTGATTTGACAATTAATTCCGAGCAATTGCACGTCCACGTCCGATTAATTGTCGGCCCCGAAAAAATTTAAAGAGGCCGCCGCTTAAAGCACGGCCCAGTTTCATATTGTTTTTGGGGCAATAAATACCGAGATGTTGTTACATGTGTGCAAACATGCATCAACACAGGCGAAGGGTAATAAATTTTTACGGCCCAGCCCGGCCTGGCCCCACAACGAGCATAAGGATATATGGTAAGGATACCAGAGCGAAGCGTTGCACTGGCCCCAAAAAGTATGCCATGTTTTGTGCCCAGCCCCCTGCAAAGTTCATTGCTCCAAATGTTTATGGCCATATAGGCTTATGCGCATTTTATGCGCGAAATCAAGAAAAATGAAAATGCATTTCCTCCAGCCACCCCTCTCTGTCCTTCGGTCTCCACTTTCTGCTGCGGCTGCACAAAAATTCCATCCTCCACAGTCTGAGCCCGAGTTTGAGCCTTAGCCTGTGTGTAAACAAGACTCGGCAAGGACTTTGTTTGCCAGGAGGAGGGGGAGGACGAGGAGACTTTGGCATGTGGCCAGGAGTAGACTTTGCAACTTTTCGGCCTGGGTCAACTGCGGCCAGGTCTAAGGCAAACCTCAAATAGTTGTCTTAGTTCCCTCATTTCCTCATCCATAATGCAGCTGCAGCCCAATTGCCAGGCGCACTTAATCTAATTATAGTTAAATAAGCAATTTTCCAGGGCGCATCTTCCCGAAGCGGCTCCCATTTATTTCCCCTGTCAGCTGGGGCCAAATGCGGGTTCACACCTGGGAAGTCAGCTCTTGGAAAAGGGGGGAAAAAAGGCAGTGGGAACCACAGGCTCGTTGTCAGCTGCATGTGTATGTGGGTGTGGACTTGAAGGGCAATATTTTTCGCAGCCATTTCGCACCCTGCACTGGGAGGTCGGTAAAAGTCATAGACGGTTAGCCTTCGCTGCCACAATTGTTTTGCCAGGTACAACAAACAATGTGCCCCACTCAGCGCTTTTCTCGCTTTTCCCGCTTTTCCCGCTTTCTCCGGCAAGGACACTGGGTCCTGTCCTAGGTCCTATATACGAGTATGTGTGTGCGGGTCTATAAAACAGCCAGATAATCGCCCAGCATGTTCGAATTCCATTTGGGGTTGCTCTGGCCCATTCGTTCTGTGCCGCTGTCTTTGTTTCGGCGATGTATATTACTTTTTCTACCTGGCATTTCATTTAGATTAACATTTTTGGGACGCAGCCCTCGCTACGCGCACACCTGATTTAAAGGCCGACTTAAAGAGTGGGAGTTGCGCGTTTGTGTAGCATTCAAATTTCGATTCATTCGGCTTAGGCCAGACGATTGAATGGCATCCAGCCCGCAGCAAGAGCTCAGCCACATCGATGTGGGAGCATGTGGGTGTTCGTTTGAGTCAGATGCTCTAGTTGCAATCCTTTGGCTGCAATTTATTCCACCGGCTTTGCGGTTGTTTAGAGCCTGCAAAAGTTTT